>CM060897.1:82052500-82652500 GCA_030762935.1 Hymenopus coronatus | reverse complement strand
ATAACTTTGAGATAAGTGTGAATGTAGATAATAAATTGATACTTTTGATAAAATGTTTTTTTTTCATAAATCAAACTGCTTAACAAATAAACAGCTGAGAAAGTAGCAAATACTACAGTTTGAATTTGGTTCATATCAGTTGCAGTTGTATTGTTTTGTAGCAAAAGTATTTTGGTGATCATGCCTTTATTCCTATTTACTCATGTTTAATTACATGCATGGAAAATTGACTTTTCTAAAACATGCTGCCTGGCTGCTAAATAAACAAAAGGGAATATTATTTTAGGCAGTAAGCATAATCAACAAAGCTATTCCTTCAAATACAGGATGAGTCTGGATAGCAATGATAAATTTTCAGACATGATTCAGGAGATTTGTATACTAATATTTTTGCATAGAGAATGTATATCCCTCCTAATAACACTAGAAATTATGTTAAGTATAATATGGCTCAGTGTTCAAACATTTTTGTTTCTAATTGCTGTGCTGATGCAAGGCAGGAAAAGTACTTTACTCAGGTTTAGATAAAGCTCAGCATAAAAACTTCATGACCCTCTTGTATTGGCATTAATAACTTGCTTGATTTTGGGTCAGAGCAAGCAAGCTTGTTTGCTCCATGCAGGCAATGGGTAAACACATGACAGCAGGGACACACACACACTCTCTCTCTCTCTCTCTCTCTCTCTCTCTCTCTCTCTCTCTCTCTCTCTCTCTCTCTCTCTCTCTCTCTCTCTCTCTCTCTCTCTCTCTCTCTCTCTCTCTCCCCCCTCTCCCCCCCTCTCCCCCCCCCTCTTGTATGGTGTGTCATGTGTCAGTTTATAAAGTTGGAACAGAAAATAATCCAACATGCACCTCATTGACTCCTATGTTTATGCCTGCCTAGGAGGAATCTATATTTATAGAAAGATACAGAATAAATGTTTAGTTTGCGCAAAATTCTACATTCAGAAAACTTAATTTGCAGCAACATTGTACAACCTATGCAAATGAGTACAATAGTTACCAAGGAGGGGGATTTTTTTTTTAAATTGTGTTCTATACCAATTAATTACCATATTACCTGTTCATATTCATTTCTTTAAATTTGAATTTTTGTTGTAAATTAATTCTCATATGGTTGGCATTAGAATGTGATTACGATATTTACCAAGTTATGGAGCTTGTTGTTTTATTATATTTGTATTATAATGATGTTTTTTTGCAATTGTTTATGTTACAACTACCAATTACCATCAAACCTATGAAAACATTTTCTTATCCAAGGTATAAATAACAATGTAAAAAATATGATAGCAGAATTTTTCTACCAATCATCAACCTAAAATAAGTGTATTAACCTATGAAAAGTGGATTACATATTTCAAACCTAAAATGTTGCATACTGCCATAGCACTGAAGGGATTATCTGTTCTTGTTTTCCACACAGTTGGTCATGCAGTGCACAATACATGATTCACAGGAGTATCTAGCAAATTTTCTCTCTCTGCTTTAGTCAGAGGGCCACTTGGTGATGACTGCTCTAGTGTCTCCCCAAGCAGCACTAGAAATGTAAAGCATATCTGTTAGTTATGCAGTTGTAAAGCCAAACATTGTTTAAGAGTTTGGATGTTTCATAAAGTATTGTAAATCCTTCCAACAAATGGTGTAGCTTACTGTGATACTGTGCCCTTATTGGTTTGCCTATCTGGTTTACTTCTTATAAACTCTGCTCAATTGAATGTATACATTATGACATTATGATATAAACCATGTTAAAAGAAAAAGAAAAATATCAGCAACAGCACAAAATAATGTTTTAATGCTATCTATATGTCTATGAAGTTCAGAAAAACCTTTTATGCCAAGTAACAGCTGAACCTGTTTATTGGTTGGAGGCATCCCATGGACAGTGAGAGAAAATCCACAAAGAATAGCTGCCTTTATATAAAGGAGACCATAAAGGTTCAGCCTATTTAGGAATCTATTTTGACAATTTTAATACATAATATTCTCCAATACCTTCTGTGGTAGAGTGATGAGGATGTATTGGACTCTGAGCCACATTGGGACTTACTGATGCTTCACTTTAGCTAGTCAGAAGTGAAATTTTGGATAGGGTCAATTTAAAATTGTCAACCCAGAGTAAGGAATCAAACCACAAATCCTCAGTATGAGAGCTGCGTATTAAACCACTCAAATATCTTGGCTCCCTATACAGCAAAATGTGACAGGAAAACAAAAAAATAATTGATATTTCAAAATTGTGGGAGAACAGAAATCAGTTTATCTGAATTTTATCTAACTTAATGTGCCTATTCAGTCATTATGATGCCCTATAGCCCAATAAAAATATCTTATGGTTATATGGTTACTCCTGTATGAAAATACTTAAATATGTCTTCTGCATCATGTCTGAAAATTTGTTTAGACTAATTTGAACTTCTAATTCAAATGTTGAAACTGAATACTTTATTTAGAGATAAATAATATTTACATTGTGAAACAAGAGAGACTGCTTAACTATGTGCAATTGTTTTGTAGCACTGATTTGGTTAGTGCCAGTAAGTTTTTGGATATTCAAAATTAGAAAAATAATACTTGATTCAGTGGGTAATCATATCCCTCAAAAAAGGTTAAAATACAACATATATTAGGTGCATAAGAGTTTGATAAATAGAAGTGAAGAAATTATAAGTTTTTTAATATATTTTTTAGCTTCTTTTATAATGTATTTCTCATATTTTATCACAATTTATAAAATGTAAAAGCTTTACCCTTCAACAAAATTTCAGAGCAGGTAATTGCATTATACCTGCTCTTAAAAATGAAATAAATGTTATTTAAATATTTTTAATTCTATAAAACTATAATTTATTAAATTTAGTCAGAATCATATTGTATAAGTTTGCATAACCTGGCTTAAGAACTAACCTGTGAAAGAAAAGAATTTGAACAAGTTTAACACAAGGTGGTGGTAACTTGTGATTGACTGATGTAGGTATTGCACTTATGTAGGTTAGAAATAGGGCAACAAACATTGCATTTAATATTACTATTTATGAGTTTGATATAATTATATATATTGAGGTTTTTTGAATAAAACAAATGATATTCCTGATATACTCAGCAGATTGTCCCATCTTCAGCAGTCACATTAGTCTCTTTTGATAAATGTATTATTGTAAAATTGCTTAAATATAATTTTGTATGTTCATACTGTAATGTGTAGAAGTAGTCCATCTTTAAATGTTAAAGAAATTGACTGATTTCGTAATAAGTGTTTTGTATGGATGAGAATGAATTTAGATTTGTACACATATGTGTAGATACTTTTTTTTTTTCAATGTTATGACTGTACATTATTAGAGATTGTCTAAGATATTTTCCAGTCTATAAATTTAAATCATGCTTCTAACCATCATGCAACAACGAAATGGTACATTAGTTTTCTGTGATTAGTTACAGAACTTTTACTTCCTTCAGGAGGCCTATTCTTTTACTGCATTTATATAAATAGATTCAGTTGTAACCAAGTATGCCTTATACATAACTGCAGCTGGGAATGTATTAGTCCTAGTCTGTGCCTAAATGAAGTTTTATATACTATGCTTTAGGATATTACAGTTTTTATTATTTTAGAAGGTATTGTAAATTGATTACACTGCAAATTTATAGTAACAATTTATATTTACGTTGGTTACAGTTGTATATTAATTAGCCAGATGGTTTTAAGCATTACTCAGAGCAATCCTAAGATGGCCATCATTAATGGAATAAATAGTTGTATTTGGACCAAAAATAAAACCTTTGGTGTGACAAAACTACTGACCAGTTAGAAACTACCTAGTGAAGTTATATACAGCTAATGTTTTTCTTCCAGAAAATACTGGCTGACACAAATTGATCTTAAATGACAGAGACAACGCATGCTTCTATTCTGGAATGGAAAGAAATGCAAAGAGTATATCAAGTTGTTATGTCCATAAATGAAGCAACATGCATAGTTTTGGTGTTACAGACTACAAACCTTACGTATTTTCCCTGTACAATCTATATATTGCAGTGGTCAGATAAACTAAATGCAACTGCTTGTAGAATCATTTAAAAAGTAATTAAAACCATTTTGGAAACTAATAGAAACTGTCACTGGTAAATTTACCTTTTACCTTGAACCCAAATTAAAACTTTAAGAGACAGTAGTAGCTAATATCTTGGACTGTGCTTATGCAAGATTTGCCTTTTCAAAAGTATGACCTTATTCTAATAAAGTTCTCATTTTTATTGTTTTATTTATCAGAAAAGCAAAACTAATCTCTAAGAAATTCAGTGACAATCCTTTTAAAATGATCATACAATTGATTACATACTCATAAAAGGCAGTTGTTCTTTTTCATAGGAAAAAAAAACAACAAAAAAACATGGAGTTTAAGCTTGGTTTGGCCTCTTACACCTAAAACAATTACTTTGTGCATCTCCTCACCTGGAATTTCCAAAAAACCAGGAATTACTCCCTGGAGCAATGACTATCTTCTATTCTCCATAGAATTCTGTTCTAGAACAAAATGCTCAGCAGTGGTTTGGTTCTGCTTGTATTCTGTACATAGGATCTCCTTTACAATACTCCAGTAGCTGCAGATCCTATCTGAATCTGATAAGTCGGCCATTAACCCTTCTTTGATCCAACTGGATAATTAATTAATTGATTGATTTAGTAAGAGGTTGACTAGGCTCCTTATTTAAGTCTTTATCTAATTTTTGTCCTGGGAGTTTCAACCATTTGTCATGTTGCTAAGAATGGGTTATGGATCTAAATGTGGGTTTAGAAACAGTTCTTATCAAATATGTTTTAGTACTATTTTAAAGGAATAAATAAATTTGTTTTCCATTTTGTTGACTGCAGCTTACTAAATCAGCAATTCTACCACTTTCAGTATTTTAACAGTCCTATTGCTTCAATAATTTTATTTTAGAAACTGTGTTAGATGTTTTAATGGACTTGATGTCATTAAGTCAAATATTTTAAAACTATCTGTATAAAACTACAAATGCTGCAGATTTGTTAGTATAGGTGCCATATCAGTGCACTAGACAGATTAATTTGTAGTATATCTTAGACAATCTCATGTTTTGCATCTGTTAGAACAGGTGTACAAACAACTACTGTGATTTATTACTTCCAGAAAAGGGAAATAAAATTTGCCATAATCATTTTGTGTATTGTTATCAGTGTTTCAGGACATGCCTCCTTAGTCTTAAGCCACTTCCAGATAAGACAAAAGAGAGAGAAAAAAATTCTATTTCGTAATGTAAACCTACCATACATAACAGTTTACAAGATGATGTATCAACTGATCTCAGAATTATATACTGTACATGGTTTGTGTAAATATATGCCTAATCCATTTACATCTTTTTGAATTTATTTATTAAACTAATATGATCTATGCATAAATGTTTATTGTAAACCTCTATAAGACCACTCCTAATTTGTGTATGCAATATAGAAGTTTGCACTGTTAATAGAGATTTCTGCTGCTATTTGAGAGTTTGAAAGAAACTACAAAAAAATACCTATATTTAATTAAATAAGCTAACTCTCAAACCATGAAATAGCTATTTTACTTGCAAAATACTTGAGGATTCTGTAATTATATCCAGTGAAATCCTGAAAGAATAAGGAATATATAAAGCAGAAGATATTGCTCCAGCAAAGTCATATTGCACAACCCCTGCCCTTCTTTGCTACCTCACTTATAAATGACAAAGTAATGCCATTAACAACTACCTACATCATCTGCTAAGAGTATAAAAAATAGTGGTAAATCAATGTTGCCAATCTATGAAAATGTTGCTAAAATGAAAATCTAAAATATTTGGTAATTTGGGTGGGTTTAGGCCTCGTAGATCCCTTGGCTATGCCATGATTTTTGGGGTTTAGCCTCAAAGATCCCTCGGATATGCCTGTCATCTCTTTGCAGTTGCTGCTTTTGGCCATGTTTGCTACACTCCTCTTCTTCTAAAACAATCCTTGACTACACTTTAGGGCTTAGGGACCTCAATCCCACAGCTACTGTTTGCAGCTTAGGACCCTCAAATCCCTCAGCTATGCTTTGTGGTTTAGAGCCTTCAACCCCTCAGCTACACTTTGTCTTAGGGTCCTCTACCGCTGGCTAACCATAGGTAGTCTTCTGCTATATTCAGATTGTGAATGTTGGCAACATGTAGAGATAAGGACAAAAGAATCAATGTTATGTTGTTATGATGCCTTGGGTGAGACGTCCAATAATTTTGTGAAGTAAATGATGCAGAAGTGTCAAAATGGAAAAAATCTGATGTGTTCCATTCACATGACTTTCTCTATATCACTGCAACAAATTATTCTATTTACTTCATCTAATGGAGCAAAAATTAGCAGAAATAGTCTTATTACTTGCTTCCTTGTTAGTAGAAGCGAAATAAGGGGGTATCATAGGTTAAAGTGATAGTCAAAAGCTGGTTGCTCTGCAACTGAAGTTCCTTTGTTTGTATGGACACGAGTTCACAAAGCCCTGTATGAGAAAAGTATGTCTTTATAGCTGAAAAAAAAAACAAGGAATATCTCAAAAACAATCAACTCCACGAAAAAAATATATATAACATAAATTGTGTGTTTTAAGGTGCTCTACATTTGTCATGTAAGTATTTGTCCATCTCTTACGGTTTAGCAGTTATGCAAAATTCCGTAAAATTGACCAAGAATAAAGTAGTCTTCAGAGGCTATTCCCAGAAAATAATAAATATACATTTTATTTGTCATCTAAATATCTTTAATATACAATATTTTAATCAAAATTGTTAGAGCCATTTTTTAAAAAATTGAAATTTTCGAAAAAAGTTCCATATAAAGGGTAGTTTGGGGTGGGGGGATTTTTCTCAAAATCTTCGTGTCGCATCCCTGGAAGATACTAAACTTAAATACCAAGTTTGGTATTGTACCGACTTTTCGTTTTTGACGCGCGCACACACACACCTTTTTCTGAAAATACTTTTTTTGGATACAGGGGACCCTAAAACATATATTTCCAGTGAAATCTTGGTATCAAATTTTTTGGTGGAGTGCAATACCTTCTCTATGCACTATACACATAGCATGTATAGAGAGGGTAAAAAGATATGATTATAGAGACATTATAAGTGAAAAATAAGTTGCAAATGTGTTATTAGTTTCTATTCTCCACTATTTTAGTAATAAATAGTACGTATGTGATGGATATATCAATTTGTAGCTATTCCAAGGATCGGGAGCTTATCCCTGACAGCATATGAGAGCCAGCCAAAGCAATTTCCTTACAGCATCAACTGCACAGTGAGAAATTTGCACACCAACCTCTGTGTGCATGTTTTATTGATTCAACCGAAGGTAGCTTCAGAGAAGAGTTAACAGTGATAGTGAGAGTAACCAAGAGTATCAGTTTATATATACACATTTGAGAAATTCGTGTTCATTTGCCAAATATGGACACTCTGCTAAACATCAAAGATTACTTGTGGCTTTTAGGGAAGGTAGAGCAGAAATTGTACTTCATGACAAGCTTAAAAATGAAATGTATCTACACAATTAAAAAAAAGCATATTAGTGAAGTAAGTTTTTAGGGAAAACATGAATTGGCCTTTCGAGGATAGATGAAGCAGCAAGTTCTATTTATCAGGCCAATAATTATATGTGGAACTGGAAGTACACTATAGAGTATGATTCTCTTTTAGCACAGCACTTAGAAATATTTACTGAGTTTAAAGAAATATATAATACCTAGTTTCAACTGTTCTGTCAACTATTGAGAATGAAATTCTGGAAATATATAATCTGATTCAAAGTTACCGTTCTGTCAACTATTGAGAATGACATTCTGGATAATCCTTTTATCCAACATGGTGGAATAACTTTTTCTAGGGCTTTCACAACTGGTGTTATTAGTGAAATATAATATGACCGGGCTTGTTGGTCATGGTCTAACAATAAAACTACTAAAGTTTGACCTTTCATCCTCAACTGTGGAGGAATCTTCAGAATAGAAGTTTGGCAGGAACAGCTGGCCGCTGCAGATTCATGGAGTGGTGGACGGCAGTTTATATTGTTGGAGTAGTGGGAGGGGATGTGATTGGACTGCTGTGTTTTGATTGGCTGTTGCACTGGCCAGTGTGAAGATGCTGCAAGGCAGGAATCCAGGCCTGGATTAGCATAAATACATCTTCTCAATTACAATTATTAGGATGTTTGTATTGTTCTATAGATTCTCTGATCATTCTGGGATAATAAGCTTAGTGGTTGCGAGAACTTCTGTTTTTTAAAACAATGTATCATGTTTAACCAAAACGAGGGCATGATCTGCAATGGCTGATTTATCTGTATGGCCGAGACAGTATCTTTATGTTTGGAATGCAGGTTTTGATGTTGCATTTTGTTGTACCGATGTAAAATTGGCTGCATGTACACAGTATTTTGTAAATGCCAGCAGTAGAAAGCAGGTCCACTGGGTCTTTGGCTGATTTATAAATTTCTTTTAGTTTTTGCATTGGAAAAAAATATTCTTTTAATTTCCTATTTGTTTAGTACTGTGCCTATTCTGTCAGTCATACCTTAATGTAAAATGGCAGAAAGACTTTAGCTCCAGGTTTATGTGAATTTGTGTTTTTCTTCTGAGATTTGTTAGGGTGAATGGCATATGTAAACTCTTTTTTGGAGGAGCCATTATGGGCAAAAACTTGTTTAGTTCATTGTTTAAGTACTGTGGCTTATGAATATCTTTGGCACGTTCGATTAAGGTTTTAATAACACCTCGTTTTTGTTGTAGATGGTGATTAGAGTCATTGCACAAGTATTGACTGCAGCTGATGGACTTTCTGTAAATAAAGTGGCCAAGTTTACCTTTTGCTTCTTTTCTGAACAAAGCATTTAAAAATGGAAGTTTACTATCATGTTCCATCTCTATTGTAAATTGGATTTTTGGGTTAATATTATTTAAATGCAGTAAAAAAAGAATGGGCTTCTGTGTTCCCTTGATGCCATACAGCAAAGACATCGTTGATATATCGATACCAACAAGTCGGTTTGTTCTCAGCAGTTTCTAAAGACGTTGTCTCAAAACGTTCCATAAAATAATTGGCTACTACAGGCCCTAGCGGGTTACCTATAGCAACTGCAACTCCGTCAAGTTGTTCAAAATATTCACTGTTCAACTGAAAATAGGTGGTTGTGAGGCAATGTTTGAACAGCACCATTATATACTTTAGAAAAAGATCTTCAATGTAATTTAAAACCTCAGGGATGAGCACCGTAGTAAACAAAGAGGCAATGTCAAAGCTCACTAGAATGTCTGTTGGAGCCTTAGTTCAAGTGTTTACTCACAAAATCAATAGAATTCTTAATGTAGCTGTCTGTTCTTCCAATAAAAGCTGCCTTTCCATCCCTTCCTGTTACTATGTAACTAGGTATTTTTAAATGAAATATATAGGAAGCTGAATAGTGCTGGCAATATAATGGAATGTCCTTGTGAATTTTGGGTAGTCCGTATAACCTAGGTGACCTTGCTTCTGGAAGTACTAAGCGACTTCTTTTCGGCAGAGAGGCATGGAGAATCTTTTACTAATTAGTTAGTAGTCCTTAAGATATCACCTGGTAATTTTCTGTAAATAGCAGGTCCAGAATATCACTGATTTTGCGTGGGTAGTCATTTGTATTCATAAGTGGCATTTCCTTTGTCAGCTGGTAAAATTATGTTATTATAGATGTTGAGGTTTATAATTCTTGCCGTTCTTTTATTGAAATATTTCTTTTAAGAGGGCGTGCTTTGGATAAAATCCTAGTTGTCTCCATGCGAATTGTCTGGGAAGATTCGTGGGAGTTTGGAAAGACCAGCTTCTACATTAGTTATCTCTTCGGTAGTAATTTTGAAAGCAGTAACAGAAAAATTCCCACCTTTAGAGAGAATGCTATCTTCATCAAGTGAGAGTTTATGGTCGGAAATATTTATAACCGTCTGGTTGCTGTTGACCTTAACTTGGGTCTGGACTGATCTAAACGTTGAAATTTACTTATCATTCTAGATATACAGATAGCTGTGGCACTTTCTACAGCAGCAAAAAGAAAGTGTATCGATCTTGTCCCAATTGTTGGTATGCAGGACATTACTGAGCATCAAATATGTTATGAATCATGTGTGAAGTGTCGTCATATGCTCCATGAATCTACAGTCGCCAGCCATTCCTGCTAAACTTCCATTCTGATGATGCCCTCCACAGTTGAGGACGAAATATCAAAATTTAGCAATTTTATTGTTAGACCATGGCATTCAAGCCCAGGCATGTTATTTTTTACTAATGATGGAATAATTAGTTAAGATTGATAAACACTGTATTCAGGAACATAGCAACTATTTTGTGATGTGTTCAGTGCTACACTAGAACATCCTCGATGAATTGAGTCAGATATTTTAATATCAGTAGAAGATTTCAGATTGGTTTTTCTCTTAGACACATTCAACAAGAATATTCTTGTTCACCGATGTGTTGTACATCTTTCAAAACCAATCAACTGATATTGTTTATTGTCAACAGAAAATCCAAGAAACTTGCCACTCCATAAATACATAAAATGATGACTCAGAACAGATTTTCCAAGAAACCATGCCTCAAGTAAAGTTTTTGGAAAGGAAAAATATAAAATATAAACCTCTCTGTTCTGAGGCATTTGATAACACTAATAACTGCTTGGATGTAAGATTTTAAGATTACTATAAATTTAAATTTTTAAATTTATTGTTTCATGAAAACTATGGACCACTTCCCCCCAAGTAGCTTTCAAAGTGTCTTACCATGCATATGGAAAGTGTAGTGTACAGCCCAAGAGTTTAGAAATAAAACCATGAGTGAGCTTGAATATTGAGCATTAATTAGTGCTAAAACAAAATTTTCTGGAGTTTAAAATGTTAGTACCATTTTGTACACAATTCCTATGAGTACATTTTCAGTACAAGGGTTGTTGAGGAAAATCAAAAGTTTCTTTTGAATTGCACTCGTGAAGAGAGAGACAGAACTCAGAAAAAGGAACCATTCAAAAGGAACCTACCAAAGTGTCAAAAATGAATTTAAGTCCCGAAAATAGTTATTTTCTATTAAATTTTACTTAAAATAACTTAATTAATCATAATATTTCAATAGCTATTCTTTCAGTTTAAATGCAAATACGGAAGAAAAAATTTGATGTGTTCCATTCCCATGGCTTTCTCTACATCTCTGTAACAAATTACTGTTAATGTGCTTATTCTTCTATCTACTTCAAGCTATTCAAGATAAACATTAATAGAAATGATCTTATTACTTAGTTCCTTATAAGTAGGAGGAAAATAAGGGAATACACTAGGTTAAACCGACAGTCAAATGTTTTAAAATGTTGTTGCTATGGGATTGAAATACATTTCTTTGCATGGCCAGGAGTTGACAAATTCCTGTTTGAGAAAAGTTTTAAGTATTTTAAAATTGAAAACAATAACAAGGAATATCTCGAAAATGGCCACCTCCAGGAAAAAAATGTATATGACATAAACTGTGTGTTTTAATGATATCTACAGTTTTTGTGCAGTAAATTTTTGTCTATCTCTTATGGTTTACCGATTATGAAAAATTCAGAAAAATTCATCCAGAATAAAAAAAGTCTTCAGAGGCTATTTACAGAAAATTCAAGATATACGTTTTGCTTGTTATGTAAATATCTAAAATATAAAATTTTAATAAATTTCGTTTGAGCCATTCTTAAGAAAATCAAAATTTTCGATTTTTTTTAATGTAAAGGGTAGTTGGTGGAGGGATTTTCTTGAAAAAATTTTGTGCTACATCCTTGGAAGATACTGAACTTATATATCAAGTTTTCGTTTTTGAGCTATGCTGCACACACGGACATTTTTCTAAAAATGCTTATTTTGGATTCAGGGGGTCCCAAAACATATATTTCCGGTGAAATCTTGGTATCGAATTTTTGTGTGCAATACAATAGCTTCTCTATACACTATGTACATAGTACGTGTAGAGAAAGTAAAAATTGAATGTTGTTGCAGGTAAAAGTATAGCTTTCAATGAGAGTGATTCGAGTGAAAGTGAATCTGATTATTTATTTTGTTTTCCTGTGTGGCGGCGTGTTGCATAGTGGTTAGACCGCTCGCCCCCCATCTAGGTGGCGCATGTTCAATTCCAGGGATTTGTGGTGGACAGTTCGGTATCTGGGCGGATTTTGCCCGGGTCTTCGGTTTTCCCCGCCGACCAATTCCCAGATAAACAAAAGCTTACTATGCAATAAATGTAGATCTCATTAAAACACACAAATTTTATCATACACACACATATATATATATGTTTTTATAGTGTTAACCGTTTTCGAAATATGCCGAGTTATTGCTTTCAGGTTTAACCCTTAGTTGCCTGATTAGTATACTACGTACGCCTTTTTTCCTTTAATTAAAGTTTAAAAGTGAGTTCTAGTAAAAATATATGGGAGTAATCTATAAAATGATTATATGAAATAATAGAAAAAATAATAGAAATGAAAATATATGTAGATTCCTTATTAATCATTTTCTTCCCAATTAAAAGTTTAAATTCTTCTAAACCAGTTTTCATAATCCTGCCAAAGGCACTAGCAAAATAGTGGTTTAAATGGCCATGAGTGTTAGGTGATAGATAATGGACTGGCCATCCATTCAAAGCCAAATGTTGCAAGTTCAAATTCCAGTGATTGTGGTAAATGACGGGGAGAGCCCAAGTAAAACTATCGGTGTGATACTTGGAAGCTAATGGGGTTACATTTGCCTGTAGTTATGTGGTTTTACTCTTTTATTTATTAAAAAAATCGCAGCAATTTTAGGGCAAAATTGTATATATTTTTACAATATAAAACAGTCCTGATTACTTGTCGTTTATGGTTCAAGGTTAGTATAACATGAAATGAATCCTAGAGTACAACCCTATTTGTATAGTTAGGCTTAAAACAAGCGGAACTTATAGGTACCGACAGGCAACAAAGGATTAAACTACGTTAAGCCTTTCTCAAACAGGAGACATTCCTATTTCATATAGAGACCAGGTTTTAAAAGATTTGATTATCGGTTTAGCCTATTGTACTCTCAAATTTCCGTTCTACTTACACGGAAGCAAGTAATGAGACCAATGCCGGCAATGTTTATCTTGATGAACATGACATTGATAAAAAGAATTTCTGTAAGGAAAGTTTGTTAGTGGAAAGTTAGAGAAAGTCATGTGAATGGTACACATCAGATATTTTAAGGTCTGGTACGTCATATATGACGATGAATGAAATCTGTGCAATGTGCTCAAGGAGTCCGGGGTCCATGGAGCTTCAAGTTACTCAACATTCGTCTTCTCAGTATAAGGGAACACCCGGAAATACTTCAACCGAGTAACTCGACCTATTCGAGATTCGAATTCGGAACCTCTTGAATGTCAGACAGTCATACTGCCCCCCCCTACAATACGGAGGCGGCCTCTCTGTTCTTTCCTCGTTTAACCAAACGTGAAGTTATGGTAATGATGACTTTAATTGCTATGGTCATATCGGGGGCATTGACTTGTGAAACAACTCATCTGATCACAGTAGGTAATTGCCAATAAGTTTATCATTTTTACATCATGAAACACTTGCACATTCACTCTCACATACATACTACCAGACTCTGTGGGGGGATAGGGAATGATTCTGGCTAACGAAAACTTCCCCGCCCAGCCGGGAATCGAACCCGGGACACAGCACCACAGATAGGCCACAGTAGTCCTTTGTGCCCCCTATGTAACCCCTGAGAAGAGAGGAAGTACCGAAGGACGACCACATAAGGACGACGATGTGCGCCAGCAAGGACGGTGATTCCAACACCTAATCCTTACGCCGACCAGCCCTGCCTTAGCCACCCGGTTATAGTCATTCAACCGCCGTAAGCTGGTCCTACAACCCTGAAACAAAGGAGGTGAAACATATGTAAGGAAATGAGGACAGTTCATCGGAGAAGGGGAACTACCCCAGAATTCTCTTAACGACCCCGGGAAACAGAGAAAGAAAGAAAAATATGGTCATAATGGTGTGTACGACATAAATCACGAGAAAATACTGTCAACCTTGCAGTTTTTTCGGTAGAGTTCGGATCAACGGAAATGCATATTAGCTTCCGAGTTACTGAACTATTTTACTTTCTACGGATATATTGTAAGTTTGCTCGTTTTAACGTTTATTACAGAACCTAAGTCAGATGATCGTGCGTATTTTTATGAAACCCAAATTTAAAGAAAACACCTGTTCTTTTTCCTTAGTACATTTGAACTGCCAGTTAAATGAAGATACAGATTGACAGGTGCATATTTATTAATAAGGACATCCAGTTTCAAATCTTATTTGCTCACATGTTTTGTTTTTTTTTTTTTTTTCGACATTTTTTCATGATCAAAATGTTCCACATGATACAAGTTTTTACTAATTTGTTCCAATATTTTATACTCACTCTCAAAATATATAAGTAAAGAAAATGACCACATACTGTTAACGAAATATTGCTTCAATTTTTAGAAATAAACTTTAAGTTTTGGTAAATCAAGAGTTTTGGAGAGCAGAAACTTTTACAACAGTTAACGGTTAATACAACAGAATCTGATAACTATTTATAATATCATTAGTAAAACTTCTATGGGCGATCCAGATTGAAAATGTTAAGGGTATTACCATGTCCAGATTTGAAATTGGCAAGATTGCCGACGTTTTGACTTATTCATAGAATCATTCAGGTTTCATCTCTCGGCTACGCCCTGTCATCGCTCGTTGTCGCGGCCTTCGGCTGCAGCTATCTCACTTCACTAATTATATTTTAAAAAATCCCTTGGACTACGTTTTGCGGCTTAGAGCCCTAAAAGTTCATTAATTGCCAATAAGTAATTACAAAGCGGCTCCAATGGCAGAATAATAAAAGTAACATCCGGATCACGTATGAGAGTAAGTAGAACTTGAAGTTTAGAAAAGAATTTTTTAAAAATACATCGTGAGGATTATTTTAGAACAATAATCTAACAATAAAAATCTGATGTGTTTCATTAATATGACTTTCTCTACATATCTGTATCAAATTATTATTAAAAAGCTTATTCTTCTATCTACTTTATGCTAATCGAGATAAACGTTACCAGAAAGTTTTCTCCGGGTTCTTCGGTTTCCCCCGCCATCGCATTCCATCGGTGCTCCATCTTCATTCCATGTATCACCAGAGTCATCGCCTGTGGTGCCACAGGTAGTAAAAGTGAGTGTTACAATATCAACAACAACAAAATTACCAGAAATGACCTTATTGCCTGCTTCCTTGCAAGTAGATGGGGAAAAGGGGGATACACCAGGCTAAAGAGATAGTTAAATCTTTAAAAGCTGATTGCATGTGGTTGAAATTGGTTTCTTTGCATAGCCAGAAGTTGACAGATTCGTATGTTTATATATATTTTTGTGTAGTAAGTTTTTGTCTCTTTTCAGTTATGCAAAAGTCATTCAGAATGAAGAGACCTTTAGAGGCTATTCCCAGAAAATTCAAAATATATACAATTACTTTGTCATGAAAATATCTTAAATATATGATATTTTTATCATAATCGTTAGAGCCATTTTTGAGAGAATAAAAAATTTAGATTTTTTTCCATGTAAGGGTATTCGGATCTTTTTACTTTCGCTACATAGTACATTTGTACGCAGATAGAGAAGGTATTGATTGCACTCCACCCAAAAATCCGATACCGAGATTCACCGGAAATACACTTTTAGGATCCCATGTATAAAAAAATGTGATGTGTTCCATTCACATGACTTTCTCTACATTTCTGCAACAAAAATTATTAAAAAGCTTGTGCTTCTACATACTTCATGCTAATCGAGAAAAAATTAGCAGAAATAGTCTTATTACTTGCTTCTTTGTAAGTGGAAGCGAAATAAGGGATACCATACGTTAAAATGATAGTCAAAAGCTGGTTGCTATGTGACTGAAGCTCCTTTGTTTGTATGGACAGGAGTTGACATATTTCTGTATGAGAAAAGTATAAGTTTTTCAAAGCCGAAACCAAAAACTAGGAATATCTCAAAAACGATCAACTCCACGAAAAAAATGTATGTAACATAAATTGTGTGTTTTAACGAGCTCTACATTTTTATGTAGTAACTTTTTGTCTAACTCTGATGATTTATTAGTTTCGCAACATTCATTCAAAATAAAGAGATCTTCAGAGGCTATTACCAGAAAATTCAAGATATACATTTTATTTGTCATTTATCTTTAATATACGTATTTTAATCAAAATCGTTAGAGCCATTATTGAAAAAATAAAAAATTTCCAGTTTTAAAGGAGGGGGGGATTTTTCTCAAAATCTTCGTGTAGCATCCCCGGAAGATAGCAAACTTTAATACCAAGTTTGGTATTTTACCGACTTTTCGTTTTTGAGTTATCGTATTCACACACACACACGCGGGCGCGCGAGGGCGGACCATTTTCTGAAAATATTTTTTTTGGATACAGGGGACCCTAAAATGTATATATCCGGTGAAATCTATGCATTGAATTTTTAGGTGGAGTGCAATACCTTCTCTATACATTATGTACATAGTGCGTGTAGAGAAAGTAATAACAAACTACCTATGTATAGAGAACATTTAACCTAGATTGATAGTTAAATAAAGATATAAGATGAAAACATAACTAAATGAAAAAGAAAAATAAGAGGAGGAGGAGGAGGAGGAGGAGGAGGAGGAGGAGGAGAGGAAAATGAGTAATTGTGTTTGAATTAAAAGAAGAATATTAATATTGGTTGAAAAGCCATCTTGCTCCATCCATTCCAGATGTAGGAAAAATAAATCTGGGAATTACTTTGGACTCTCTCTCTCTCTCTCTCTCTCTCTCTCTCTCTCTCTCTCTCTGCCCCTGCTCTTCTGTCGGCTTTGTGTTTTAATATAGCTGATGAGATGCAGGAGCAGCCTGTGACTAGTAAAGAAGGCATTTTCGCCACCCCTGCCCTAGGTTCAGTTCCAGCCGCATGAATCACCGAACTTGGCTGTGGTGCCAAAAATCCTACTCTTACTGTAATATTGACCGGCCACGTTAACCCAATTTTCAGTTTCCGTTGCGAGCATCTCTGATTTATGGTTTGTGAATAAACACAAACAATTATGAAACGTCTGATCTGTTCCATTCACATGACTTTCTCTACCTATTCTGCAAAAAAAAAATCAGAATATTCTTCTTCTATCTATTTCATACTAATCGAGATAAAGATTAACAGAAATGGTCTTATAACTTGCTTTCTTGTAAGTAGAAGCGAAATAATGGAACACGCAAGACTAAAGCGATAGTAAAATGTTTTAAAGCGGGTTGCCATGTGGTTGAAATCCGTTTCTATGTATGACCTTATGAGAAAAGTTTAGCTATTTTAAAACTGAAACAAGTAACAAGAAATGCGTACCTCGAGAATGTCAATTCCAAGAAAACATTTAAATGACAAACTATGTGTTTTAACGAGGCTTACATTTTTTATGTTGTAAGCTTTTGTCTATCTCTTACGGTTTACCAGATATGCAAAATGTCTTCAGAGGCTGTCCCAAAAAATATAAGATATATCTACATTTTATTTGTCGTGTAACTTTAATATACGGTGTTTTAATCAAAATTGTTAGAGCTATTTTTGTGAAAACCAAAATTTTCGAAATTGTTTCATGTAAAATAGTTTGGGGTGGGAGGATTTTCCTAGAAATCTTCGTGTGGCATCCTTGAAAGATACTAAACTTAAATAAAAAGTTTGGTATTTTACTGACTTTTCGTTTTTGAGTTATCATGTTCACAGACTCACGGACACACCCAAACCTTTTTCTATTTTTTGATTTACGGTGTTATAAAACGTGTATTTCCGGTGAAATCTCGGTATCGAGTTTTTGGGTGGAGTGCAATACCTTTTTACCTATGAACCATGTACTATGTACTGAAAGTAAAGATGCAATAGTCAAATAGGAATTTAGCACCGCGTTTTTATAAGAGCTCCTTGTTATTTTAGGAGAAAAATAAAGATTGCTAAGTGTAGGATTTTCCAGTAATTTCATTGGAATTTATATTTATAGGTTTTGTAATGTTTCGAGTAGGAAAAGAAACAAGTGGCTAAAATGGAATATGGCTTTTCGACCATTTAGAGCAAGTATCACGAACTCGCTTGATTTTGCACTGCAGCAAGTAGGCTTGCTCCGTGCACTCCAAGGGAAAACACGTGACAGGAGTGGATGGTCTCTTGTACCTTGCACACTATGCCGTGTGCCAGTTTATAAAGTCGAGAACAGAATGCAATCCAACAGCAGGTCGTCGGCTCCTACATTTATGCCTACTAAACCTTTCTTATTTATACCAGGTGGCCCAACTGCCCCGTATTTGCGTATGCAGATATTCCTTTGTGCGTTAAAATAGTTGCAGAGTTCAACGGGTTATTTCAAGTTAAAACCGGTAAGTGGGGAACTGGCTGAATAACCTTCGTTTTATCCCTCTTGTTTATCAGCGGAGACGTGAGCGGGTGGCGCTCATTGCGAGAGGTAAAACGAAGCCAGTTATCCACTGGGCAGTTTCAACTTGAAATAACCCCGTTGAGCTCTGCAACTATTTTAGCGTTCAAATGGATATCTGCACAGGACAAATGCGGGGCAGTTGTGCCACCTGGTAGAAAGTGGAGGAATGAGTTTATGGCAAAGATCTGCACTCCGAAAATTCAGTTGCAGCGTACAAGTATGACATTTCCTTTGCATTGAGTTAGAATTAATCACCAAAATGCCTGTTCATATTCACTTCTGCAACGTGAAACGTTTTCGTTACAATTCTCATATTGTAGCGTTACAATGTGGTTACAATGGTACTGACCCACTTAAGGAGTTTTTTGTTTCACTATATATAATTTAATAGTTTTAATTGTTTTAAATAATATTTATGTTACGACTACCTATGAAATTATGTATAGGCATGTTCGTTCATATCAGAAAAATAAATATTAAGTAAGAGACTTATAATAAAGCAATTGTTCTATCAATCATGAGCCTACAGTAGTTTTATATTAACTTATGAACGCTGGATTACCTATTCCAAACGCAAAATGTTGCATTCCGCCACTGTATTGAACGAATTTCCGCCCAGTTTGGAGGTCACACAGTGTACAGTACATGATTCAGTACGAGCAACAAGCTTTAAGACACATTCACAATGATATGCAAGTGCAGACATAACACAACATAAGCGCGAGGGAAGGCTATTCACAATGCAGTCTAAGCTTAACGTAATAAGTTGGTACGGGTTTTAGATCTGTAAATTGCGCACATAAGGATATCTCCAAGCGCTCCACAAGTTTTAAATTGAACAACATAACCAACAATAGCATATGAGATACTTCACTTAATCTTTTAAAAATAAATAAGTTGTAAAAATTACTTAATAATAATTGACGCTCGTGGCGGTGACGTCCCAATAATTGTTTATCTAAAATATTGAAAATAATGCAAGCATATACATTGCAGAAAGTGATAAAGCTGCACATTTAATAAACTATGAGTTGTCTCTTTGCTCCTTACGATTTATGAGATCCAAGAAATCTGGATGCAGATGGTGCATTAAAACAAAGGAGGATTCGCAAGGACACTGCCATAACCTCTTGAGGGAAATGAGAGATGGGGCGGCACGGGCAAATAGAAGAGCATGTATGTGCAGTAGGCTATGTAGAATTTCGCATTGCAATCATCTGTTGTTGAACAGCAGGCATTGCATAGAGGAAGGAATGCAAAATTCATCATACGCTACGGAAGGATATTTGGAGTTTACAAACCCTTGCGTTGTTATTGCGTGTTGCGTGTGTCTATGTGAATGCCTACATTGAAGAACATGGGCTCAAAGTCTTGTGCTTACGCTGCGTCTGCGCTTACATCTCATTG
Organism: Hymenopus coronatus; assembly: GCA_030762935.1. Lineage (NCBI taxonomy): Eukaryota > Metazoa > Arthropoda > Insecta > Mantodea > Hymenopodidae > Hymenopus > Hymenopus coronatus. The sequence goes on along the minus strand of CM060897.1, from coordinate 82,632,518 downwards.
TGAATGGTGCATTACTCAAAGAACAACCATTTGTGACACCTTATTTAGAGTACACAAATTAATGTATCCATAGCGCACCATTCTCAACGTTGATAGATATACATACCTTCACAATTTTCAATCAGATCTCAATTTATTATCAGCGAAAATATTAAGTTAGATAGGAAGAGTCAGATTAAAAAATTCAATGCCATAGGTGGGATTTGAACCACAAAATTCCCGGTCTCTAGCTGGTTGCTCTAACCACTGAGATACCAGGGCAACGTGCCAAAACGGCATTAAATTCCTCAATTGACTTGCATGTTTCCCAGTTTAAACACAAGGTGACCTCAAGTTTCACACAATTTATACCAGATACTTTTTGTGGAGTTAAGCATTTCCGAGATATTCCTTGTTACTTATTGGTTTAAATTTTCCATCACTTACACTCTCCTCAGTCGTTCTTATTGGTGTAATGGTTACCATACTATCCTCTAATACCCAAGATTACGGGTTTTCCGGCGGAAGGTGATCGATTTTTTCGGATATAAAAATCCTTAGCATGGCTTTCTTCAGAAAAGTAAAGCCAGTGGTCCCGTTTAATATTTATTTGCATATAAAAAACTCCATATCTTGAAAGAAAACTGTTCCTGGGCTAAATTCTACCATTTTTACGTACGTAAATAGTGAGCTTGTCCTATGGTGGTATTAATGGAGAATAATTAACCTAATCCTTCGTCATTCCTATGTGCATATAGTAGCCAATTCACGAACTAGAAAATCCCTTATCAAGAAAACACCGCTAATCTGTCGCATTACGCCGACATGGCTTGGCGGAACTTAAAATTGAATATTCTTATCAAATGGGAAGTCTTCATCCCTTTTCCCCTCCATGCCATGCAAAGAGAACCGAATTTCAAAGTTATAAGAGCGGCCAGCTTTTAAAGATTTGGCTATCACTTTAGCCTAGTGTACTATCTTATTTCCCTTTCACCTACAAGGAAATATGTAACAAGACCATTCCTATTAATCTCGTTTATCATGAAGTAGATAGAAGAATAAACTTTTGTAAGAATAGGTAGTTGCAGAATAGGTAGAAAAGCTATGTGAAAGGAACATATCAGAACTTTTTAAGTATAAAACCTTATAATGTCACTAACATAAGATTTTAAAAAAGTGTTGGAGTGATAAATGTATAAAAGCGTTGCTAGTTCCTGGCTTTGACTTTCTTCCTCCTCGCGATCAAAATCCATTTTGACCACAAGTTTAGATATAAAAATATTTTCTCTAATAAATTCTTTGAATCCAATTGTAAACAACACGTGCGTAAAAGTTGAAAATAGGTGGAAATAGTAAAGCAGTAAAATTAAAAGTTTTTAAAAAACACCAGAACATGTAAACTGTAATATCATGTGGCAAATAAAATGGTATTTAATAAGAATTTTCCTACCTTTAATTTAACTACTGGAAATTTTTAAAATAGTGAGAGAGAAAAAAAAATTAAATTGAGTGTTATTTATGGACGATCTTTAACTCTATAGTTCTCAGCACCCCATTCTATATCGAGCATGAAGGACCGCCTAATTTTTACTGTCTCTACACGTACTATGTACATAGTGTAAAGGAAAGGTTTTGTATTGCACCCAAAAATTCGATACAGAGATTTCACCGGAAATATATGTTTTGAGACCTTCTGAATTCAAAAAAGCATTTTTTGAAAAATGTCCGTGTGCGTAAGTGTGTGTGTGCAGCATAGCGAAAAGACCGTTAAACACCTAACTTGGTATTTAAGTTGGGTATCTTCCAAAGATGCGACACGAAGAGTTTCAAGAAAATTTCCCCACCCCAAACTACCCTTTACGTAGAAGATCTTTCGAACATTTTGATTTTCTCAAAAATGTCTCTTAACGATTTTGATTAAAATACCATATTTTTAAGATATTTTCATGACAAAAAAAAAAAAAAACGTATAGCTTAGATTTTGTGGGAATAGCCCCTACAGACCTCATCATTCTGGATGACTATTGTATTACTGGCGAACCGTAAGAAATACACAAAAACTAATTACACTAAAAATGTAGATCACATTAAATCACCCAATTTATGTCATATACATTTGAGAAATAAGGGAATAGATTATGTTATGGCGACAGTCAAATATTTTACGTGATACAATTGAGGTTCGGTTCGCTTAGCATGGTCCAGTTTGAGAAACATTAGGTAGTTTAAAAGTGAAATCAATAACAACCAATATCTTGAAAACGGTCTACTCTACAAGAAAAATGTATATGACATAAATTATGTGTTTTAGCGAGATCTATATTTTTTGTGCAGTAAGGTTTTGTCTACCTCTTACGGTTTAATCGTTATGCAAAATTCTGCAAAACCCATCCGGAATAAAAAGGTCTTCATGCATGTTATATCTTTTATATATGATATTTTAATAAAAATTGTCAGTCATTTTTGAGAAAAACATTTTCAAACATTTTGCAATGTAAAGGGTAGTTGTGCTGGAGGGATTTTTCTCGAAATCTTTGTGCCGAATCCTTGGAAAATACTAAACATAAATACCAAGTTTTTGAGCTATGCTATTCACACACACACACACACACACACACACACACACTCACACTCACACACATACACACAGTGAATTCCTGCCTGAAAATAAGCATAGCAGTATTTCCGAACTTTACCTTTTTCGTCGCCGGACATAGCATATACAGAAAGTACTATTACCGTTTTAAAATAAAGGATTGCCTGGAGTGCCCATATAGGGGTAGAAGAGCAGAACAAATAGCTAACGCAGCTTATTGGAAAAATAAAGAAACACCTTTCGAACATCATTTTTAAAGAAAAGGAGCTCATGACCTGTGCAGTGTTACAAATCATATAAGAGAATTTCTACAATTTCTTAAAAAAAATTAACTTTGATGAACAATAATACTATTTAAAATAATAGCATCACAAATCACTTAAAGATTATCAGCAAAAAATATGCATATATAACTTATTTAGAATTTAATGACAAGTAGAACAGGCAATACCATAAAACATAAAAGAAATAATGTTACTAAATCAAATATTAAGATATCGGTAATATAAACTTGTGTCATCAGTGCATGTAGTATTACCAACCAATGTAATGGAACATGCAGTTAAAACACACACGGACCTTTTTCTAAACATATTTTTCGGACTTAGGGGACCTCAAAAATACATTTCCTGTAAAACCTCGACATCGAATATGTAAATCGTGTTCATTATATGTAAAAATGGGCCTTAATTAACCAGACGTTTAGACGTTACCTCCTACAGTGACTGCCACTAAAGATGCTGACCGCGAAACGCCTGCTTTAGATTTTAACCTACGAACATGGTAGAACAACCCGGAAATTGCAGTTTTTAAATATTAAAAATCTGATGTGTACCATACACATGACTTTCTCTATATCCCTGCAACAAATTATTCTTAAAAAGCTTATACTTCTATTAACTTCATGCTAATCAGTAAAACATTATCAGAAATAGCCATATTACTTGCTTCCTTGTAAGTAGAGGTGAAATAAGGGAGTACCATAGGTTAAAGTGATAATCAAAAGCTGGTTGCTATGTCACTGAAGTTCCTTTGTTTGTATTGACAACAGTTGACAAATTCCTGTATGAGAAATGTATAAGTTTTTCATAGCAGAAACCAAAAATAAGGAATGTCACAAAAACGACGAACTCCACGAAAAAAATGTATTTAACATAAATTGTGTGTTTTAACGTGCTCTACATTTTTTGTGAAGTAAGTTTTTGTCCATCTCTTACGGTTTAGCAGTTATTCAAACTTTAGTAAAATTCATCCAGAATAAACTACACTTCAGAGGCTATTCCCAGAAAATTCAAAATATACATTTTATTTGTCAGGTAAATAAATATCTTTAATATACGAAATTTTAATCAAAATCGTTATAGCCATTTTTGAGAAAATCAAAATTTTCGAAAAAAGTTCCATGTAAAGGGTAGTTGGGGATGGGGGGATTTTTCTCAAAATCTTCGTGTCGCATCCCTGGAAGATACTAAACTTGAATACCAAGTTTGGTATTTTACCTACTTTTCGTTTTTGAGTTATCGTGTTCACAGACACACGGACACACGGACACACACACACACACACACACACACACACACACACGGACTTTTTTTTTTTTTTTTTTTCCGAAAATGCTTTTTTTTAGAAAAAGGGGACCCTAAAACATATATTTCCGGTGAAATCTCGGTATCGAATTTTTTGGTGGAGTGCAATACATTCTCTAAACTCTATGTACATAGTCCCTATAGAGAAAGTAACAATTGTTGTTCTGAAGTTAATAAAATTGTTTTAATTCAAATATACACGATATTTATACAAAAGAAGGATGACAAATCAAACCCCCAACACATTGGTGTTTTTGTGTTTTGTTAGGCTTTAAGTTTGAAGCAGTATTTGAAAAAAAAAATACTGTAATATGGGGAACCGATTTTGTAGATGATGTTAAAATAAGTTCTCCATCTATTTTACAACAAACTAATCTTATAAAATCTTATTTTTCTATTTCAATATATCGATATAAACGTAAGATTGCCATGTGATTGAAATTCGGTTCTGTTTGCATGGCCAGGAGTAAAACAAAAGAAACCGGAATGACAAAATCCCGCAAGAGAAACGTTTCAAGCCTTTTAAAAATTGTAACCAATAACAAGGAATGTCTGGGAAATGGCTAACTCCACAAAAAAGATATGACATAAATTGTTTGTTTTAGCGAGATGTAATTTTTTGTGTAGTAAGTTTTGTGCCAGATGTGCAAAAGTTATCCTAAGTGAAGAGAATATTCCCCGAAAATTCAAGATATACATTTTTATTTTCATGTAATATCTTTTAGTAAAAATCGTTGAGTCATATTTGAGAAAATAATATCCCCCCCTCTCTCTTTCTCCCTCTCTCTCTCTCTCTCTCTCACGCACACACGGACCTTTTTCTGCAATACTTTTGTTTTATCCTAACACGTATATTTCCAGTGAAATCCCGGTATCGAATTTTTGGGTGGAATGCAATACCTTCTCTACCTATGTATCTACGACGTACTAAATGGAGAACGAAATGCTCTAAGCCAACCATATATGAATAAATAAATGAAGAATACGGCAGTTGAAAACAAAAGAAATAATAATTCAACAACATAGCTGTTACTCAAGGTTTTGTTCCCAGAGAAACGGTAAGAAACTTTGTGTAGGTCAGAGTGTACGTTTAATTATTAATGTATGCTTGGGAATAAACTTGGCACAACATGATTTCTTTTTAGCGTGACATGTTGCCTTCTCTTTGGATAAATTATTATGTGCCACCTTTATCATGCAAATCCGCAGGCTTGGACATTTATCAATTGGCCCCCTTGGTAGGGAGATGAATGCGAGTTATATCGATTGTTAGCAAGCGCTGTCTAGCGGCAAAACAAGCAGGCGCTAGATTCACTTGTCTGGCAGTGGTGTAAGCGGAGTACATTTGCCAGGTTGTGACTGCGGATTCTCTGCATTATCGGAACCGCACCTCGTCAGTGTTCTGCGGAATTTCGGCTCCCAACTCGGTGTTAAATGAAGGGAGGGCCTGCTATCGTCTCTACCTCTGACTGTCATTAAGCGACGAAGCAGATAAATGGGTGAGTGATTATGTTATTATCCTCCATAAAACACGTAGCTTTTTTTTATACGAAGTGAGTGCCTCACACATGTTAACGTTTAAAATTATTTTAATATTAACAGACTTAACTTTAAAGTAGAAGAATTATCTAAAAAATTGTGTCAATCATTGAAACGATCATATAAGTATGATTGTGCCATTTTTTAAAGGTTTAGATCAATGGAATGCTTATAATACAATTTTGCAGTCATTCTTTTACATACTTTGTTATTACATGTGTTTACATTATTCTTTTACATATTACTACCATGAGTTTGCAGAATTATTATTTTGAATTTCGGCTATTTTATCATACTTACAAACGTAAGTGTAACTATACCCAATTTGCACCATGGGCAGAGTGATTTGACCATGTATGTGTATTACAAACGCCAAGCATTTTTAAAAACATATTTTAAAGCAAAAGTGATCAAACTGGTGTTACATTTATATAGCGCAGTTCATAGAAAAATGTTGCTTGTAAAAGGCGTAATTAAAATTTAAAGAACGAACATTGACGTCTGAATTAAAACCTAAGAGCCAATTATGCTCCTTAATTTGTAAACCTAAAATATCTGCATTTAGATAAGGGGATAGTATTTAGAATGTTTATTAATTACGCAGAACAGGGGTCACTCAAATAATCGAATGATACAGTGCTGTATCATTCGATTAGTATTCCTGATTATTTTTAAAGTTCTGTTTGGAGGTCAAACTTCGACTTTTTTTATTATAGAAACATTACTGAGTATGCTGGAACGGTTGGTATTTTGCGTAAGTAACGGATATTTAGCAAACAATTACGTATAAACGAGTATTAAATGAATAACAAATAATTTTAATGCTTAAATGCGCAAATTATTTCATGATTAGATACAACTGTTTTTTCTCGTTGAGTTGCAATCTACACCTAATATATGCCTACTCACTTTAATCATTCCTTGGCCACATGTCAAATGCGATTGGTTTTATAATTCGGGCATGCAATTTTGCTCTCTAATAATGACTGCTGTTGACAGTCGATGCACTTATTTTAAATAGGTTTATGGAGTATACAGTTTATCGTTATTCTTATTCGTAATTGGATGCTATCAATTTACATTTTTATTTTGTTTCACTAAAGTAATCTGTCGAATTAAATGTAATAGAGGTATTTTCCCTTGATTTTTTCTTTAAATATGATCATTAGAGACTATTAACAGAAAATTCAAAATATATATTGTCATATAAATATCTTTATTATACTGGAAAAGAAGGCTTAGACTCATAGTATGATTAATTTCAATATACGTATTTTTGGTAGCTTAACGTCCTTTAACCTGATTGATCATATTGATGAAATGAGGCTCAAATGATACCGAATCCATGAAGCTTGGTTACTCAACATTTGTCTTCTCAGGATAAGGGAAAATCCTGAAAAAAATACTTTATTCGGGTAACTCACTATAAACGAGATTCGATTGACGACTTCTTGAATGTGAGGCGCACACACGCTACCCTCACATTATCAAGGCTCAATATAGGTTTAGAATAGATGGGGATTGGCTTAAGTATTATTTACGCTTGTTGTACGAGACTTTGAACCCTTTGAACATAGCTGCGTATAGTAAATGTTGCTCATATAATACTCTAAAAAGCAACAGGGTAATATATGTATGTATATATGATGGGAGGTAAATAAGTGCAAATATTTGTATCAGCGTTTGAGGACGATATGATGATCCAGTATTTGCAGTTTTTTCGCTATTTTCTAAAGCTATGTTCACGATGTTTTTAGGATGGATATTATCAGACGTTGCAGGTGTACGTAATAGGTCACACGGTCCTCTGCATTCTGCCCTCTGTCCTACCTGACTCTAAGAGGTGTGTTGTTTGTAAACAGAACAGAAACATAGCTCAGAGTCGTTCATAACACATTAAACTCTGAAATTTGTGCTTCGTTTATGGCAATACTATTTAGCAAGCGAGCAAAATGAGATATACGTGTGTTAAATGCAGTTTTTATTAAATAATTATTTGCACTTATTCACTTTAAAAAGCACCTGAACTTCCATTTTAACCACACCCACCCACACACAGACACACACACACATTAAACCTATTCTAACTCCGTAAATCTAGAAACCAGAGTACCCTGTTTTTCACTGCAGCTCGCTAAGGCCTAACGGCCTCCGCTCGCCTCAATCTCATTTTTTCAAAAGCACTTGTAAAAAACGAGGCTTATTCTACACTAACTTAACCTTAATATTTAGGCGAATACAGCGCAGCAGCTGCTTTAAAAATGCATAGATCCTTTCCTTTAGTTCATATTTACACTTCAACATTTACTCTGCCAGGCATCTGTTTACGTATGTTTTTAATAAATAACTCGACAGTTTATCTGGAGAAAACTCAATATTCCGAAAATAACTCCGTTGACATTCACTTCATGGCGCATTACTGGTTTCTTTTTAAACGTCATAACTATTAACCAACTCCAAATATCCTATGAGCCTAACATGTGATCAAATCCTCGAATATAGTTGACCACAATATCAGCTCATGCCGTTGCGTACAATAATTAGAATCCATTTGTTTACTGTGTGAGACATGAAACTTTTTTAAGCCCGAGAAATTAGTAAAAACTTGAGTATTGATTACTTAAGAAAGAAACAAGTAAACAAGTCAAACTTCGAATTCAGCCCCTTTGGATTAAGGATGTGATTATTAGATGTTAGAGAAACAATGTTAAATCTGTTGTGAACCGTTTAGTTTATTCTTATTTATGTACTGTATTTTTATGCAGTCTCGTTCGTGGTCTATCTCTTCATGGTACAATAGAAACCTCCTTAATAACTGTACTCTTTCGCCAGACAGGTAGCACATACCTTATGAATACACCAGTTCGCAGTTATTTCTTTCATAATGATAGAAGGCAAAAGCGCTCCAAACAGACGCTTCGCAACCTGCACTTCATCTTAGGTGGATAAGGTATTGTATTCCACAAAAAATTCTATACCCATATTTCACCAAAAATTCACGTTTTGAGGACCCCTGAAAGCAACATCATTTTAAGAAAATGTGTGTTTGCGCGCGCATTATAATTCAAAAAACGAAAAGTACGTAAAATACCAAACTTAGTATTTAAGTATAATACCTTCCTAGGATACGACACGAAGATTTTCAATAAATTACAACCACCCCAAAGTATACTTCACATGGATATTTTTTTAAAATTTTCGATTTTCTCAAAAAAATTCTAATTATATTCAGCAAAATACCGTATAGCAGTTAAATATATTTATATAACAATTAAAATGTATATACTGATTTTCTTGGGAATAGCCTCTGAAGTTTTCTCCATTCTGGATACATAATTGGAGAGTTGGACGAAAACTTGCTACACAGAAAATTTAGATCTCATTAAAACACGCAATTAAAGGTATATCATACATATTTTTGTATTATTATTATTATTATTATTATTATTGGTTTCAATTTTGGAATACGTGTACTTTTCTCAAACAGGAAATTGTCACTCGTTTCATATATCTCGTTTTACTTCTGACCGTACAAAGAGAATGGCATTTCAATTGTTTCACATTTACATAGTGACCAGCTTTGAAAGGATTTGACTTTCGCTATAGCCTATAGCCTTATTCCCCCTTCTACTTAAAATAAATCAATTAATAAGAGCATTTTTGTTAAGCATGATGTAAATAAAAGAATAATTTCTGTAAGAATGGTTTGCTTACATAATAGGTAGAGAAAGTGATGTGAATGGAACCATCAATTTTGTTGTATAAATGAGTGCAATTCATGGTGTATATTTTAGTAACTAGGAACAGGGTTCCAATTGTCCTATACCTGCTATAATGCATTTCTAAAATCATTATACTTCCTAATATTTCTGTAGTTATTCGTACAAAATGGGATATGCTCATACAATATATTCTGCATTTATTAATACTTATAACGCAACTTGATATTGACACTTGCTTTAAATATTGATGAGGTTATTGATTAAAGGATTATTGCATGCCTTGGTTTTTTTTTTACTATAAACATATTTGAAATAAAACAAATTAGTGCGTATGTTTATTTTAATTTTGCATAATTATAAATACATCGAACATGAATAACGACTCATAAATCACAGATTCGCGATAAAAACAAATTTTATCATAGTATGACTTGAAACAGCATTTAAAGCATGTGTTAATATACATAGGGATACAATTAATGAATTTATGGGGCTGTCTTAAGTTATTTATAATATACGGGGACAAAGAAGTATTTATAGTAAATGAATTTTTAAATAGGTAGGTAACTAGGGTTCATTATACCCAAGCTGGCATTCATCGTTAATCGTATTGACTGAATATGAAGCTTAGATCTTCATATGTGCCTTTTTATTCCTTCATTATTTCATAAGATTAATGAATATAAGCTTTATGAACCCCTTCGTTAATTGGTAGTACTAATATGCGGTTACGTATGGTTATAAAGCATTAAACTTTCATCTCATTCATATTTGAGAACTGAAGTAAAAACTGAAGTCGCACATACCTGCTTGTCGCACTGTATTTAGTAAACTTTGCTGTAACGTATTCAAATATGTGTTTGTGTATGTATATAAAACATATGTGTGTATATATATATACACACACACACACTATCCATTTTCAAGAAAACCATTTTCTAAAAACGCTTACTCTTCTATTCATTTCACGCTAATATCGAGATAAGCATGTGAAGAAATATCTTTTAGTATTCCTTTGTAGACACAATAGAAATCGGGCAACGCAGTAGGCTTAAGCGATAGTCAAATGTTTTAAGAGCTGATAGCTATGCAACTACTTTAAAACTACCCTTTCTTCGGTTGACTAGGAGAAAGAAAACTTAATAGATTTCCATTCCAGAATAGTATAAGTTTTTTAAAACAAACTAATAACGAGGAATATCTTGGAAATAGTTGATTTCGTATAGTAATAATAATAATAATAAATAAATCACACATCAAAATAATTAGTATTATTCTGTGTTACATTCACATTCTACCTATTCTGTAACAAAACATTCTCGCATATCTTTAGTTACACACCGAAGGCAATGGAGATATTGGCCTTCCTAGAACCAGATAAGAACATGGATAAATTATCTTGTGAGTTGGAACAGGCTTTATTGCCTAGCATAACTGTTAATAACTGTTCTTACGAAAGCTTATTCCTTTACCTACTTCATGCTAATTGAGATGGAAATTAGCAGAAATGTTTCAATACATATCTTCTTATAAGTTCAAGGGAAATAAGGTAATACACTAGGTTAAAGCGATAGTCAAATCTTTTAAACTGGCTATGTCTTGTCACTGTATTATAACCTTAGTTTCGTTCTGTTTTCATGACCAGTATGAAAAAAAAAATCTTATGTGTTCCATTCACATGACTTTCTCTATATCTTGTAAATTATTATTGGTAATAAGCTTATCTTTTATTTATTTCATGCTAATCGAGAAAAATTAGCAGAAATAGTCTTATTTCTTACTTTATTGTAAGTAGAAGCGAAATAAGGAAGTACCATACGTTAAAGTGAAAGCCAAAAGCTGGTTGCTATGTGACTGATGTTTCTTTGTTTGTGTGGACAGGAGTTGACAAATTCCTGTATGAGAAAAGTATGTTTTTCAAAACTGAAACCAAGAAAAAGGAATATCTCAAAAACGATCAACTCCACGAAAAAAATGTATATAACATTAATTGTGTGTTTTAATGTGCTCTACATTTTTTTGTGTGTTAAGTTTTTGTCCATCTCTTACGGTTTAGTAGTTATGAAAAATTCATCCAGAATAAAGTAGTCTTCAGAGGCTATTCCCAGAAAATTCAAAATATACATTTTATTTGTCAGGTAAATAACTGTAATATACGATATTTTAATCAAAATCGTTAGCCATTTTTAAGAAAATCGAAATTTTCGAAAAAAGTTCCATGTAAAGGATAGTTTGGGGTAGAGGGATTTTTCTCAAAATCTTCGTGTCGCATCCCTGGAAGATACTAAACTTAAGTACCAAGTTTGGTATTTTACCGACTTTTCGTTTTTGAGTTATCGTGTTCACTGACACACGGACCTTTTTCTGAATATACTTTTTTTGGATACAGGGGACCCTAAAACATATATTTCCGGTGAAATCTCGGTATCGAATTTTTGGTGGAGTGCAATACATTCTCTATACACTATGTACACAGTGAGTATAGAGAAAGTAATAAAGACAAAGTATACATGACTTCTCATTTCAGAAAAGTTTATGTAGGAGAATTAAAACGAAAACAAGCAATGTCTGGGAAATGGTTAACTCCACATGTATGAGACATTGTGTGTTTTAACGAGATCTACTTAAGATCGTTGTCTGTCTTGTCTTTCTGTGAACAGCATAGATCCGAAATATCGGTGCGAAACTTGATATTTGAGTTTAGGATTTTTCAAGGATGCGATACGAATATTTTCAAGAAAATTCTCCGCCCCAAACTAAGCTTTACATGGAATATTTGTCAAACATTTTTATTTTCTCAAAAATTGCTATCGATTATGATTAAAATATATGTTTAAGGTATGTTATGCTAAATGAAATGTATACCTTGAATAGCATTCTGTGCATTCTGAATTACTTTTGTATAACTGGCAAATAACAAGAGAGCAAATCTTACTATATAAAATACAGAGCTCATTAAAACATACAATTTATGTCAATTACATTTCTTTTACATTCTTCCCCATTTATTTGTAGAATTAACAATTTTCGAGATATTTCTATTTATCTGTTTCAATTTTAAAATACTTGATCATTTCTCAAATGAAAAATCGTCTTTCATTTTCTTTCACTTAGTCAAGCAAGAGAACGGAAGTTAATACACCACACAACGAATAGCTCTTGAAAGATGTAACTATCATTTAAGCCTAGGGTATTGTCTCGAGCCACATTCACAATGAGATGCAAGCGCAGACATAACGCAGTATAAGCGCAAGTGCAAGGGAACGCCATTCAGAATGAATTATACTATTCACAGACCGAGCGCACCTTGCCTTACACTGGGCATTTTTCCTTTCCTTCTTTCTTTCTCAAAATCTCTATTTTCGCCGAAATTTCAATGTTGAATTTTTGGATGGCATACAAAACTTCCTCTGCCTTCTATAGATGCACCTTCATTTTCTCAACTTGACACAGGTGAAGGGTATAAGTATAAACTCTTAATTTCTGTTTGAATTCGCCTCTATCAAATGCTTGTTATACGCTTTTTGTGGGCCTTTGCTCATTAAGGACCAGTTAGGCGTCAGGCTTTCATGCTTCCATTAAATTCACACACACACACACACACACACACACACACACACACACACACACACTTCTAGATTTTAAGTAGAATGGGGAATAATCCTGGTTAAAGAAACTTTCCCTTCCTCTACCCGGGAATCGAGCCCTGTACCTCTGAGTTTGGAAGCTAGCACGGTAACCACCATACCACAGCTATTTCGTTTCCTAGACTTTAGTCCAGGCCTGCATCTATTATATCCATACTATCCATTTGAAATCAACCATATTTCACTCTGGGCGATGTTCATGTGTTTTGCTGAAGCAGTTGCATGCAGACGAAGTGAGCTTAATAACCCTTGCGTGTTTATGGGAATTTTATTTGCAGTATTTATCTGTGATATGTGGCTAATGTTTAATGTCGCCATGCTGCTTTTTCTGAACGTACTATCCGCTAGTCGAAACGTGCTTCCTTGCACATAGAAGGCGGTTAGTAGAACTCCAGGAGTTATAAAAGGTGAACGAAGATAGCAGCTTTATATTTTCTGTATTGCATTCTACTAAAAAAAATCTTTACCGAGATTTAAACATTGCACGTTTTAATTTCTTTTCCTTGTTTTGGAAAAAGGTACTTTGTGCATGAATAACATAACTAAACATCTGGTATGTTCCTCCTATTCTGCAAACAAGTATTATTTTTATAAAAGGTTATTAATCTATTTCACATAATCGAAATAACATTAGCGGATATAGTCTTATTACTTAGTTACTTGTAAGTAGAAAGGAAATAAAGCTAAAAGGTATAGTCAAATATTTTAAAAGCTGATTGCTAATTTAGTCTCTCTTCGGTTTACTGTTCTACAAAAGTCACTCAGAGTGAAGAGGGCTTCAGAGGCTATTCCCAGAAATTTCAAGATATACACTTCATTTGTTATAAAAATATTTTAAACGTACCTACCTACGGTACTCTAATCAAAATCGTTAGAGCCATTTTTGAGAACATTAACATTTTTTAAACATTTCCCACTCAAAGGACATTTTAGGGTGAGGGGATTTTCTTGAAACTCTTCGTGTCTCATCTTTGGAAGATGCTAAACCTAAATGTCAAGTTTAGTATTTAACGGACTCTTCGTTTCAGAGCTGTACTGTTCAGATACACATATGCGCGCACACATTTTTCTAAACACCCTTTTTTGGATTCAGTGTTCCTCAAAGCATGTTTTTCCGGTGAAATTTCAGTATCGTATTTTTGGGTGGAATACAACACCTTCTCTACCTATTAACCACATTTTACATTGGCAGAAAAAGTAAAAGTCAGTTAAATATGTCAAACTTTGTATTCAAGTTCACTGTCTTCCAAAGATGCAACAAGAACATTTTTAAGAGAATCCCCACCATCCAATTCTATTCTTTGCACAGAAAAGTTTTCATTATACATTTTCTTAGAAAAAGTCTAACGATTTTGATTAAAATGCTTTATGCTTAAGCTATTTTAATGACAAGTGGGCGTGTAAAGTTATACTATTGTGTCAAGAAAGTTCTGGGAATTGGTAATAAAACAAACAAAAAAAATGAATTATTCGTCCAATTTTATTTTATCGCCTTCAAAGTAGGCCCCTTCTGAAATTGCATATTTACGCCAACGAATAATCCAACCATTAAAACATTTTTTGTAGCAACTTTTAGGAATCGATGTCAACTGTCGCCGCAAATTTTCCTTTGTCTTCTATCGACTGAAAACGGGCGCCTCGAAGTGGTAACTTGAGTTTTGGAAAGAGAAAGAAATCATCAGGAGCCAGATCAGGTGAATACGGTGGTGATTCGATGGAATTTGTCGAGTTTTCGGCCAGAAATTGGTCCACAATAATAGTCTTGTGAGCTGGTGCGTTATCGTGGTGCAGAATCCATGAGTTGCCGTTCCCCCAAATCTAGCTTTTTTCGCCGTATTTGCTTTCTCAAACGCCGCATAACGCTCAGACAATAGTATTTAACTTACCATCTGACCTTCTGGCAAGAACTCTGAGTGCACGACACCGCGATAATCGAAAAAAAAAAAAAAACTGTCAACATGACCTTCAGTTTTGATCGAGATTGGCGTGCCCTTTTGGTTTCGGTTGAATTGGAAGGCGCCATTCGGAAGCTTGTTGACTGGTTTAAGTGTCAAACTCGTAAACCCACTCTCATCGCCAGTTACAATGCGTTTCATGAATATGGGGTCGGAACTGGCTCGTTCTAGCATGTCTTCAGCAATCCTTACGCGATTGAGTTTTTGTAGAAAATTCAAGTCTTTCGGAACTAACCGAGCTGCAACGCGCGTCATGCCCAAACAATCGTTTAAAATTGTACGAATCGATTCGCGAGACACAGAAAGTTCAGCGGCAATCTCTCTGACATAAATAACGATTTTCAGACACCATTTTCTTCACTTTAGCGATTCAGTTCAGTTGAAACCGTTGATGGCAGACCAGAGCGAGGCAAATCTTTCACCACATTTCGACCACTTTTGAATGCACTGTACCACTCATATGCACGTGTTTTTGATAAACTCGATTCACCGTAAGCCCTCTAACATTTTCAGCGATTCGGCACACGAAACACCATTTGCAATGCAAAATTTGAGACAGATTCTTTGTTCAATATCTGTATCCGTCGTAAAATCGCAAATCACCTTTGAGATGAACGAACAAAATGGCGTACTGTAAACAAACTTTACATATACATTACATTATATATATTTATTCTGGAATAGCTTCCGAGGTCCTATTTCTCCTGAACCGATTTTGCATAGGTGATTGGTAAGAGTTATACAAAATCTTAGTATACATAACGTGACTCTCGTTGAAGTGGAGAGTTTGTCATTTAACAATTTTTGTGAATTTAACAATTTCCCTTATATTCTTTGTTATTGCTGTGAATTTTCAGATACATAGATACATTATCCTTTTCTTTTCGGGACAAATCGTTTTTTTTTCTTTCTTTTTCATATTCATATAAAGAGTACGAAATTTCAAAACCATGTAGCGAATAACTCTGAAAAGATAAAAATCTGATGTGTTGCATTCACATGATTTTCTCTAGCTATTCTGGAACGTTATTCTTACAAAAGCTGATGCTTCTCTCAACTTCGTACTAATCGAGATAAGCATTAGCAGAAATGATCAGATTAATTACTTCCTTATAAGTAGAAGGGAAATAAGGGGTTACACTGGGTTAAAACGATAATCAAACCTTTTAAAAGCTGTTGCTATGTGATGTAATTCATTTCTTTGCATTGCCAGGAGTTGACAAATTTTCACATAAGAAAAGCTTTAAGTATTTTAAAACTGAAAAACTAATAGGAAGAATATTTCGGAAGATGACAATTTTTGGAGATATTCGCTGTTATTGGTTTGAGTTTTAAAATACTTAAACCTTCTCTCACATGGTAATTTTTCAACTCCTAGCCATGCAGAGAAACTAATTTCAATCACATGGCAACCAACCTTTAAAAGGCCTATCCTTTTGGCATAATTTATGTCCGTATTTCCCTTCTACTTACAAGGAAGCAAGTAAGACCATTTCTGCTAATGTTTATCTCGATTAGCATGGATAGAAACTTTTTCACAATAATTTGTTACAGAGATGTAGAGAAAGGTATGTGAATGGAAACATCAGATTTTTGTTGTTTGTATTGTAACCTTTATAATGCCTAGTAAGAAACGATTCAGGTTTAATTTTAATGATAAGTCTCTTTCTGTTAAAGGACTATAGTGATGGCTGGTTCGCTTATTGAAAACAATAATTTTGGCGATATTAAAATATGCTTTTGTAAGAATAGTTGTTATACTCTTGTTTGTTTGAATAGGTAGAGAAAGTCATGCGAAAGGAACACATGTGGATTTTTTAAATCAGGTCCCGAAGTATTAATTTTGCTTATTTTTAAACTGCTCTACAAGTACCTACTACTTTTGGATATGAATTATTATAAGATTGAAAAGAATCTGATGTATTATTACATAACTTACTCTACCCTCAGTTCTTTATTACTGTGTATACAAATTATTCTTACAAAAGTTTAGTTTTCTATTTCTTTTTAATCGAGATAAACCTTTACAGAAATACCTACAGTACACATATCGTTAAAGGTAACACCGACACTCAAATGTTTAAGAACTGGACCATATAATATGTTGGCTTCAAATTCCACACTTCTCTTGCGATAGTGAAAACAAGTGAAAATAGAACTTTAAAATAATGGTATTGAACAATTTAAACCATAAATAATGGATATCTTGGAAACGGCTGATGCCGTAAAATTGAAGAAAACTGTTTACACTTGTTTTTTGTGACACTACGTTTTTGTCTATCCTTGAAGTTTGAAAATTATACAAGATTATATAACATTCTTAGGAAAGAAGTGGCTTTGCAAGCTATTTCCAGAAAATTCAAGAACAACCTTTTGTGATGTAAATATATTTCATATATGGTAATTTAATTAACATCGCAAAGTGCATTTTTGAGAAAGTGTCAAAAAAGCCTGTCATGTAAAAGGTAGTTTGGGGTGGAAGAATTTACTTGAAAATTTTAATTATCAAATTTGGTATTTAACACACTTTTCGTTTTTGAGTTACGCTGATCTGTCTCTCTCTTTCTCTCTCTCACACACACAGGGGCACTTTTTCTAATGTTTTATTCAGGGAGCCTCAAAACGTGTATTTACGGTGAAATCTCGATGTCGAACTGTCGGGTGTCGGGTGATTTACGTATTCTACTCGCTATACATTTTAAAGAAAATAAAAATCTTATGCGTCATATTCACATGGGGTTCTTTACATCTCGCAAACTATTCTTACCAATTCTTATTAATTTCTTTACTACGTACATAGTAGGTAGAGAATGAGTAGCATTCCACCATAAATTTGACACTGGAAATATTTAGGTCTTCAGAAAGAAAAGCATCTTTAGGAAAAGATATATATGAACTGCATAGAAGTAAACGAAAGTCTTTTAAATTCCAAACTTATTAGTAATATTTAAATTTAGCATCTTCCAAGAATGTCATACTGTGTTAAAGAAAATTTTCCCTTACAGGAAAAAACTCTTTGAATTTTGATTTTCTTTAAATGGCTAACGGTTTTAATGTATGCGAGATATATTGCTTTTTCTTTCGCAAATGAAGTTAAAAGCTCACTCTGTGTACTGATGCTCAGATCTTTGTTAAATCGAGTCCTGGAATAATAAATCTAGACTCGATGGTAATCAGAGAGAATGGTTTCGCATTGTGAAGTCCACCCCTACTATGCGAGCAATGGGCTATCCCAGGGGACACTGCTACGCTAAACACGTGACCCCTTGAAGTCCTGAGGTCGAGACACAAGTATGCACTCATGTTGGAAATGCAAACACAAGGGCAGAGAGTAGCTGGCTCAAATTACCCTGCATCACATCTCTTTTGGCAAACAGAAATCTATATGCACCTTTGTAATATATTTAACACCACAGTAATTTAGGTGATCTGCATTTTAATTATCCTGGCTATTTCCAGCGTACAATAAAGCGCTGTTTCTGCACTGAACAATCCAAATTATTGCAACGGTGCTACATTTAAGTATTTTATTCTATCAGTACGTGTCTTAAAAACTTTAAAAATACACTGTCGGAAACCCTTTCGAAAAGTTGCGTGTTGTATATAAGACATGCGATCTAGCAATAAGAGCTGGCAAATGTATTGTTCGTTAATCTTCTATTTATGGGTCATTCCATGCTAACTCACGTTACAGAAAACCGTACAATACCTAATGAATATAAAGTGCTCTCCACCAATGAAAAATTCCCAATATCATATATACATATAAAAATTATTCTTCTGTCGCCCTTCGTGGTGTAATGGTTACCATGCTAACTTAATGTGCCCAAGGTCGCGGGTTCAAATCCGGTGGAGGACGGTGGATTTTTTCGGAAGGGAAGTAAAGCCGTTAGTCCCGTGTCGTAGATTTACGGCACGTAAAAGAACGTTAAGCCTGATAGAGAGGCCTCTGAGCAAAATTGAATTGTTCAACGCCCAGTATAGAATGGGACGCTGAGAACCACACCGGTTAAAGAGCGTCCATAAATAACACACCATTTTAAAGTGATTTTTCTACACACGTTAAGTTATTCCGATATATTTTTAACTGGCTTCATATTAAGCAATAAGGGCTTAGGCACATAAAGTGTGTAGAATCACTTTTAAATGTTTGTCTGTGGGCTCTTGTGGTGGAAAGAAAAATATCTAACGTGTTCCATTAACATGATTTTTCTCTACGTATTCTACAACAAGCTATTCTAAACTAAATTAATATTAACAAAATTGTCTTATTATTTAGTTCCTTGTAAGTAGAAAAGAAATAGAACACACTAGACTAAAGCAATAGTTAAATATTGTAAAAGGCATTGTTATGGGATTATATTAAAATTCGGTTCTTTTTGCATGACTAGGAGTAAAGACAACAGAAAAAGAATCAGGAATTCCCATTTTAGAAACGTATAAGTATTGGAAAATTTAAACCAATAACAAATATCTTGAAAACTACACAGAATTTGCCTCAAATTATATGTTTTGACGAAATCTGAATTTGTTGTGAATTATGTTTCTGTACATTTCTTACGGTTTACCAGATAGGCAAAAGTCATTCAGAATAAATAGGATTTTGAGAGGCTATTCTTAGAAAATTCAGGATATACATTCCAACTGTCATAAAATGTCTTAAATATACAGTATTTTAATCAAACTCGTTTGAGCAAATACAAAATTTAGAAAAACGTTCGAGGTAAAGTGTAGCTCGGGGTGAGATGATTTTCTTGAAAATCTTTGTCGCATACTTTGAGAATGCTGAACTTAAATACCAAGTATTTAACTGACTTTTGTTATTTAGTTATGCTTTCCACACACACACACACATACACGGCCGCGCCTTGGCCTAGTGGTTAGATCGCTCGCCTGTCATCTAAACGGCCCGGGTGCGATCCCAAGCGACCAAAAGTGGGATTTGTAGTGGACAAAGCGGCCAAGGGGAAGGTTTTCTCCGGATTCCCCGGTTTCCCCCGCCATCTCATTCCACTGGTGCTCCATCCATGTGTCATCAGTGTCATCGACTTCGGTGCCATTGGTAGTAAAAGCAGGCGTTAAACACTATTTAAAAAAAAATAAAAACACACCCACGCGGACCTTTATCTAAACATTGGAGATGTTCCATTCACATGAAATTCCCTACAAACTATTGTTGCTAAAGATTAATCTTTTATCTATATCGCATTAGTCGAGATAAATATTAGCAAAAAAGATTGTATTAGTTCCTTTTAAGTAGAATGGAAATAAGGTGATACGCTAGGCTAAAGTAAATCTAGTCATATCTTTTAAAAAGCCGGTCGCTATGTGAAGCAATTGGAATTCGGTTCTCGCTTTGCGCGGACAGGAGTAAAACAAGAGATGCTTATGAGAAAAGTTTTAAGTAGTTTAAAATTGAAACCAATAACAAGGAATACCGCGGAAGCGTTTAACTCTATAAAAAGTACGTATATGACATAAACTGTTTTAATTAGATCTACATTTTTTGCATAATAAATTGTTGTGGACCTCTTACGGTTTACCAGTTATCGAGAATTCATCCAGAATGAAGAGATCTTCAGAGGGCTTTCCCAGAAAATTCAAAATATACATTTTATTTGTCATGTAAATATCTTGAATATATGATATTTTAGTAAAAATCGTTAGAGCTATTATTAGAAAAACATTTTCAATTTTTTTTTCATTTAAAGGGTAGTTTGGAGTAGAGGAATTTTCTTTAAACATTTCGTACTATATCTTTGGCAGATGCCAAAATTATATTCCAAATTAGTATTTAATGTTATATGTTTTCGTAAACTTCCACGGCCAATATTAAAATTATCTTGGTCCAAAGTTTCCGGTGTAGACCGCGTCTTAAGGCTAAAATCTGCCGACGTTTCGCCCATCTTATGATAAGGCTTCCTCAGGGCTAACTGCGTCTGGTCCGGCTTTTATACTGTAGTTGGGACATGCCAAGTACCGCCCTCCTGTGTTGCCATTGGTTATCGTTTGGCCAATGGCTGGGGTCGCTGCTTTCTGTATTCCTATTGGCTCGCTGGCCGCAAGGTGGGATGCTTTTCTTAGCAGAGGTCTCCAGATGGTCTCCCCGCTAGTCGGCACTGCTTTCCTTGACAGCCCGCAAGCGGCTGGCCAAGGTAAGCAGCATCGGGCCTGGTCCCACTCTGGGTGGGTGGCCACTCAGATAGGTAAGCCAGCCCGCGCCGGCTGCACAGAGGGAACACCCTGCCCAACTACTTTGACATTGACAAAAACGCTTGCATAAGACTACATCTACTATATCACACGGGTAAATCCGCAAGAAAAGCGGATAGGTACCGTGGTGATTTGCCCCCGCCCGAGTACACTCGGGCGACTAGTTCCTGCTCCTGGCTCCTGGTGTTCAAACTTTTTCCATTGTCTCTGTTAACTTTATGTTCTTCTTTAATTATTTCTATGCTTTCGCGTATAATGCGATGTTTGTAGTCTTCACATGGTACCAATAATTTCATGTTATCAAAATCAATGTGATGGCCAGTTTCAATAGCATGTTCGGAGAGAGCGGACTTTTCAGGCTGATTAAGTTTGAGGCTTCTGATGTGCTCTTTTCGACGTGTGATTGCCGATCTTCCGGTCTGACCTATATATGCTTTGCCGCAATCGCAGGTTATTTTATAAATTCCTGGCTTAAGTAGTGGGTTGGATTTGTCTTTTACTGGTCTGAGGGTGGATTGTAACTTCCGAACCGTGCTGTACCGAGTATTAATCCCGTGTTTGAGTAAAATTTTGCCAATCCTTTCAGTGGTGCCCTGAACAAAAGGAAGGCGAGCCCATCTTGTCTTTTGTTTTTCTTTTTCTTTTTGTGGTTTTTTGGCATTCTTTCCCCAGTATTTTATGTCGGTTTTTGAGTATCCGTTGGCTTTTAACACTTCCTGTAAGTGGTGTCTCTCTTCAGTTAAAAGATTTGGGTCACAAATACGCGTAGCTCGTTGGAACAGAGTTTTGACCATGCTTCGTTTTACTGAAATGGGGTGGTGGGATGTGGCATATATGTATCTGTCTGTATGTGTAGCCTTTCGGTAGACTGAACAATGCACTGTTTTGCTTGCTGAATTTCGCTCTACTAGAACGTCTAAAAATGGTAATTTTTGGTTATGTTCTAGTTCCATAGTAAATTGTATATTTTGATGAAGACTGTTTAGATGTTCAAGGAACTCTGGGATGTTGTTCAATCCATGTGGCCATACCACGAAAGTGTCATCCACATATCTTAACCACATATCCGGTTTGAGTCGGCAAGTGTCCAAGGCCGTGTTTTCAAAATCTTCAAGGAAGATATTAGCCACAATCGGCGAGATAGGAGATCCCATGGCTGCACCTTCTTGTTGTTTATTTCTCATACCAAGAAGACATCTACCAACAACAAGAAGGTGCAGCCATGGGATCTCCTATCTCGCCGATTGTGGCTAATATCTTCCTTGAAGATTTTGAAAACACGGCCTTGGACACTTGCCGACTCAAACCGGATATGTGGTTAAGATATGTGGATGACATTTTCGTGGTATGGCCACATGGATTGAACAACATCCCAGAGTTCCTTGAACATCTAAACAGTCTTCATCAAAATATACAATTTACTATGGAACTAGAACATAACCAAAAATTACCATTTTTAGACGTTCTAGTAGAGCGAAATTCAGCAAGCAAAACAGTGCATTGTTCAGTCTACCGAAAGGCTACACATACAGACAGATACATAGATGCCACATCCCACCACCCCATTTCAGTAAAACGAAGCATGGTCAAAACTCTGTTCCAACGAGCTACGCGTATTTGTGACCCAAATCTTTTAACTGAAGAGAGACACCACTTACAGGAAGTGTTAAAAGCCAACGGATACTCAAAAACCGACATAAAATACTGGGGAAAGAATGCCAAAAAACCACAAAAAGAAAAAGAAAAACAAAAGACAAGATGGGCTCGCCTTCCTTTTGTTCAGGGCACCACTGAAAGGATTGGCAAAATTTTACTCAAACACGGGATTAATACTCGGTACAGCACGGTTCGGAAGTTACAATCCACCCTCAGACCAGTAAAAGACAAATCCAACCCACTACTTAAGCCAGGAATTTATAAAATAACCTGCGATTGCGGCAAAGCATATATAGGTCAGACCGGAAGATCGGCAATCACACGTCGAAAAGAGCACATCAGAAGCCTCAAACTTAATCAGCCTGAAAAGTCCGCTCTCTCCGAACATGCTATTGAAACTGGCCATCACATTGATTTTGATAACATGAAATTATTGGTACCATGTGAAGACTACAAACATCGCATTATACGCGAAAGCATAGAAATAATTAAAGAAGAACATAAAGTTAACAGAGACAATGGAAAAAGTTTGAACACCATCTGGAGACCTCTGCTAAGAAAAGCATCCCACCTTGCGGCCAGCGAGCCAATAGGAATACAGAAAGCAGCGACCCCAGCCATTGGCCAAACGATAACCAATGGCAACACAGGAGGGCGGTACTTGGCATGTCCCAACTACAGTATAAAAGAAGGTACGCCAGCCGGACCAGACGCAGTTAGCCCTGAGGAAGCCTTATCATAAGATGGGCGAAACGTCGGCAGATTTTAGCCTTAAGACGCGGTCTACACCGGAAACTTTGGACCAAGATAGTATTTAATGGTCTTTTCGTTTTATGAGCTATACTGTCTATAAATACACATGCACTGTTATTTTTCTAAAAATGTTTTTTTTGCATTCAGGGATCCTCAAAACATGCATTTCGGTGAAATCTCGGTATCGAATTTTTTGCTGAAATACTTTCTTCTCTATATACTGTATAGTATGTGTACAGAAAGCAAAAATACTATTTTCGGACTCAAGAATGCCCCAATACAAATATTTGCGGTCAAATCTCTATATTGAATTTTTTGTTGGAATAAAATACCTTCTCTACCTACTGTGTACATTGTACATACGTGGTCGAGAAAGTAAAAATGAGGTAGTTTAGGATCTAGACTTGGAGGACTAAGGATTTTATTTAAATAGTTTAGTTGAAAGGGTCTGCCGACTGCATTTTATTTCAAACAATACATAGATGGTCACCATTTAGCAAATAAGAAAGCAGAAGACGCAGCAAATCAAAAGACAATCGAATGTGTGTACTGCTATGACATGCATGCGACACCTATGTTAAATATTTTAAAACCCCTCGTGTAAGAAATATTTGTTTTTATTATTATTTTTTTTTTTTGTAGTGATGAAGTTCCTTAACTGGGTGCTAATTATAATTGTATAAACAGAGAAAATATCTACCTTAGGAATCAGTGAACAAATAGTTTATAATTAACAAATGGGATTATTTTTCTACGTGGTCACAGAATTTTTCCAAAGAGCCTTGGTGACCTGGGAATGGTGGCATGTAGTTTTTTTTTTTTTTTCCCCCAAGACCTATCTTTACTCATAAAAGTATAGGTAGAGATTTGAAGATGCCCCACAATGCACTTGACGAATGTGGGTAATAAAATATATGTTTGGAATTTTGACATATCATAGTTTATTTCTTAATAATAAAAATTATTATAATATGGGCTCTTTATTATGGCATCATATTCTGCTCTATAAAACATTTTTTAAAGAAGAAGATCCAGAGTGTAACATTTTCATCAATGTTTTAAAGGTACTAGGAAGTAATTATATGTGTACATGATACGTGCTGTCCACAATATCCGTTAGATGTTTTTTATTATGGATAATAAAATTGACACAGTTTAATTAATGCAGTTAGGTATTGTACGGAAATTTTGTCTACACACATCTTTAATAGCTCGTAGCACCTGCACAAAAATGACATGTGCAGTCCACAATATTTGTTAGAGATATTTATTTTATTATGGCTAATAAAATTGATACCAATTAACTAATGCCTCAAAAATACACTTGGATATTGCACGGAAACTTTGTATATATACTTCTTTAATGACTCGTAACACCTACACAAAAAATTGAACAAATTAGCGTTTAGATATTAAATAACTATGGGATCTAAGGAAAAGTACACCGATTTAAAGTTTCAGCTACCGTTATCTAAAAAAAATTGTATACGTTACATTCACATGACTTTTTCTATTTCTTTTGAAACAAGCTATATTTACAAAAACTTTATCTATTTCATGCAAATCGAGATAAATATTAGCAAATAGGCTTTTAGTATATATTTGCTTGTACGAGTAGGTACAACGAAATAAGGAAGTACATTCGGCTAAAGCGATAGTAAAACCTTTTAAGAACCGGTTGTCATGTGATATTAAAATTAGATTCTGTTTTCTCTCCCATTTGAGAAAAGTGTAATGAGGTGTTCAGAGGCCATTCCCAGAAAATGAGATATTATATTTCATTTGTCATGAAAATGTTCTAAACATACGGTATTTTATCCATCGTTATAAAGTCGTTTTTTAGAACATCAAATTTCGAAGAATGTTGCATGTAAACGGTAGTTGGGGTAGGGGGACTTCTTAAAAAAAAAAAATCGTGTTGGATCCTTTGAAAGTGCTGAACTTAAATACCAAGTTTGGTGTTTAACGGGATTTATGAGTTATGCTATTCATGTACATGGATCCGTTTCTAAAAAGATTTTTTTGCTTTAGGGGTCTCAAAACGTATATTTCCGGGAAATCTCGATATGGAATTTTGGATGGAATATAATACCTTCTCTACTTACAATGTACAGTGTGCATACATAGTAGAGCAAGTAATAGTCTACTATTGCGACCAATAATTGCTCCGTCGCCAAAAGGTGAATGTAGGCTGTGGAAGACTTATCGAAAGAGGGGAAATTAATGAAATAAGACATCCTTTGGCGTGAATATAGGGGATTTTTCATCCGCTTTTTGAATAGCTGGGTTTGTACGAAGTTACAATCAGTGTAACTATAAAGGGAAGATTTATCATAAAAAAAAACCCCCTAAATCATCGTACAATAATAATTTCATGAACGGGGGAGGTAAAAGAAATTAGTCATTGGAGTTTAAAATGTTAACCATGCAGCGTCGGGTAAAACAGTTGGTATTTAATACCGAGTGATCAAATTTATTCGGCTTTTACCACCACAATTTGAAATATTAATGTACGTGTGCTAGTTAAGCGGGCCCTTCTAGGCCGTGATCTAGTGGCCAATACAAAAATAATGCCTACCAGAGCACCACCTAACGAGCGTTTTAGAACATGTCACGGTTGGCATATTTGATATACCACGGAACCACGTACATAAAAACTAGTCAAACCTGCAGCCCGCCTCGGTATGTGCGGGGTGGTGTATCTGCCTCATATTCAAGAAGTTGCTAGTTCAAATCTCGCCTGGAACAAATTACCCGGATAAGTATTTTTTCGTGGTTTTCCCTTATCCTGAAAAGACGAATGTTGAGTGGCTTTATGCTCAATGGACCCCGACATCATTTGAGTAAGAAAAGAAAAAAAAAAAAGAATTCTAATGGAGAGAAAGAAAGAAAAGGCATTGCACTATATCTTATTTTCATGATCGAAAGCTATTTTCGATCTGGTTCTTGAATTGTATTATTGAAGGTACATTTCATTACGAGGCAGGCCGCTATGTGCATGCATTTCCTTCCCTGAATCTAGCAGTTTTCGCGATGACTTATAAAAAGAGTTTATAGATGGTTTTTATAATATTTACCTATTAGAAAAACAAAGATACATGAAAGAAGTATTAGTAAGCAGCCCCGGCATCCATTTGTAGTATAATTTACGTTAAGCCCACGAGAGGCAAATGGCCTAGTCACATTTATGACAATGCGTAGAAGTAACTTACATCAAGACTACAAAGCGTTGAATAATCCATGCCGGATTCTCCTGCTTTCTACTACCACTTCGCGCTCTCTTCAGCGCGTCCTCAGAACTATTCGGCTACAATATAGATTTACTCTTCGATTCATGTGACGTCATCGATTCAAAATCTTCCACGGTAAATGCCGAAAAAATTTGATCACTGGGTATAATCGCGCTCTTGTGCGGAAACTGTTCAACGCAGGCTGAACACGCCCGCCACGACTGAGTCAACACCACGCCTTCTGTGGTTGCGCGAAGTGTGAAGCACCGAAAAGGTTAAAGACTTTCATTTCGTGCCACAAAAGCATCGTACACCTACCTGGGAGTTGGCCAGGGAGAGGGGCGCTGTCTTTGGCACGAGTTGGGGGGGCGGTAATTCTCTTCCGTCTCAATCAATAACCCTTATACAGCTTATTCATCAACGTACAGAGTAGTTTAGCAAAATGTCAGAGGTTAACTCGTCAGCAAGTGCAAACTCTAGACCCACTTCTACTGGAGGTGAAGCTGGGTCAATTGATTCTCAATGGCACAGTTTTCGCTACAAGGAATCGTCAAGCATCTGTCTTTAGAACAAGAGGTTTAGCGATTAAACAAAGCACACAAAGTATTCGGCTATAACTTCAACACACTTAACATGGTTTCTTGGGAAATTTACACTTTTACTTTGTCTACAGCTTACTTACGGTAATTATATTTGTTCCGCCCAGATTTCATCATAGAGTCATGGCTTGAGGCAATCCTGAAACCAAATTTTTAGAGAAAAATTCTGACGTATTCCTTCACTTTACTTTCTCTAGCTGTTCCAAAAGATTTTATCTAAATAATGATAATCCAGATAAACATTAGCAGAGTGTTTATAACTTGCTTCGATTTAAGTGGAAGAGAAATTTAGGCTAAAGTGATAGTCCAATCTTGTAAAAACTGGTCGCTATGTGAAACAATTGAGGTTCGGTTGCTTTGCATAGTCCCGTTTGAGAAAAGTTAGATAGTTTAAAACTGAAAGCAATAACAAGGAATAACTCAAAAACGCATATGACATAAACTGTGTTTTTAACAAGTGTTTTATTGTGTAGTGAGTGTTTGCCCACCTCTTACGGTTTAACCGTTATGTAAAATTCCGCAAAACCCAACCAGAATGAAGGGGCCTTCAGAGGCTATTCCCAGAAACTTCAAAATATACATTTTATGTGGATGCAAATATCTTTAATATACGGTATTTTTATCAAAATTGTTAGCCATTTTTGAGAAAAACAAAATTTAAAAAAAAAAATCCGTGTAAAGGGTAGTTTGTGGTGGGGATATTTTAAAAATCTTTGTGTCGCAACCTTTGAAAATACTTAATATAAATACCAGGTTTGGTATTTAACGGTTTTTTTCGTTTTTGGGCAATGCTGTCCATGCATGTACACACACGCGAATCTTTTTCTAAACATTTTTTCCGACTCAGGGCACCTCAAAACATACATGTCCGTGAAATCTCGACTTTAAATTTTTGGGTGGAATACAATACCTGCTCTTTCTACTATGTACATTGTATGTACATGCGTGCTAGAGAAAGTAAAAAGTGTGCCAAAGTCTGCGGACAGAATAACTGAAGCGGAAAGTCCAATAAATACTAAACCTGCTATTTGTCTTCCAAAGATATGACACGAAGTTTGTAGGAAAATAATGCACCCTGAACTACCCATACACGGCATACCTTTTATAATTTCTGTTTTCTCAAAAAACGGCGCTAACGATTTTGATTAAAATACCATATAATTAAGATAAGTATACGGCAAATAAAATGTGTAACTTGAATTATTTTTCTGGCTCCATGCGAATCGAGATAAACATTCGCAGAAATAGCTTTGACACATTTCCTTGTAGGTACACGGATAATAAAGGAATACATCAGACCAGGGCCTCTCAAATGCGTTAAATTGCAAGTGGGAAGTCAACTTTCGTTTCATTTCTTTAGTTTCCTCTTAGGAATACAAAAGAGAACCGGATTTCAATTGTTTAACATAGCGATATAAAAGTATTTCTGCTAATGTTTATCTTCATTAGCATGGCGTAGATAAAAGAATGATCCTTTGTAAGGTAAGTTTGTTTGTGGAACAGCTAGAGAAAAGAATGTGCATGGAACACATATACTTTATTTATCTATGCTGTTCATTGTTACACACACATACACACATATGGATCAAAATCGGTAGTCATTTTTGAGGAAAATAAAAAACGAGGAACTTTTTTTCCATGGAAAGGAGTTTAAAAAAGGAGAGACCATCTTAAAAATCTTCATACGAGACCTTTAGAAGCTGCTTAACTTAAAAGTAAAGTTGGATAACTACCAGTCACTTCAATTTTAGGTGAGATCTCACGCGCGCGCGGACCTTATTAAATACTCTTTATTCGAGGGACCTCAAAACCTATACTTCCGTAAAATCTCAATAAACATAAAAAAATTGATGTGCTCCATTAACATGACTTTTTCTACATCTCTGTAACAAATTGTTGTTAAAAAACACATGCTTCTATCTACTTAATGAATGATCGAGATAAACATTAGCAGAAATTGTCTTAATTCCTTGCTTCCGTATAAGTGGAAAGAATATAAAGGGATACACTTGGCTAAAACGATAGTCAAATCTTTTAAAAGCCGGTTGCCATTTAGTTGAAATACGTTTCTATGCATGGTCAGAGTTGACAGCTTTCCATATGAAAAAGTATGATGTATTCCATTCACATGACTTTCTCTACATCTCTACAATAAATTATTGTTCAAAAGCGTATTTTTCTAGTTGCTTAATGCTAATCGAGTAAATTCCTTCCTTGTAAATTGAAGAAAAATAAGGGAGTACCAGAGGCTCAATCGATAGTTAAATCTTTTAAAAGCTAGTTGTCATATGACTAAAGTATCTTTGTTTGTATGGACATGCTAAAAATAAAAGTATTTTAAAGCTGAAACTAATAACAAGAAATATCTCAAAAACGGTCAACCTCACGAAAAAATGTATATAATGTAAATTGTCTGTTTTAACGAGCTCTACATTTTTGTGTGGTAAGTTTTTGTCTATCTCTTATGGTTTACCAATTATGCAAAATTCCGCAAAATTCATACAGAATAAACATGTCTTCAGAGGTTATTCTTAGAAAATTGAAGATATAATTTTATTTGGCATGTAAATATCTTAAATGTAAGAGATTTTAATCAAAATCGTCATTTTTGAGAAAATCAATTTTTTTCCATGCAAAGGGTAGTTCTGGGTGGGGGATTTTGTTGACAATCTTCGTGTCGCATCTTTGGAAGATACCAAACTTAAATTCCAAGTTTGGTTTTTAGCGATTTTTTGTTTTTGAGCTATGCTGGTCAATGACACACACACGCGGACATTTTTCTAATAATGTTTTTTTGGATTCAGGGAGTGTCAAAACATGTATTTCCAGCGAAATTTCTCTATGGATTTTGGGAGCAATACAATACCTTCTCTATACACTACATACATAGTACGTGTAGAGAAAGTACAAAGGGATCCGTCTTACATTTCAGTATGAACTAAAGGTATCCCATTGAGAAATAGCTTTACAGGCTCACTGATTTATGTCAGTTTTGAAATAAATTTCCTTCCTCCGTGCTTTAAGATGACAAATTGAAATCGTCTGTCACTCCATTCTAGGTGCTAGTGACAATCGCTTCTTTGTGGATTATGAAAAATGGTGTACTAATACCAATAAACTGTGTCTGATGCAGCAGATTAGGTCGATGTTTATTTTTACTGGAGAGCTGATAGATCGCGAAGGAAATTCTGCATAGCAGTGCAGTTTGGAAGCTCTCCAGAATAAAAGACAAAGATGAATGATTACTTGTTTCACCCTTTCTTTCTTCTCGGCGATGTAGTCTATTTTAATCAGATGTAGGAGATCTCGAGCGCTGAAAACAGGAACTTTGCCTCGTTTCTTCCACCCATACTTTACTTGAGAAAACCTAGGCAGCGCAGAGGTGGAAAACATACAAAAAATATATAACTAAAGATGAAATATGGCGCTGAAGCACTTTGCGTCTTTTCCATGGCTTTTCAGCTCGATGTACAACAAATACTAGAATTTTGTGCACGAAGAATGTTTTCTGCGACTATTTCATGCAATAATTATGTAGATAGAATTTCTTTACTCTGTTATTTTTCACTGCAGAATTTGTCTGTGTCTTTTAATGAAACCTCGAAGACCCCTATTTATAACGTTAAGAGGCTCAGGAAAGGAATTAAATAGTTTTTTTTTTCTTTTTGAAAAATCTATGAAATCTGCTTTTTAGAGTTACGTACATGTTTGCTAAC
The DNA here is from genome assembly GCA_030762935.1 of Hymenopus coronatus. Taxonomy (NCBI): domain Eukaryota; kingdom Metazoa; phylum Arthropoda; class Insecta; order Mantodea; family Hymenopodidae; genus Hymenopus; species Hymenopus coronatus. Next base: position 82,601,327 of record CM060897.1, on the reverse strand, counting down.
TCCTACGAATTTTAGGGACACTGCGATATGCACACCTGCCGCTTCTTGGTCCGCACAACAACCTTTCGGATTTTATATTTCATCCGTTGCATGGGGCAAAATAGGTCTCTGGCTGTAGACCTTAAATCCTCTGCTTCTTTCCAGGAAAAATAAAAACAACAAATTTTTGCTGCAATTCCATATGTATGTAATGAAGATTCTGGGTGCTAAACTTCTTAGTACACCTTATGTAAGTATCTACTTATAAATAATTTAATATTTAGTTAAAATGTGTCCTGTATTAACTGAAGTTGTTCAACTGGTATAAAACTGCTCAAACGCTATGCTCACGAGGGAGTTTTAGAGAAACTATTGGGGAAACTGTACAGAAATAGGATGAAATAACAGCTGATGTTTACCTAAATTTTAAAGTGATTTGTTATATATTTTCGATCTTTATCAAATGTAAATGGAGTGTTATTTATGGACGCTCTTTAACTGCTATGGTTCTCAGCGTCCCATTCTATATTGGGCGTGAAAGATCGCTTAATTTTGCTCAGAGGCCTCTCTATCAGGCTTGAGGTTCTTTTACGTGCCGTAAATCTACACGGGACCCACGGTTTTACTTCGCTAAGGATTTTTACGCCCGAAAACATCCACCGTCCTCCGCCGGGTTTGAACCCGCGACCTTGGGTATATGAAGTTAGCATGGTAACCATTACACCACGGAATGCGACGGGTCTTTATCAAGTGTATGAGCAATACCAGAAATCTTTTGAAGCTTTTTAAGACAACCACTGCTGAAAAAAAAAAATTAGAAAGAGAGAGAGAGAGAAACAAATTGTCAGTGTTAAAAGTGCAGAAACCACTATCGATAACAATTCTCTTCCTAATCCAGCAATTATCCCCCAGCCAAAACTCTAAACCAGATATTACTGAAAAACTCATTTTAAATGGAAATACTGATAAATATTGCAAAACTATATATATATTATTTTAAATTCTGTTGTTTAAATTGAATATATTTATTCTAATTCTATTGCACCATTTTATCTTTCGTTGCTACCCCGCTCGCACACAGTTGACGACTTCTCTCTGTAATCCAAACGTCCCTTAGAGCTCTCTGTCGAAAACTGAAATCTGCAATCCAATAATCTAGAGCAGGTTGCCCAGGTTTACCTAAGTACCTAACCGTTTAGAGGTTTTACCTGTGCTATATAGAAAATTAAAATATTATTCGCAAGTTTTGTGTGTTATTTGTCCGCGGGCGGTGTTTACTTCCTGAATTGCCTAAGTCATGAGGCAGCGGGTCTCTTAAAATGTAAATGCCGTGTTATTTATGGACCCTCTTTAACTGCTGTGGTTTTCAGCGTTCCGTTCTAAATTGGGCGTGAAAGACTGCTTAATTTTGCTCAGAGGCCTCTATATCAGGCTTGAGGTTCCTTTACGTGCCGACACGGAACCAACGACTTTACTTCCCTTCCGAAGGGAGCCATGCTAAGCATTTTTACACCCGAAAAAAATCCATCGTCCTCCGCCGGGTTTGAACCCACGACCTTGGGTATATGAAGTTAGCATGGTAACCATTACACTACAGAGGACGACGCAGCGGGCCTCTTGAGTGATTGCCCGTCCAAGTAATGACCATGCCCAATGCCGCTTAACTTGGCCTGCAGCTTGCGTGGCTGCCGAGGTAAGCAGACCGGGGGCCAGGAAGATATGGTAGGATGTTGGTTACGGGGGCGGGGATTATTTGCCATGTTAAGCAAGCACACCGTCGGCCAGACGCCCATCAAGCAGTGACCAGAACCAGTGCTGCTTAATTTTGGGGTGTGGGGTGAATAGGAATGACAGCCTTTCATAAACCAGAGGTCCCTTATAGGCGGTAGCTTTTCATCTTCTTAGCGCCTTATAATCATAGTAGGCAGCAATTGATTAGGGTGGAAGGGTAACTTCGCGTAAAAGATGCGGGTTCTCTCCCTCACGATGTCGACAATGCATGGGACTCCGTAGAAGGTGTAAAGGAAATTTGCGTCCGGTATCAGATCATTCTTAGTGCCCTGTTTCGCAGGGTTTGCAGTCTGCTAGTGGTGGTTGTAGCCGCCGATCCTCAGACCTCACAACCGTATAGGACCAGGAGCGGAAATCGCCTGCTACATGCGCAGCTTTAGATGTGATCACAGTGGACTTTTAACACTGGGTACAAGTGCCTGAGTGCGGCGAGGCTGAGCACGGGGCATGGCCCTTACATGTGCCGTGAAAGTGAGCCAGCTGTCGAGGACGTCTCCGAGATATTTGGCGGAGATAACCCAATGGATTTGCCTCCGCCGCAATCTAAGAGGCCGCTCTGGGCGCCAGCGACGGAGCTTCGCCGGGAGAAGAGCTGAGCTCTTTCCGGTGCTGATGAACAAGTAATTAATTGGGATCGAACACGATTTGAAGGAAACGTGCTTCTCCTTGTTAACTGCCGCACTCACTTGCGTGGGTTACGCAATGATGCTGCAAATTTAATTTTCTGAGTACAGAACTTTGTCAAAAACTAAACAATTCCACCACTAATAAGAGAGATTCCTCTTAGGCAGGCATAAACGCAAGAGTCGATGGTTTGCACGTTTGATTCTTTCTCTTCCAGATGTTATAAACTGACAAATGGCCGTTATATAAAGAAGAGAGGTACATACCTGCTGTCACGTGTTTATCTACTATATTTGCTGCGGAACAAAATCAAGCAAGCTGGTGACGCATGGCTTAAAGCTACTTGACGTGTATCCTAAAAACGAACTAAAACATAGGAATAAAAATCACAGCCAGGCAGAAGCATCTTGCCAGTAACAGAACTTTGTTCCGCAAGTTGATCAGACAAGAATGTTGAGGCTACACTTATGTGACTAATTAACATGATACAAATACAGAAAAATTCTGAAGTACTCTGTTATTTTGAATAACTTAAATGAATCTTATTTTCGACTGGGCATAATATTCGCACATTATGCTATTAAACGAAGTCTTCTCCTCGCATGCGACAGCAAAGATTTTACATAGGTGAAAATAAGCTCTAGTTGGCAAAATATTCACAATATTCCATCATTCAGAAAACGTTCAACAATTTCAGTTTTAAGGTTTGTCCTTGACCTAAAACACGCAATGCCAGAAGGTACCAAGCAAACATTTTTGTCATCGCGTGCTAAAATATATCACAGTTTCTGCGAACGCTTTCAAGTTGCCAGCAATATTTCATGGCCAGTAACATTTTACTGAATAGTGTACAATTTACACAAGGAATTTGACAGACACTGGTGACTGAGCTTATAAAAGTACTGATCGTGAGTTGCAAGTCCGCGGTTCAATCCTGCAACAACCATTATCCCTGATTCAGGTTTTTTTTTTATGTATGGAAAGTAGGCAAAGTATTCTATGCCACCCAAAAATGCCTTCGAAGGCTTTAACTAGACTTAGACAGGTTTAAACACCGTATGTTTAAACTATTTGCAAGGTTAGCGAGTTTTCTTTGAATAACCTAAGTCCTCTTAGTTCCGAATAAATGTTATGTAATTTAATATAGTTGACAAGCAACAAATTACAAAATCACAATGAACAAACATATCCGTAGCCACACCTTTAAGTTTGTCCAGGTTAAATTGCCATATTACATGTAATTCTTATCACTTACATGACTTTATTAGCAGCAAAATCGCATATGTATGAGAATAAGTGTTTTGTTTTCTGTATTGTACATGTAACCAGATTCTATTACTTAACTTAAAAAAAATCTGATGTCTTGTATTCTCATTATTTTTTCTACCTGTTTGCAAACAAATTATTCTTACAAAACATTCTTCTATCTATATCATGCTAAACGAAAAAAAAAAAAAAAAAATTAACACAATTGGTCTTACTACTTAGTTCCTTACAAGCAGTAAAGGGAATAAACCAGACTATACCGATAGTTAACTGTTTTAAAAGCCAATGGATATGTGAACATCTGAAACTCCATTCGTTTTGCATTTCCAGAAAAACAAAAGAGATGAAAAGAAAGGTGACTGTAGTTTCTTACAAGCAGTAAAGGGAATATGCCAACTTAACCGTTAAGTCAACTGTTTTAAAAGCCAATTGATGTGTGAACATCTGAAGTTCGATTCGCTTTGCATTTCCAGAAAAACAAAAGAGATGAAACGAAAGGTGACTGTGTTTGAGTAGATGTGAAGTTTAAAAATGAAACCGATAACAAGGAATATCTCGGAAACGGTCAGTTCTGCAACAAAAATGTATGACATAAATTGTGTGTTTTGACGAGATCTACATTTTTTGTGCAGTAAGGCTTTGTCTATCTCTTACGGTTTAACAGTTAAGCAAAAAGATATTGCACGGTTTTCTTCGAGCCAACACTCAAAGGCATTATGGTAGATATCATTCCGCATGCATACAACACAATAACTAGTGTTTCCTGATTTAAATGTTTATATATGTTATATACATTTCCTATTGTTATTTCTTTATCATGCTTGCAGATTTATAGTTACCAAACTTTTAGAAGGTTTACAATCTAATCATATCAAACGTACCATTCCATGTGACAACTCTCTTAACCAACAAGTCAAATTGGCTAGTTATGCAATGGCGTACACTAACATCGTTTCAAAAAAAGTGAATTTGTGAAAAAGTGTATCATAAAAGTTAGTGAAATTGTGTCCTAACGAACTTCTTACCTTAAGAAGACTGCAGTTTTCTCCCGAAGTCTTGTGAGGAGAATAGAGTACATGCTACACTACAATGAAATTCAACTAAAAGTTAAGATCGGTACGTTTGTTGCTTTCTCTGGCATTAGACAAGAGCACTGACATCTCAGATACAGCAGTTATATTTATTTGTAGTGTAACTGAGGATTTAACTGTTTTTCTTCTCGTGACGTCTCTTAAAGGAAATATAACCGAAGAGAACACTTTCGATGTACTGTGTGAAACTTCAGCAATGTGTAGCTTAGAGTGAGATAAGTTAGTGTTAATTACAACAGATGGAGCACGTTGTATGATTCAAGTTAAAAAGGGGTTGTTTGGGAGGCTAAAAGGATACCTTCAACAGAATGGAAGAGCCCAAAAACAGCACGCCTTCCATTGCAATAGACATAAGGAGATACTGATTGCCTTATCTGTGAATATAAGACATGTTATGACGTGTAATAAAAACTGTACACCGAATTAGAGCTAATTCACTGAAACATAGACCTATCATGGAATTGCTGAAGCATATGGGTGAGAAAATTGAGGATTTGACACTTTTTTGCGATGTGCGTTGGCTTACGTGTTTTTTTTCCCCCAACTTGAGAAACGTCATTTCTACCTTTATAAAAGAACAGGTAGATATGCATAGTCAATTACTCATCATATCTACAAGTTAAGAATATGTATATATGAGATTTATTGGTATTAAGTAAATATGAAGATACAAATTAATAATTGAAATCTAATGTAAGATTAGTTTAGGTAATACCAGAGTTAGAAGACGAAAGAGGAATGAGCGAGTTGGCGTTTCTTTGCGACATATGTCACCATCTGAATGAGCTGAATCTTACTCTACAAGGTCCGAAACAAAGAATTATATAGATGTGCAGCACTGTATAAGGAAACTAGATATGTGGATTAGTCACTTAAAGGAAAGAGAATTCTCTCATTTCAAATGCATAAAATCACTTGCTATTGTGCCAGAGGATTAAGTAATTAGTTATATTCCCATTCTTGAAGACCTAAAACCTGTGTTTACTTCACATACCTAGATTCCTTGATTTTAAGAATCTTGAGAATGACATTTCAATGTTTGTTAACCCTTTTACTGTATTGTGGTCAATGTAAGAGTAACTTACAATGTGAACTCGTAGATCTGCAAACAGTGCAGACAAAACAGTGACAAAAATAAATGCAAAGTTTAGTAGGCCAGACGTATTCGAAACATTGTACAAGATAAAATATGTTGGTTTGAGAGAATTTTCTGCTTCTGTTAAAGCAATATTTTTCTCCATATGTTTCTGAACAAATTTTTTCTCATGAACATAGCAAAATCAAAAATGAGATTTCGCGTATCAGATGACCACCTCTAGACGCAATAATTAGGTGTTTCTGTTACAGATATTATGCCACATGTTCTGATGACAATGTGTGAAATTCCGATTTCACATAGTAAAATTATGACCACTTCTTTCCTGTTTGAAACAAACGCGCTGATCGTTAACTGCCATCAATCCACCACTAGATTGCTGACAGTCAGGAGTTTAAGAAGCGAAGAACTACCACTCCTCCAACCAGTAAGAATGTTAGCCGGGTTGCGTGCATAGTGGAGTCGGAGCAGGCAACTATTCTGCCCGCCCCTGCCGTAAGACTACCCAAAAAAAAAAAAATCTCATTAAGCACACAATTTATATAGTATACATATTTGTAGAGTTAACCGTTTCCGAGATATCCCTTCTTATTGGTTTCAATTAACTTTTTTCATGTAGGAATTTGTCAACTCCTGGTCATGCAAAGAAAGGAATTTCAATAACACACTTTCAATAGATTTGCCTTTCGCTTAGCCTAATTCTCCTATATTATTTCCACTTATAAGGAAGGCCATTTCTGCTAATGTTTATCTCGATTAGCGTGAAATAGACAGAAGAATTAGCTTTTTAACAATAATTTCTTATAGCCTATAGGGGTGTAGAGAAAGTCATGTGAATTGATTACAAGATTTTTAAATTTATGATGATCGATTTAATTTACTCTTTTCTCCTTGTATGTAATGAAACTATTTCTGCAACAGTTTAACTCAATCGAGATGAAGTAGTTTTAAAAAAATTATGTTCTATTCACATGACTTTCTCTGCATCTTGCAACAAATTGTTAATAAGCTATTCATCTATTTACTTTATACTAATTGAAGTAACATTAGCCAAAGTCTGATGTGTTCTGTTCACATGACTTTCTCTACATCTCTGTAACAAATTGTCAATAAGCTACTACTGGCATCTACTTTATGCTAATCCAGATAAACACTAGCAAAAACGGTCTTATTACTTAGTCACTTATAAGTAGAAGGGAAATAAGGGAGTACACCTGGCTAAACCGACAGTCGAATGTTTTAAAATGTGTTCCTATGGGATTGAAATCAGTTTCTTTGCGTTGCCAGGAGTTAAGTTCCTGTATATAAGAAAAATTGAAATATTTCAAAACTGAAACCAATAACGAGGAATATCTAAAAAACGGTTAACTTCACGAAAAAATGTATGACATAAATTGTGAGTTTGAAAGAGGTCTATATTTTTTGTGTAGCAAGTTTTTATCCATCTCTTACGCTTTGCCAGTTATGCAACATTCAGGAAAAGTTCATCCAGAATAAAAAGGTCTTCCGAGGTTATTCTCTAGAAAATTCAAAATATGCATTTTGTTATGTAACTATCTTAACCATTTAAAATCTTTGCGTCGTATCCTTGGAAGATGGTAAACTTAAATACTAAGTTTTATATTTTCAAACTTGCGCACAAACACACACACACGAACATTTTTCTAAGAATATTTTTTTATACAGGGAACCCTAAAACATTTCCAATGTAATTTCGGTATCGAATTTTGAGTGGAATGTAATACCTTCTCTACTTAGTACTAAGTAGAGAAATTAATAAGCTTTCGTAGGAGCAATATATAAAATTTGTAGAAGCTATATAAAATAACCGATAGTAGGTAGAAGAGGTAATGTAAATCTAACCCATATATTTGTTAATAAAAGTGTATTTTATATTAAAGCTTGTCTTTTTTCTCCTGAAAAAGTAGTCATGTATGTGGTTACGATACATAGATTTGAAATGGATGGAAAAACATAACCTATGTACCAGATAAAGATTCTTGGTTGCAGTCATTAACTTTATTTAAGAACACCAACAAAGAGCAGTGTAGTGTTAATGGTTTTTCCAGCTCAATACCACTATTCGGTGAACCTCTATTCAATGTGTTTTTTTCTCTCTCCTCGACTTTCCCAAGAACAGGACTTCGAAATATATCGAATATCGATATTGGATTCCAATACCCAAGCCAAAGAAAGAAGTTAAGGCAAATGTATCATTTGCTGTGCAATATGAAGGCGCATAATATAAAAGGCTCATGTCGAGCTTCCCCAGATGCAATATTTGCAGTAAAAATAACAGTTGAAGCAGAAAATTCCTGCAATAAGAAGAACACTGTTGTCAGCAGAAACTCGGCTCCTGCGTTTAGGTGCAGAGAATGTTATAAAGTTGGTGTAAGATTCACATGATTTTCTCTACCTATTCTAAAACAAAACTGTACTTTCAAAAGCTTATTCTATTTAATTCATTCTATTCCAGATAAACATCAGCAGTTATAGTTTTATTACATATGTACTTGTAGGTAAGAGAGAAATAAAGAATACACTAAACTGAAAGATAAATCACTTAAGAGCCGGTCTCTATGTGATGACTTGAAATTTGGTTATCTTTGCATAACCAGGGGGAAAAATCTGATGTGTACCATTCACATGACTTTCTCTACATCTCTGCAACAAATTCTTCTTAAAAGCTTATACTTCTATTTATTTCACGCTAATCAGAAAGAAAAGCAGAAATAGTCTTATTACTTGCTTCCTTGTAAGTAGAAGCGAAATAAGGGAGTACCATAGGTTAAAGTGATAGTCAAAAGCTGGCTGCTATGTCACTGAAGTTCCTTTGTTTGCATGGACAGCAGTTGACAAATACGTGTATGAGAAAAGTGTTTTTCTTAGCAGATACCAAAAAGAAGGAATGTCTCAAAAACGATGAACTCCACGAAAAAAATGTATATCACATAAATTGTATGTTTTAACGTGCTCTACAGTTTTGTGTAGCAAGTTTTTGTCCATCTCTTACGGTTTAGCAGTTATGCAAAATTCCGTAAAATGTATCCAGAATAAACTACTCTTCAGAGGCTATTCCCAGAAAATTCAAGATATATATTTTATTTGTCAGGTAAATATGTTTAATATACGATATTTTAATAAAAATCGTTAGAGCCATTTTTGAGAAAATTGAAATTTTCGAAAAAAGTTCAATGTAAAGGGTAGTTAGGGGTGGGGGGATTTTTGTCAAAATCTTCGTGTCTCATCCCTGGAAGATACTAAACTTCAATACCAAGTTTGGTATTTTACCGACTTTTCGTTGAGTTGTCGTGTTCACACACACACACACACACACACACACACACACACACACACACACACAAACACACACGGACCTTTATGTGAAAATGCTTTTTTTGGATATAGGGGACCCTAAAACATATATTTCCGGTGAAATCTCGGTATCGAATTTTTGGGTGGAGTGCAAATACCTTCTCTATACACTATGTACATAGTAAGTGTAGAGAAAGTAAAAAAGGAAAGGCAATGGGTTCCCACTTGAGAAAAATGTAAATATTTAAAACTTTATGTAATAACAAATATGTATGAAATGGTTAACACCATAATTATGCATTGGACTAAATTGTGTTTTAATTAGATCTAAAATGTTTATGTAGCAAGATTTTCTCTTTACGGTTTACTAGTAATGCAAATGTTGTCGAGAACGTAGACGAACTTTAAAGCCTATTCCCAGAAAATTCAAAATTTATATTTTGCCATAAATAGAGCTCGGTTTGGATTCCGAAGCGCACACAGTTGGGAACAGAGCAGTCAGAGCAGTATAAAGCGAGGGTAGTGGTGAGGAGTTTGTAGCATAAACACGCACTTGTTGAATTATAATCTGTTCCAAAAGCAGTTTATTACGTGTTTTGACATTATATGCATTATACTAATACATTAAGTAACACAAAACAATTATTTCATAGTATAAGTAAATAATAACGCCTTTTATTTTTACAAATAAAGTATAAAACTTCATAAAAAATTCAGAATAATAACTACAATGAACAGGAATGAACCCGCTTAGAATTCATTGCAGTGAATTACAATAGACATATTTACTGTATCGAGAGAAAAGACTCTCCTCCTGTCAAAATATGTTTGAATCATCCATTAGTTTGTTCAGTGTCGAAAGCCTACCCTTTCGTTTTTTCGACTTTTTTTTTTTTTTCAATCTGCGCTCTCCTTCAGTATTCGCTGGTTTATCTACTAGCAAGAACTGAACGAGGTCAGACAGTGAGCAATGCTAGATAGTACAACACGTTTCGAAACGGGCTGCAGAGACCACACTACTCCATCACATCATAGTTATACTCTGTGTGCACTGAACCCCAATACGGCAATTTTGTGACCTTGGACCGAGCTCTAGTCAAAAATATTCATAAAGTCATTTTTGACAAAATAAAATCGAAAGCTGTTCCATGTAAAAGGTAGTTTGCGGTGGAGAGATTTTTTGGAAAACTGAGTGTCTCATCCTTGGAGGATGCCGAAATTAAACATGTTTGGTATTCATCAGACTTTTCACCCGTCACACATACACACCATGCGGACGTTTCTCTAAGAATACTTCTTTTTGGATTCAGGGGGCCAATATATATATATATATATATATATATATATATATATATATATATATATATATATATATATATATATATAAATAAATAAAATTCTGGTAAAATACTGGTATCGAATTTTGGGTGGAAAGCAATACTTCCCCTACTTACTAAACGAAATCGAATAAGTAAAAACAATCGCTGCAGCTACAATTTATAGAAAGTTATAAAATGGTGCTTTGCAGATCGACTTACCCTTAGGGCTCAATTAACCACAATGTCATCTTTTATTTGCTTATACAATTTTACGTTAAAATTCTAGTAGCGAGTTCATTTGATAATAAGAAAGTAATAGTTCTAATTAAAAAAACGAAAAATAGTGCAAGTAATGATCGCTTAGAATATACAGTGAGACAAAAATTCACAGGTTTAACAGTATGCTATTCTTTTCGTTTATTTTATTATGTTTTATGAGGGGATTTTAATTTAGTACCTATATATAAATTAAGAGAAGAGGGATGAATAATAATTTATGGAATATCTATCGGAAAAAAAAATGAGTTAACATTCACACGCTTTTTGTCCTGTCATCTATAGCAGGCGTGGGCATTCTTGACCCCGCGTGTCACGCGTGCCAAACGACCGGCAACCCAACCTTCACTGTTTGCAATACAAAAGCAAACGTACAGCAGTGAATTTTAATATTTTTGGTTTACAAAAGATGTAATTTAATATCTATTATGTATAAACTCACATCCAGAATACTTGTTAACAAATTTAGTTTTCCCCAGCTGGATACTCTCATAAACAAAGCTCTATAAAGATTAATAATAATAATAGTAATATAATAATAATATAATAATAATAATAATAATTATAATAATAATAATATATATTCAGAATAGACGTATAACAAATGCATATCTTGAATTTTTTGAAGAGTCTACGAATTCCTCTTAATAGTAAATGCATTTTGTGTGATATTACATAACTTTTCAGCCGTAAGAGAAAAACAAAAGCGTACTCCATAGAATTGCAATATATACAGTATTTAATTGATATTAATAGAGGAAAAACTTGCATTTATAACAATCAGTAGACAATAAGTATGGATTTGACCTTATCCAATGCATATCTAAGAAATAAGATTACAAATTGACTTGCGTAAAGTTAGCCCTTGTTGTTGAACCATAGGCAACTAAGCTTAGATAAGGTTTCGCCGGGCAACCAGAACCAGGAACGAGGAACAGCAATGGCAGGGTCCGTACAATTTCACATTGAAGCTGTCCGACAGTCGAATAGGCAGTTCGGAGTCCTCGCCTCACATAGTGTCCAATGCCCCCGCCAGCAACGGTCCTCATCCCGGCAGCCAGCCGAAGTCGAGGGAGAAAGACAGTCACTTTTAGTATCCGTTTTTCCCTGCCACCGAACTTCATTGTTGATCCTTCCCACCCTAGAAGAAACCAACGGGATGAAAGATGAATGAAATGACAATGGAAACGACATGGAGGGACAGGGAATTCGGGGGATGAAAGAAACCTACGCAGCATTTGTCTGGAAACCTCCGAAAGATCCATGGGTCAGGTAGGCCGGCCACGGGAAGCGAGTCTGGTCCTCTCAAATGCGGGCCACAGATGAAAGCACCTGAACCATCCCGCTCAGTTTGATCTTATCCTATAGTAAGTGCTACAGACTTAATCTCATTAGCAGTTCCTATGAGAGAGCTGTCCAAGCATTAAGAAACAGGCGAAGACATGTTCCGTGGTGGAAATAATAACCAGCAAAACTACGAAGGAGCATTAGGTCTCTTTGGAAATAGTTAAGAAATCAGGTAACTGGGATGAGTATAGAAGTGCTCTGACCAACTATAATGCAGAACTTAAAAGGTCTAAAAGGAAGTTATGGAGAAGTTTTGTGAAGACATAGATGAATTACCCGAAACAGCTTCTATTCCATAAACTACTTTCCAAAGACCGTTCATGTAAGATCGGATTCTTAAAGCCCAAAGCCACCTATACACAAAGCAAAGAAGAAACGGTATCATTACTCGCTTCCCTAGTTGCAGTGTAATAGGAGAGGAAGGTTATCCCAATTGAGAAACGGAAGTAAGGAGTTCCCTCAAATTGGGTCAGATTTTTTTCAGAACGTCTCTTCTCAGAACGAATTAAATTGGCCATTAGTTTATTTAAAACCTTTAAATCTGCTGGAGCAGACCCGATATCTCCTGCTCTATTACACAAATGTTAGATGTTATTCTTCTCCACTCATATAAATGTTTTAGAACTAGTTCCTCTTAGCTATACTCCCCGAACCTGGAGGGACACTAGAATGGTGGTTATTCGTAAGGCTGGAAGAACCAGCAGCTCTCTGCCGAATCCACACCGTCCTATAAGTTTAAGTTCATTTCTCCTTAAAATTATGGAGAAAATACGAATTACATCAGAAGTGAATTTCTTTCCAGGAAACCTCTCCAGTCTTGTCCATTTGCCTATCAAACTGAAAATGTACCGTAACAGCCCTATATGTTCTGGTAACAAAGATTGAAAGGGCCCTCATGAACAAATTGCTCTTTGCGTGTTCTTGAACCTACAAGGCGCCTTGTATAATTGGAGTCTTATGACTCCATAAGACATACTGGAGATAGGAAGGGCATAACACCCATCTTTATGCAGTACATAACGCCTGAGCTGCATTGTCGTAAAATTACAGCTAAACTTGGAAGTGAATCCACTACTACTAAGAGCGATAGGGGATGTCCCCAAGGCGAAGTTTTATCTCCCTACTTTGGACCGTGGTGGTCGATAAGTTATTAAATTGGCAGGATTTAATGTACAGAGTTAAGACAGATGACCTATAATCCTAATTAGGGAAAATATTGACTGCATTAACAGAGTTAGTACAAAAATGCCCGGAATTTAATATGAGATAAAGAGGTTTAAGTGTAAACCCCAGAAAAATCATAGTACCACTCGCAAGGAAGAAAACGATTAACATTAAAGTTACAACCATTGACGAAACAATTTTGCAATTATTAGACCAAGTCAAATATTTAGAAGTTCTGTTGGATCAGATTCTTCTTGGAAATTGCAATTCGAACTAGTCTGTAATAAGAGCCGTAGCAGCAATGAGAACTTAAGGTCGCAAACCCTAAATGACCCTGTGTATGTATACACACGAACATAATACCTATGGTCACTTGTTTTACATGCTGGCCTAAAGATAAGCAAAAGGCAGCACGAGTCTTATTGACGAAAATACAAATAAAACATTTGAAGAAAAAATCTATATAAAGCGTGATTTTTAGTAGGGGTGTTCTTGAAAATCGTGTCGCATCTTTTAAATATGCTTGAAATAAAGTCCAACTTTGATTTTTAAAAGAATTTTGAATATGCGTTGTGCTGTTCACGGATACACACACGGACCTTTTTTCTTAAAATGATATTTTTTAATTCAGGGGACCTCAAAACATTTCAGGGGAAATATCTTTTCAAATTTTGGGTGGAATACAATATCTACCATGTACATTGTTCAATGTTAGAGAAAGTGAAAATAGATTTTTAAAGAACAGCTGTATAAATGCTCACACTTAAGAGTTTTTACTTCGCTACTCCTACCTAGAATAGGGTATTTGAGAAAAAGAGAGAGAGAGGGGAGGACGGAGAGAGAGAGAGAGAGAGAGAGAGAGGGGGGATAAAAAGTCATAACTCGAAAACGAGAAATTGGAAGAAATACCAGACTTCTTATTTAAGCTCAGAATTTTCTAAAAATGTGAAACGTTCATTTTGAAAAATCTTCCTTATCCAAAGCTACCCAATACATGGAAAAAGCTTCCAATGTTTTAGCTTCTTAAATTTTAATTAAAATACCATAGCTTTAATATATATTTCAATGCATTGAAAAAATGCTACAAATATGTAAACTCTTTAAAGTACGCCATTTATTTGAAACACTTATTTTATGGCAGTCACATCCGAGATAACTCCTATTATTGGTTTGAATTGTTCTAGCAGCATTCTGTTGTCTCATGTTATCGTACATTAAAGTGTCTCGCCTTTAAAACATCTGTTAACGATTCGGTTTCCCATATCATCATTGTGCCTACAACTGTGTAATGAGAGTATTTCTATAGACGATTACATGAAGTAAACATAAAAATAATTTTTCGTAAGAATAGGCTATACAAGCCATATAAAAATGAATAGTAATGGATAAAGAAAATCCTGTGAATGTGAACCAGCATATTTTTTTTTGGAAACGGATAGATTACTGTGCCCTCTTACACTTTGAAGCATGTGCTAGCACATATAAATACGCTTTTCTATGATGGTTGGATTGACAAGTGTGGCCTAGTACCATTGCCAGCCGGCCTTCCAATCTCGCTTCAAAGGTTTTCTTTTTGTGCAGCAGAATAAATCGACTCCTGACAGGTGTTGGGGATTCGCGTTATAATTGATCAAACTGCACTGGTGTGCTAAACCTAAGGACAAAATAGATAAATTAACATAAGATATAAACTAATGGATGGAAATGAATGAAAGTACAGGAGTATATTCCAGAGGTAAATTGGACGTCACATGGTGTGAGTGTAGCGAGACTATAGCGCCAAATGGGTCTGGTCTTGCAGCACGGGGCAGTTGAAGAAACAAGAACTTAAGTGGCAATCGGTAGCTATTACGGTGCACTGTTCTTCTTTACAATATGACCCGTAGACAATATTTGGATAACTTCCCACGGGGAAGAAACATCGGGAAACTGGAAGAAGGACGAAGTTTGTCGAGTGTTTCGCCAGGAATTTGGTACTGCTCACAACATTGTTTTACGTGCATGGGGAGTACAGATACTACTGTGCCAAGTAGTTGACCACGGTCAACAGATGAACGCCACATTGTGCAACAGGAAAGAAGGGATTCACGTCAAACAGCGGGTGTAATAATTGCAACCAAATTTAATAGGATGCTAGGCACGCAATCTCACGCTGCTCAGTGGCACGGGACTGCAAGGTGATCTCTTTGCCAGTACCTTGTGTTCCATCCAAAAGCTGTCAACAGTGCTGTTGAGAAATGGAACGTCCTATTACAGAAATTCCTTACCAACCTTGTGGCCAGAAGTGATCATGACAAAAATAGTTAGAGAATGCATTGCTGCCTGTGGTGCTTATACACTCTTTTAAGTACCGTGTCTATAGTTTTGTAAATCTAGAGGACCATCATATGCCGTAGTGACTTTGGTGTAGCTTATTTTCTATTAATAAAAGTGTCATTTCTGTTCGTTTCGTTCAGTTGCCATTGTAGTAATTCTCTCTATGTATTAAAGTTTCGTCGAGGTAAGTTACTTGGCAGTGACACAGCTTACGAATGTTAATTGTGTTCGTAGGTTTTGCACATCAGCGTATATGGAGAGTAAAAACAAACCAAGATGTGGGCTTGTTGTTCATTTGCTATGTTGATACGAAAATATATATTTTAAACGCCAATTGTGATATATCAGTAATACAATTTATGACAAGCTTGAATCAGGCAGTTATCCAGGAACAAAGCCGCGCGCCTGACCCACGCTATCGGAAGTACTACCGTCCCACCTCTTGGCAAACGCTCGCACTGTTACATCATAAACTGGACAGGTGCTGTGGAAACACAGTGTGCATTAAACGAGTGTTCGAGTATAGTGGTGCGTTAACGAACGTGTTCACTCATCGTATATGATGCCCCATTACAGCAGTACTGACGTGGTGTGGTGGTGGTTCCTGTATCTCCTAAGTGGAGCAAAGGGCATCGTTATATCGTTTGCATGGTAAGTTCGCCATTATGCGCTATAGTGACGAGGGACCAGCTCGTCGTCCACATATGGCTCTGTAGGATGAAATCTTGACTTGCATCGTGAAATGGCGGAAAATGTTGTTTCAAGCTAAGGGGTACTTTTCCCTTCCGAAAGAAGCCATGCTTTGGACTCTTGTGTCCGAAAATATCCATTGCCCTCTGCCAGGCTTGATCCTACAATCTTGGATTTTAGAGACTAACATGGTAACCACTACACCACGGAGGACGAGGACGACTCTAGGTGTGTTATAATAAATCCTATTGCTGATGAAATAATGAAACGTCAACATAAATGTCCACTGTTTATAGCATTACGTGAGAACTAAATCATGCGCTCGATTCCCGCAACTCTTCACGAGCCCTCAAAAGTCTGTCTACATTCGTTGGACAGCAGCAATAATAGCGACATCGTCATCAGTGGTAGCCTGAACCGGAGCGGGCTAGAAGGTTCGAGTTGTGTGCTTTCGCAGTGTATTCGTAAACATACTGAGAGAGTGCTCAGTGATTATCTAATATTAAGGGATCCCTTGTATTATTACGAACCCCATAAAGAACCTGCACCTTTATTGTTTATCTTCCAACACATTTTATTATAATAGACAAACCATGAAAGAAATAACTGGAAAGATAATCTTGGGTATATAGGCCGCCAATATGCTTTTAGAGAAAATTTAACTTTGGTGATCTTGAGGGTGGAGGTAAAATAATTGATAAAGACAACAGGCAGAATATTATCAGATTACTATCAATGGAGTGTAGATAAAGTTAAACAAAATTAAATCCCTTTTGCACCGAGACAATACGGTTATTTTACTGTATTTAACAATAAATGCAATATTTGTACACTTAAGAACAAGTTCTTATTTACAGAGAGTTTACTATTAGAGGAATTACAACATGATTAGGAAAATAAGTACAAGATACTCGTAATTGGGGCAAATAATATGTTTCGCAATCAAGAGCCACCTTGAAACTTCCGATTCATAAGCAGACTTTTGATTAGGTAACTTACCTTTGCCATTTACTTGAAAGCGAGGATAGGTGTGTTGATAATGAACAAGAAGAAACCGTTTGTTTTTTAATACAGATGATTGCCAGGAGCACTTCCGAGGCATATGTGGCCATCACACTTGTGTTTCGAGAGCTGCCTAATCTCAAAATGATGTAATTTTCATGTTACATAAAAACATACCTAAAAGTTACGAAGCTGCGATATCAAACTTCGGATTAGTTGAAGTATAATTTTAAGTGTTATATTCGTTTGGAGTTACAGCCTGTATTAAGTTAGCTGAGCTGCCTCTTCCTTACATATATACATTATATACATACAGGTTGGCGCCAAAGCTATAGATATATGTATTGGATAAAAGAAAGTGAAAGTACTAGCAAGACGTAATACGTAGGAAGTTTTAACCCATAAGTTGTTATTACCACTTAAACGGTGTATTAATGCAGACGAAAAACAGTTTGAACATAAATAATTTGTAAATATTGTTTGCATTTGTAATGAAACATTGTAAATTTAATCTTTGCCCAGTGTTGAATGATTTTTGCGCCACTGTGTGTGTACACAGAATGTTAATGAACTACACCGAAATAATTTAAGAGATTATAGACGTGTCTGATAAAAGTAGTTTCAGATAGGAAGTGGATGATCCACGGCTTAATAATAAGGCTAAACATAAGCTATAAGGTGCTAATCAAATTAGTTTCAAATGCATATACATAGATGTTAAATTGTCAGATGAAAGCCTGGCTTGGAATGTCTTTAATACTGATACACGAGTTTATAAATATCGAGCTGCAGCAATTCGTTATTCGCGCTTAATATTTACTATCACAAAGTTCCCTCAAATTTCGAACAGATCACTACAGTGCAACACCATGGATTAACGTCCTTCTTGCTTTGCATAGCTAACTCTAGAGACATTTATTTAATTGCTCATGTGGTTTAATGCGCAGCATCAAAAGTCATAGTTTCGTTTTCTGCAATAGATTTAACTTTTTTTTTTTTACGTTTTTATTTTAAATTCATACGAAAAAGCGCTGCTTGGTGGAGGTATTTGAACTTGAACAGAAATACTGTTTATTGTGCGAATTTAATATCATAACCATTACACCAAAAAGTACGCTCTCCAACGGCTCTTCGTTCTTGTTGTGTTCTCAAATAATATCAGCCAGTTGTAGGTTGGTGTTTTAGAAACTTATATCCGTGGCTTCGAAATTTGAAGAAACAGACCAGAGTTCTCCTATCTGAAATTACTTATTTAAGACATCTCCTTATTTTGTGAAAGTAGCTTTGTGTTTCATTAATACCCTTTGTGCGCTTGTGTGTATGCTCCATATCATTTACCTCTTCATGTAGAGCATCAAAAGTCATCATAGCGTAGTGCCTGCTCTTCCTGTAAGTTTTCTGCAGTAGTTGATTAAGCCTTGACAATAGCTTTCCTTAATTTCGCAGCTATATATATAGCACATTATAGACACACCATTGTGAGTTGTGAGTAAATCGCTGCTCTTTTGGAACGCACTCAAACTGCATCAACCTGATCTAGGAGGTATTGATTACTGCCAGCGTGTTGATGGATCTGAAGATAGGAAGCTAACGAAGTTAATGAAGTTGTGACGTTAATGCAAAAGTCAAAAGGGCATCCTTGGTACGTTAATAGAAGTTTGCTAGGTAGAGGTAAGTCAGTTATCTTACAGTGTGGGATAAGGCTATTAGCCTTGTTTTGAACAACAGAGGAGGGGATTGTGGGTTAGTCTCTTGCCGTTATACTTCGCTTCCCTGTCATCACACTTCGATGCTCCTTTTAATGGTAAGAGTAATGCGCAAACAGAGCTTGACACAACAAAAAATACGCGTTGTTGACTGCATCTTCCGGAAAGTACAGAATATTTGAAGCAATGAAAATAAAACTCTGTTGTGTTCCATTCGCATGACTTTATCTGTACTGCAAACAAGCTATTCTTACAAAAAATATTTCATCTACATCCCGCTAATCGAGATAAACATTAGCAAAATGGTCTTATTACTTACTACCTTCTAAGCAGAAGAGAAATAAGGGAATACTTTAATATTTTAAAAGCTAATGGCTGTGTTGAACAGTTGAAGTTCGTTCCGCTTTGCATGCCCAACAGTAAAACAAGAAAAATGTAATTACGTAGTTTAAAATTGAAACCAATAACAAGGAATATCTCGGAAATAGTCAACTCTTCAAAAGGTATAGGACATAATTTGAGCGTTTAAACGGAAACTACATTTGTTGTATGTAAAATTTTGTCTCTCTTACGGTTTGCCAGTTATGCAAACTTCGGCTAAATTCATCCAGAATTAAGTGGTCTTCAGAAGTTATTCCCAGAAAATTTCAAGTTATAAATTTCATTTGTCTTGAAAATATATTTTAAGCAAAATCGTTAGCCATTTTTTAAAAAATAAAAAAAAAAAAAATCGAAAAATGTTCTATCTAAAGAGTAGTTGGGGTAGGAGATTTTCTTGAAAACCTTCGTGTCGCATCCTTGGAAGACACTGAACTTGAATAACAAGTTTGGTATTTAACTGACTTTCCGTTGAGTTGTGCTGCTCACAGACACACACGGATGTTTTTCTAAAAGTGCTTTTTTTTTTTT
The DNA here is from genome assembly GCA_030762935.1 of Hymenopus coronatus. Lineage (NCBI taxonomy): Eukaryota > Metazoa > Arthropoda > Insecta > Mantodea > Hymenopodidae > Hymenopus > Hymenopus coronatus. Next base: position 82,581,436 of record CM060897.1, on the reverse strand, counting down.
TTTTTTGGATTAAGGGGTCTTCAAGTATCTATTTCTATTGAAATCTTGGTATTAAATTTTTGAATGCAATAACTGCCTATTATGTGCATAGTTCATGTATAGAAAGTGAAAATCTGATGTTAACAATATGATTTTCCTACCTTTCTACTACATACTATTTTTTAGAAACTGCATCTAACTACTTAATACCATTAAGTCAAACATTACTACACATTATTTTATTACATATTTTCGTATAGTTTAAAGTGAAACAACGGGGCTACAGAAGTCAGAAGCGACAGTCAAGCCTTTTAAGAGCTAAATGTTATGGGATGTTCTTAAAATTCCATTCTATTTGTATGTCCAGGGTGAAAAAAATAAATAAAGTCAATGATAATTTTTCGGTAGAGAAAAGCATTGGGAATTTTAAACCAAAAACAAGGAATATCCGGGAAATTGTTAATTTAAAAGAAGGTATTTGATACTAATTGTGTCTTCATAAGATGTACATTTTTTGTGTAGCAATATTTTGTTTTTATCTCTTGCACTATATCAGTTGTACAAAAGTCAACCAGAATTAATAGGGCTTCGAAAGGATATTTTTATAACCTTCAAAATATATAATTTTTGTCATGTGAATATCTTAATATATGGCGTTTTAATCAACATCGTTTTATCCACTTTTGAGAAAATCTAAAATTTCGAAAATTGTTCCATGTAAAGGGTAGTTGGGGTGGGTGATTTTTATAAAAAATCTTCGTATCCCAAGCTTGGCAGATGCTGAATTTAAATACCGAGTTTGATACTTATCCGACTTTTCGTTTTTGAGTTCGCTATTCACACACACGGACCTTTTTTATAAAAATGTTTTTTTTTTTCAGTAGTTCTCAAAACATATAATTCCAAGGAGACCTTGATGTCGAATTGTTAGATTGAAAGCAATACCTTACTCTACCCACTACGCACGTGGAAGAGATAATAAAAATGCAGCGTTTTGTTGTTGTTGTTGTTTTTTTTATTACCTTTTTTACAATAATTATACTCGGAACATGAAATAAACAGTGCACACAAATGTTTAACGATCTATGTCTAAGAATAAGATATTACTTTTTATTCATAATCAGTCACTTTCAGACACGTATGTTGAAATGAAATTCTCTTGGACCATACGGTTTATTTTATTGCTTCCGAATTTTTAATTTGGGATTAGTAGCTATACAAATATAATGAAATCGTTGTGCTGACATTCCTTTATTTTAAGGGAAAAATTATTTGTGCGCGTACTGTCGAATTCTTCAACTTTTTCAATTTTAATTATGCATGTAATTAATTCAGCTAAACAATTTAATATTTTAAATAGTGAACAGTAATGTATTAATCTGAATTTCTTACAGCTCTCCTGAGAATTTTAAGCTCATAAGTTTTCAAGTATGGTCTAAGGAGCATTTTGAAAAGTGGAAAATACTGGAAGAAAAAAAAACAAACAAACTGAGAAAAATAGAGTTTAAAGTTCCAACGCGGTGCTATACTGAAAAAAAAAAAAAAAACTATTAAATAGCCATTAAAACTAATTGTATAGCATGAAACTAAAAGTTAAATTCATTTTTTTGAAATCCTGGAAGATTTAACCAAAAACCTTCCGGTAACTAATGATTTAAGACAAACAACTGGTATCGATTACTCCTATAACAGGCTATCCTAGAGGCAAATATTTATTTTACGACTTAAAATTCTCGATCAAGGATCGCGAATCGTATTTTATGAAAATATTTGTAGCAAGATATATCACATAGAGAATCATGAAATCTTTGCATTTCCTACAGAATAAATATATAATGAATAAAAAGAATAAAAATATTGTACGCTACATTTACACCCTACAAACTATCTTTCAATTTGCTTTAAACTTTTAGCCTCTACAGAAATAGTTTCATTACACATTTAGTTGTAGATACAAGGGAGAGAAGAGGAAACCTAACTGAGTCAGATGTTTAGATCAAGTTGTCATAAATGGTTCTTAAAATACAATACACACTATGTTATCGAGAAATAATTGAACAGCTACAGCACCTAAATTGACAGAGTAAGCAAAACGCTTTCATTTTAAATGTTCTCAAAATTGACTTATGGTTAAAATTCTGATGTTTTGTATAGCTGGTAAACCATAGCAGAAAAACAAAAGCTTACAACAACAAAATTATGGTGCTCTTCGAAAGACCAACTTAATGCAAATAATTTTTGGTAGTATTAACAGTGGATATTCGTTATTTGTTGTAATCGTTCAGAACTTTTTATTTTATGAAGTGATTTCGCTAATCAGTTGTTTCTCGTGATTGCATTGAACGTCAGTGAATGCCAATTTCAAAGTCAGCTTATAGCGATTCCCGTTTACAAAGATTTGATTGTGGTTTAATCTTATCCCCCTTGTGCATACAACAAATTGTAATGAAACTACTTCTAATGAAATGAGTCTTCGTTTCAAATCTTGACAATATTTTAGAGAACTGTCCTGTGCTGTTTCTAATTGATCTAGTTCTCCCTCCATTTTCTACCATCTCCGTGTGCCGGCTAATTTTAGGTTTACAACTTAGAAAATAATACTGAGAGGAGAAGTTACCATTGCTATTTAACTGCTTCTACTATTCTTGCCTCTCACGCCATTCCTCGTTTCTTTTCACCGTGCTACCCATCAGCCAATTATTACCTATCTATCATAGTCATTGCAGGGGAAACGTGCTCACTGTTTATGCGCGCGCGCCTACCGGAGGATGAAAGAACATTGTGGGAGAAACGTCCTCCTTACTCTCAGGCGCGCCTGTGCAGGATAATTTTTCCTCCGTTGTACACACTCAAACAATCGAACACAAAACACGTTGAGAAGTATCGTTTTTGCACCACTTCGACATTTCTACCTTTAAAAAGATATATTGTGTTAACGACGTTGTCAATATCCAGTATCATAACGCCGTCGGTGTACCGGAAAATTGTTCCGCAGGAGTTTTTATATGCCATTTATTGCGGTCGCTTTTAAATATCTTAAAAATCATCGAGGTTTGGAATTAGAAAACCAGCGCCTAACCATTTGAGTCACCCAGACTGACACTTTTATGTTTAATTATACTGCTCTGATCTTAAACGCACTCGACCATGATCACAACATAAGCAACCATAATTAGCAGCACCGCTGCTTCACTCCAGTAAATAACACGGGAATGACGGCTATATGGCCAGGCCCATAATAAAGAGAAGTTAATTCTTTAAGTTATGATTAAATGAAATTATTAATACACAATTATTAATACACAATTATTATACATCACATCTGTTATTTGATATGTAATATGATAAAAAAACTCCATGGTACGACAGCTCACGGGGAACCTTGGCCTACCGCCCGGCCGCTGTGTCCCCCATCTCGGTCCACTACAGACGTCATGGATGGGGTGCAGTATTGGAGGGTGAGACGTGGTCAGCGCTTCGAGCCCCTCCCGGCCGGTTAATGCGGTCCTCATGACCTGGAGCCGCTACTTCTCCATCAAGTAGCTCCTCAATTGGCTCCCCAGGCACCTTACGAGGCTGAGTGCACCCCGGTCCAGGTCTCCCAGCGAGGGAAAAATCCCCACGCCGGTACTGGGGATCGAACCCAGGTCTCCCGCTTGGTAAGCAGCTGCGTTACCGCCGCGCTAAGGAGACGACCTAATATGATAATACTAATGCTGAAAAATAACGAACTACTTTCATTTAAAATAAGAACTGAAGCTTTCCTGGCGACGTATTAATTCAAAATATTCTCGGGCTTCTAACCAGGTAAAAACTTCGCTTGACACCAGTCAGTGTCAAGCCAAGTTTTTACTTTCATTTGTTTGGAAGGTTTGCTGTGGCGGTGACATGTGCATTTGTTTATAAAGGGGCCCCTTTTAGAGCTGGGTAGAGTATAATTCTAATTGTAACCAAAAAGTATATAAAATTCACTTTGTGATCTTAATACTTCACTCATTCCCACAGGTTCAATAGTCACTTCCTATGTCACTCAATATTTGAGGTTTGAACACCAACTTCTGCCATTTATATGTATTATACAACACTTCACTTCCAGCATCGCTGTTTAATTCTGCCATAAATGGCAGGCGTAGTTTCATCTCCCATTCCCTATATTCTTCCTCCTCCAAAGGAAACACTGGATCAATCACACATCTGGAAGAAAATAGGTAAAACGCGGAGAAATGGCACAAGGACTACTCTCTCTTATTTGCCATATATATTTTTGCTCAACGGAACGAAGAGAACGTTCAAGAAGAGAAAATACTCTCAAATACGCGGAGTGAGTACTAATTTGTGTTCATTTTAGCTGTTATTCTGGCAGTGTGTCAGCAATAAAATATTTCGGGTGAGAAATAACTAACAATAAAGAAATAAAAAATATTGAGCAGCCCTCATCGAACCAGTAAGCACGTGTTTTTGCAACGGTTTGCTGAATGCAAATATTTTGAACCTTTGCAGGTCCGAATCCATACGTCCTGCCTCTCTCCTCCCTCTCCCTGCACGCCAACAAAGGGTTGATTGCAGCTTGGATAAATAGCGCCCATGTGATTACTATAAATCAAAGTCCATTCTATTCAATTTTGATTATATCCACCCGGTGTGTTCGTAATAGTCACGGTTATTGTTGTAACATTTCACGTCCCACACATGGCCTAAAACATTTCATCCAATGCGATAAGCAGGTTTGGAGGTTTTAGTATAAGAATAATAGTGCTGAATACAAGAGCAGCTTAATCCCAAAACATATCTTTGTGAGGGAGTAGTGCAGATTTCATATTTAATTTGAACATCGTTCCCGCATTGATGGCTTTTTATGACATACGCCGTGAACGTTTACAAGATTTCACATCCATTGGATTTAACACAAATTAACCCCTTAAATAAGTACAGAAAAGTAAATTGGTATATTCGCGTTCTTGAATATTTATAAATTGTTTTAGAGGCATAGACAATTGAATATAATTGTTATATACGTTAGGATTGTTTTAGAAGTCGTGAGCACCTTTTATGTAAAATATATTACAAAAATATTGATTCGGAGATTCGATAATTATTTTATTTCATTTTACTAGTTTATTCTATGAACTATATCGATACAGTTAATCAAAACAGGAGAAAAAAGTATATTAACATAAATTGCTTTAAGAGACATACAATTTTGGTATAGTAAATTTTTGTCAATCTTTTACAGTTTACTAATCATACAGAATGTCGCAGTTAAAAATAGCCCGCTTCCCCTTTGAATGTGAATTCAATATTTCGAATCTGTACTTATTCACGCTCAACAATGCCACAACAATGGGCAGTTTTATGCAATTAACGATTGTTAGCATTCTTCAATTATAATAGATTGTTAGCGTTTTCTGTCAGCATTTCAGTTTAATTTATTAGTGAAGTTAGACTTTCTCTTGGCCTTTTGCAAAATTATTTTCTCGATAGGATAAAGTATTGAAATTCTGGAAGCATATGTAAAAACAAATTCGATAAAAGGAACTACAAAATTTTCGGGGTCAAGTATCCGAGTAGAGGACTGCCATCAAAGAGAACAATACACAGTCTCTATACAAATTTGCGCACCTACGGATCTGTTCAAAATGTAAATGACAAAGATTTCCTTCAATTCGCACACCACAAGTTCTTTCAGACATTCACCGAAAATTATTCAGAGCCCAAAGAAGTCTACACGCATATTGGCCCAACAAATGCATGTAGGAGGGAGGCGTTGCCAGCGGATGTTGAAATGCCTTAATTTGAAACCATATCGTGCAAAGGTTGTGCAGCAATTACGGGAGGAAGACAGTCAGAAACGTGTAGATTACTGCACTGGTTTTTGAGTAATATAAACCATTGTTTGTTAGACTCTTCATTATTTCATGAATAATGAAGCATGATTTTATCTTTTCGGTCATGTGAATTCACAGAACACGAGGTACTGGGCTACAAAGAACACTAACATTGTGTTTTACCAACCACTCCATGATGCAAAAATCGCCGTTTGGTGTGGTATAATAGGAACGTGCATCTTTGGATCGATATTTTTTGACACCACCCTGGACATGGTTGCATTAATATGGGCATTTTTGATTCATTTTGTGCTCAACTCGCTGAATATGAGAGACAATAACTGCTTCTTCCAGCAAGACGGTGCAACATGCAACGTCTAAGGTGTCCCTGGAACGAGTATCTTCTGTAAGGAGCGAACTGTCAGCAAACATTTGTGGTCACCACGTTCGCCGGATGTAATGTGATTTTTCCTGTGGGGGAACTTGAAGAGCAAAGTCTACAAATCTACACACAATACAGGAACTGAAAGACATCAACAGTGAAGTTGCCATCATCGATATCCGAACTTTACGCCGGCTATATTAGAATATACACAGCTGTGTATTGATGCTGTAGGGAGTCACTTTCAACATCTTGTATAAATGTATTTCTTCATTGTATTTTTCATTGGAAATAAATGGTGAGTCAATTTCAGCTCCTAATTTCTTTAATTTCACTGTATTTCCTTTATGCTTACACGGGCTACTTTTATCTGCGCCACCCAATACAAAAAAAAAAAAAAAATCCAAAATGAAGAAAACTTGGAGGATAATCCTAGAAAATTCAAGATATGCATTTAATTTGTCACAAAAATGTCAAACACATGAGGTTTTAATCAAAATCTTCGTGTTGAATCGTTGGAAGATGCAGGACTTAAAAATTAGGTACTTAACCTGTTTTAGTTTTTGAGTTAAGCTGTACACACGCGCGCCCCCCTTTTTTTAAGATTATTTTTATGTGGGGAGCCTCAAAACACATACTTGAAATTTCAACATGGAATTATTGGGTGGAATGCAATACTTCCCCTACTTATTATTCGTAGCAGAGAAAGTAAAAAAGAAAAAGTAATATTAGGAATAGTGTGACTTCAATATCACAGTCAAGAACTCGACTTCCGTTTTACAACTGAATGGCAATTTCTATTTTAGCTGCCTCGTCTGCAAATCGTTTGAAATAATACCACCTTGGAAGCTGATGCTAGGAGGCACATAAATGTCCTTTTCCTCGACTGGACTGACAAATATGGGTCATTACCACGGCCACCCTAATCTTTCGAATTCATTCAATGGATTTCTAACTGTGTAGGATAAACTCCCATCACATATGAGAGTATCAGACATTAGTATACGAATTAAATTATAAAAATAATAAAATAAATGTTAGTATGAATCCTTCTGTAAGTTTTCTCACATCGCTTTACTATACAGTTAACTCAACAACGTGGTATTTTAGCAAAATATCAAGAGCTTGATTTGTATTTATTTTTTACTATTTTAACAATGAAAGGATAATGAAAAAATATCTATTCAAAAATCTGATGTGTTCCATTCACATGACTTTCTCTATATCTCCGTAACAAATTATTGTTAATAAGCTTATCTTTTATTTCATGCTAATCGAGAAAAATTATCAGAAATAGTCTTATTTCTTGCTTTATTGTAAGTAGAAGCGAAATAAGGGAGTACCATAAGTTAAAGTGAAAGCCAAAAGCTGGTTGTTATGTGACTGATGTTCCTTTGTTTGTATGGACAGGAGTTGACAAATTCCTGTATGAGAAAAGTATAAGTTTTTCAAAGCTGAAACCAAGAAAAAGGAATATCTCAATAACATCAACTCCACGAAAAAAATGTATATAACATAAATTGTGTGTTTTAACGTGCTCTACATTTTTTGTCTGTTAAGTTTTTGTCCATCTCTTAGTTATGCAAAATTCATCCAGAATAAAGAGGTCTTCAGAGGCTATTCCCAGACAATTCAAAATATGCATTTTATTTGTCAGGTAAATATCTTTAATATATATTTTAATCAAAATCGTTAGAGCCATTTTTTATAAAATAAGAATGTTTGAAAAAAGTCCCATGTAAGGGTAGTTTGGTGTGGGGGGATTTTTCTCAAAATCTTCGTGTCGCATCCCTGGAAGATACTAAATTTGAATACCAAGTTTGGTATTTTACCGACTTTTCGTTTTTGAGTTATCGTGTTCACGGACACACACACAGACTTTTTTCTGAAAATACTTTTTTATTTGGATACAGGCACCTTAAAAAATATATTTCCGGTGAAATCTCGGTATCGAATTTTTTGGTGGAGTGCAATACCTTCCCTATACATTATGTACATAGTACGTATAGAGAAAGTAAAAAGCGCTTATAAAATACGTCATAAAATCAGATATGGTTATGAATTTATAAATGTGTAGTCCTTATTAACAGTCACAGATGAAGTTGAAGTGTGTGCAAGTAGTTTACTGTTATCAGTCATACTAGGAACGAACCAGTTAGCATGTACGTCGACATGCTGACAAGACAGACAGGTGCTCAAAATCCAAAGCATGTGTATCCCGAAGATGTCACTTGGCATAAGAACGAAGAAATCACTCAAATGTAGGCATGGGATGTCTATTCTTGTAACTCGAACTTACAACACTTTTCCTCAACGCCACGAGTTTTCTCATCGTAATTTACGAAGACAATGTAATGTCCGGAATGTATCATAACAAATTATAACTTCAATTATTACGAGAAAGCTTTATTCGTCGCCTAGACGTTTAGGAACATTCTGCTACTTCTCTGCACTCAGCTGACGACTGTCTCTGACTTCGGTGCTAGCAGTTCCTTTATAAAATCGTGCATATAGGTAAATTGGAATGTTTTTGAAGGGGAAACTATTCGAAACGCGACGAAAGGAAATACCAAAAACTGCGGATAAGTGCCCACAAACAATTCAGCGGGTCTTTTCTTCCAAATGACAAGAAAAAGTTAACAATTTAGGCCGCTAAGTAGAGAGTCCGGCATGTGCTTACATTGGCGGTCCACCGGCATCTGCGCTCAAGGGATCACAATATCTTTTGAGTGTATTAGGTAGATGCTACGGATGTATTCTTTGCCAGGTTGCTTTCAGACTTGAGCAACACTTAGTTCGTTGTAAAAATGTTTGGCTGTATAACAAGTGTTTACCCCTTTACCTATAACTTGATGCTTACCCATAATTTAGATTTCTCAGAAAAATAGAAGGAAAACCAGCAAGTAGATGCATGGCCAGCCTTACAGTTTCCTTATAATGACCTGAACATTTTCAAACCTTTTCCATCCATAATGTCACCTTTAATTTTACTTTATCACTTTGCCTTTGGAACAATTGCTCATCATGACAATGTTGTCCACTTGCTGACTCTTTGAATTAATTTTGAATGAACTTCACATGCACAAGAAGACTTTTCCATACTTCCAGACTCAAGGGGGGATAGGGAATAATCTTGACTAAAGAAAAATTCTCACTCTACACCCGTCGCTATCCGTGGCATTGTGGTTGCCATGCTAGCCTCTTGTACCCAAGGTCGCAGGTTCAAATCCGGCGGAGGTCGATGGAATTTTATTTTCGGGACCATGTCGTAGAATTACGGCACGTAAAAAAACCTCAAGCCTGATAAAGACGTCTCTGGGGAAAAAAAAAAACAAAAAAAAACAAACTAAGCCGTCTTTCACGCCCAGCATAGATAGAATGGGAGGCTGAGAACCACAGTAAATAAAGAGCGTCCATAAATAAACTCCTTTTCATTTCTACCTTTCAGCTGGGATTCATACCCGGGACCTTCAAATTTTAGGTTTTTCAAGCTTGGAATGAGTAAATAAGCTTAATACGACAATAGTCATGACGACTAAACAAACATTATAAGCAGTGCATAATAAATGATATTTAGCACCAAAGGACCATCACACCATGAGTTCAATGGGACAACGGTTTCTCAGCAACAATTATTTTCTAGATCCTTCTTTACTCTTACTCCAGGTAATTTATTCATTTGCTTAGGTTTATAAGCTTAGAAATGGCAAATCAGCTTAACCTGGATTAAACCGTTCTTTTCAATTATTATTTATGAAGCTTTCCACCACGTTTTGCACATAATACAGATTTAAAGTTATGAGAACGCAAATGAAAACTATTGTCATTTTATTCATCCTAGAGCGAGGAGATTTCAGATGAATATTCTCTTAAAAACATTTTGAAAATGAAAAAATTAAAACATGATGGAAGCATGTGAACTGGTGAAATCACCAGCGTAATGTTTGCTCAGAAGTCACTGTTTATTATTCAAGACTTTATTTTATGTCTCCGCATACCGAAACAGTCCACTAACATAGTATACATTTATACATTTTTTATTAATCTGAGTTCACAAAATATGCATTAACCGCTCGCACTGGGTTTTCCATCTCGCCAGCTGAACATGCCACAGCCGACCTTGCCTATACTTCCTGACAACTTCTTAAAACTGTACAAAATTCTATACTATAGAAAATCCTGGAAATGTGCCTTCCCTCATCTAAACAGATTTTGTAAGTGTAAATAGTTTCCAATACACCTACATAATGTAACACATGTCTTTATTGACTCAAATGTTGGTTACAAATGAAATGTTTTATTCATTTCGACAACAAAAATTCACTCGACGTTGCGACGCGCAGATAGGGTACGGCTGCACGCCACTGTGCGCTAATACTCGGTCACTCCACAGATCTAGAGAGATTAGATCAGAAATGCCCTTTCCTTATGCTCTGTGATTTGTGAATCGCGTTTTCGCCAAGCCACCATATTTAGACACTATACTTTTGAGTTGAGTATGCCTTGTGTGATTTTGTGGTTAAATGTCAATTAAGCAGTACATTTGGACTGTAAGTTTTAAACCAGTATAATGTTGAATACGTGTGTGGTGTTTTGTTGTGGTTTTTCGAATAGCAGAAGCAGAAAACAAGGAAAAGGTTGGTGTACTTATTTAAGTGATTTTCCGGTGGTATACTCAGGTGAAATATGTTATGTTACATTAACAGTAGTTTTAGACCAAGAAATTAGAACAAAATTAAGTTATGACCTTGCCGCGATGTTTTACATCCGTAATACCAATTTATCAATAATAACTTCTGACAGGTCAAAAAATGTGGTTGTATTAAATATTCCTTCAACTAGAGATCTTTTCCCTTCCATTGTCCTTTGTTCTTTATTTCAAAAAATTCGAAAAACAATTGATTCGCCAGATGTTGCATATGATGTATATAGTAGTGATGTAGTGTCACAAGATGGCTGCTGGGCACTAAACGTGCTTTAGCATTTCCGCCCCATGAGCCTATCGCAACTCACTATACTCCCACTGGCTTGCAATTCTTCCTTTTTTAAAGCTAAAAATGAGGTCGCAGAACTTTCTGGAAGCTTGTCCAAGCTACTAGACGATTCTAGCACCATTGCGTTCTAAAGCCTCCAGTTACCGTCACGCCGCTTTTCCTGTTTTTGGCGCTTTAAGGTCTGCAACTCTGCCGACTGCATACCAAGGCAAACTTGAGAGCGGCCGCACACACACACAGTCACAGCTATTTAGTTCAAGTACTGTGTAATTTCATCCTTGTTTTCAATTGAATGAGAATTGTTGTGTGCTTTATTCTTCGGGCTACCATTCGTATAACTTTCTCTACCTATTCTGCATCAATCTATTCTTGCAAATGTTTGTTTTTTATCTACTCCATACTAATAAGATAAGCATTAACACAAATAGTATTTTTACTTATTTTTATGCAAGTACAAGTCAGTCCCATTAGCGCAGAGAAAGCGCACATGCCACTGGCTCGGGGAACCTTGGTTCGATTATCGGTTCCCGTGTAAGGGGTTTCCCCCCCAGTGGGAGCATTCAGTTTATGTCCCTTCATCACCACCATCCCACGGTATCATCCTTGCCCAAACGCCGTATCGGATAGTGGTCTCCCTCCCACAATTTCGTCTCGGCCATTGACCGACCTTCAGGTATAATAGGTACTTGTCATCATATTAGGTATAAGAGAAATAAGGGAATACACTGGGCTAAAGCAGGTCACGACTTGTACATATCGTTTCATATTGAGGAGTAAAAGAAAGAAAAACCGAATAACGATTTTCACTTTGAGTGCAATGGTGAGGAACATCTCTGAAATAGTTAACTAAAAAAGGCTTCATTCACATTACTTTCTCTACGTTTGCTCTGCAAATAAAATGTTCCTCTCATATATGCTAATATGTTAATTTACTTCACGTTACTAATGTAAACATTAGCAGTAGTGGTCGTATTATTTAGTTCCTTTCAAGCAGAAGGAAACGAGTTTGAGGAAAATATAAGTTTTTTAAAATTGAAACCAGTAACAAGGAATGTCGCGGAAATGGTTAGCTGTATAAAAACACGGCATATAACATAAACTGTATATTTTAGCGGGCTACATTTTTGTGCAAGTTTTAGACAATCTCTAGCAGTTTTAAGTTATGCAAAAGCCATTCAAAATAAAGATGAATTCAGAGGCTGTTCTCAACAAAAGCAAGATATACGTTTTATTTCCTAAGAAAATATTTTAACCTACCATATTTTCATAAAAATCAATAAAGCCATTTTTGAGAAAATCAGAAATTTCGGAAAATATTCCATGTGAAGGGTTATTTGGGGTGGGGCATTGTCTTGAAAATCACATCCTTAGAAGATACTAAACTTAAATGCCAAGTTTGGTATTGAACGGACTTTTTGTCTTTGGTTTATGTTACGTGTACGCGAGCGTACACACAGACACACACACACACACACACACACACACACACACACAAAACCTTTTCCTGGAAAAACTTATTTTGCGCTCGAGGTCCTCAAAACATAATTTCCGGTGAAATCTCTATCAATTTTTTTGTTGAATACAGTACCTTCTCTACCTGCTATGTGCGTACATACATAGTACTCGGTAGAGAAAGTTAAAACCCTGATCATTTCATTCATATGGCATTTTCTACCTAATCTATAACCAACTTTTCTTAGAAAAGCGTATCTTGTATCTACTTCCGCTAATCAGATAAATGTTAGCAGAAACGGTCTTATTACTTAGTTGCTTCTAAGCAGAAGGGAATACACTCATTTATTGTCTGACCTTGTACTGCATACGGCTTGTATATCGCCGTTCAAATATGCACATTAGCCAATCAGGAGAAACTGGAAGAAAAATTTGCGCGGAAGGATACCATTTTCGAGACAAGGCTATAAGGAACAAAGATTAGCTTAACGATAAGTCTGTTGCAAATAGATTCTTGCATTAGAAGAAGGATATTGCATAATGCAATGTGCCTGTATAGGTAAAGATGCGGGTCTGTCTCTATTGTTCCAGGTAGAGACGTTACTATATACAGAGTATATAAGCAGAACGGCGACCATATGATACGCGCTGTTTCTGCACCGTTGGGCGTGTTGCATGAGAGGTGAAGCCCAAGCTCACCTGAGTTGATGGCATGAGGACACTTTTTTTTTGTTTTAGTTTAACGTCCTTTAACCTGGTTGGTCATATCGGACGATGAATGAATGAAATTGGTGAAATGATGCTCAAATGATCTCGGGGACCATGGGGCTTAAATTTACTCGATATTTGTCTTCTCAGGTTAAGGGAAAACCCCGAAAAAACTTATCTCGGTAATTCACCCTAAGCGTGATTCGAACTCGCGACCTGTTGAATGTGAAGCACCACACTACCCAGGACTTAAGGGACACCTATTGTGCTCGTTATAGGAAGCATAACAAGTGTGTTGGGCTTTATTCAGAAAATGCTGACGGCGATAACAGACAAATTGTCAGGTCGTTGGAAGCATTCACATTGTTACCAACTTAGTGCTTTTCGCACTAGATATGATGACTTTTAGGCCTTGAAAAACGAATGTCCGTGCCTAGCGCTAAAACTGGCGGCAGCCAAAATTTGCAACCGTTTGGCATTTATTAGCAACAAAATATTGATGCGTGGTTTAAGAATAGACATTTACGACTTTCAAATTGAAGGACGCAACGATCCTTTGCCTCACGTAGGTACAACTGTGAAAATATAATAAATAAACTGTAAATACAGACCTTTGCATTAGCTTATTTGTTATTTCTTTATTATCTAATTATTACATGTTTACCTATTTGTTGTATCTGTTCGAGGCGGGCAACAATTCGTGCGTAATTGGTTGGCGAGCAGTCTGTATACGGGGCCGGTTTTCATGCGCCATGCGGAAAAACAATCAAATTCTTTTTTAATAAAATAATTTAAGAATACAAACAGCTATGCAAATCTTAAAGTAACTAATAAAGTATCATTCTTTACCCTACCTAAACAGGTAAACATTCCAATGTCGTTAGGATTGATGAAATGAGATGTGTATTTTCGCTGGGAATGAACTTAAGAAGCCGAAGCTTTTTTACCCGAAAAGTCAGCAGTGCATTGTTTGTCTGGTACTGGATTCGTCAGTTTTAACGTCCTTTGTCACTTTCTGAAGTTGATTCAGCGTTTTCCTTTTAAAAAAAGGAATAAATAGTGCTGATACCGGTGCAAGCCTACCATGTTTTCCCAATTAAAATTCGGGACGCCTGAAAAGGTTGTGATTAACTGATTAATACTTTCTAAATGTGGCATTAACATAGCATTAGAATGAAAGAAACATGATACCTATTGAATAAATACACCTTACTTTATCAGAGTTCTCACCATGTGAAACCAAAAATGTATATTGTAAATTTTACAGTGAACTCTATAATTAAGCTTTGTTTCTTCAAGGAAAGTATATCTATCCTATAAATTGGATAGGAAGGTGCATTTCCATTTAGGTATAATAGTGTAAGTTCTCGCAAATAATATAGCACATCAACTGCCAACACTATATTGGGCATACTTCATCTGTGTTTACTGTTCACAGAATGCGCTAAACACTGACAACAATAAGTGAGATAGCGCCGACTCAGCATTTCTAACAACAATAAATGGCAACAATTGCAGTTACGTTTTTAATTCAGGAAGGTGGTGTCAAGAAAATACGGGATTTATTCACATCCCCAACAAAAATTCTCGGGATGCGGGGCATACAAGTAAAATAGGGGGACTTTCCATTTCTACGGGACGAATGGCAAGCTTATACCGATATCGTCAGCTTTACGCTTTTACTTCTGTCAATTAAATTGAGTAATCAACAAACAAAAGGTAAATTAATTAGCGTAACGGATCAACGAACCAAGGGAAAAGAGCACAAGTAGGCATTTGCTATCGTATACCATGATATACATTACACTAACGCTATAAGTAGCGCTGAACCAACAGGCAGAGAGATTGTAGGTAGTTGCCGGCAGTCCCTGGTTGCAGAGTCTTGCTGATTGGAATGCGATAACCCGCACAAAGGCCACAGATAATCTTCTTTTATAATCTTGTTTATATTAAGATAAACACATTCCTTATTTCTGTGGTATAGCAGAAAGCTGTTTATATAGAGAATTTCAATGAATGCGACCCTTTAAGTTAAAAAAATGGAAAAACTTGTACGTAGGTTTTTTTTTGCGAGGGCTCCTGGGAGTGCAGTTCCGTTCGTCCCCCCCCCCTTAAATACGCCCCTGTTCATATCACAGTAAGCTGCTCGTCGGTACCAAACTTTTTCCACACCAGCTGGATATGTGCGCTATTCCATAAAATACAATAACGCACGGCTCAGCGATAATATCTATGTCCCCATTTGGGAGTCCCGTTTTCAATACCCGGCGACCTCAAACACTATCCCAAGGATTTATCGTGGTTTTCCCGAGTCGGCAGACGAATGCATGGATGATTCATCTTCTACTGCAACTTTCCTATTCATCATTTCCTATACGCATCACTTTCTTGTTACCAGCCTCAGAGTTAAAGAACTTTGAGATGCAGCACCTTTCACAACGGCACCGTGGATTTAGAAGCTTGTAGGCGTTCACCGGCGACTTCAGAATGTGTCACATCACAGTATTAACTTTGCTGCATGGAAAACTTCGAAACTGTTAACACCTACAAAACTTTGATATACATTTTATATTTACGGATTTTGGAATTTCCTCTGGTTTCTATTAAATTATTAAATCCTTCAGCGTGTCCCTACTATTTAAAAAAAATTAGGGTACACCATTCACATACTTTTCTCTACATCTCTGTAACAAATTATAATTAAAAAGTCAGTTTTTAAAACACATGGGATACTTTGCAGATGATGGGAGGGGGAGAGGGCGGAAGGGATGAAAGAATTCCTGGAGTAAGGGGTATCCATAGCTGAAATTTCTTTTAAAAAAAAAAGAGGTTTAATTTTATGAACAAGATACATTGTAAATCCATGGCTTCAACTCAAAACTCTAGGAGTTTTTAAAGCTTCAATGTGTGACCTTTTAAATACCCATAAGTACCAATCTAACACCGTGCATTTATTTCTAATGTATTTTACTCGATTTTTGTTTTGTTTTATACATTTTGTAACCAACCTTAACATTTTCACCCGAAACTCTGAGATAACGAACTTCAAACTGTAGTTTTTGTCATACTTTTAAATTGCTAAAAACATGACATAATTAATTACCATTAAGGAAGCTAAATTGTTATAAAAACTCTAGTTGGATTTTTTGTGAAACAATCAAAGGGTGAAAAAGTATCCTTATGCTAGTTTTGTGGATTCGTGTTCAAATAATATGGTACTATCTTAATCTGCATTTACTCTTTAAAGATAGTCACAAGTTCTTTATCGTGTATAGTACCCAATTAATTAGCGTAATATAAGTAAATATTTTATTTTCTAAAAAACTACTAAAGTTAGCTGCATGAAATTTTGAACACTTCGATAATAGTGGTAAGTCAGGAAGCGACAAAATGCTATTACACTTAGAAAGACTGCAAAATTGGAGATTATTATAATCTTAACACAAAGGATAATCTTAACGCAATGACGCAACCAGTTGTTCTACAGGCACTTCGACTTGTATAAATATTTCTCTAGAAAGGGCACACCCACATTTCAGTACGTGTACAGATCTGTCAGTTAATTCTCCAAAGCTACCATGAGAACTGAATGGCAGTGTCGGATGCCATTCCCTCCCTAGTCTTTTCTCATGGAACGATCGCTTCATCTTTCCACCGTTCCTAAGCAAGAAAGAGGTCGTTAGTATGCGCTACGTGGCTAGGGACATAACGACCGTATAGTGCAAACCCTAAAAAGGAAGGCCTCTCTGCCCATGCCCCCAGAACTGTTCTTGAAACAGTGGCACAAAATTATATTACCGAGCGAGATGGTTTAGACTTCAACGCCTGTGTCCTGCATTCGGAGGTCCTGGGTTCCGCGTGTCGACCAACCTAGATTTTGTTCATGCTTTCCTTCAATCACCAAGATAAATACCAGTCTGCCATTTATCCATATATAGTAAAATCAGCATTTGCTTATCGCGGAGCAACATTTTTTGGTCAAAGGGATGAGGCTTCGAAGGTTTGCTGGACTCTATCTGACTACGGATGGTGAAAGGGGCTAGACTGGATTGCGTTCTAACGTCATCTAGTTGTCGCAGAGCAAAGTGATATGGTTAAAGGACGAGGCCTCGAAGCTAAGGATGATGAAAGTAGCTAAACTGTGGCCCGAGAAGTCATCTGCTTGGCGCGAAACAATATTATTGTACGGGATAAGACCTCTAAGACTACTACTCACCACATAGATCAATGATCCGTCACGATGTGAATAGTTAAACCAGCCTAAAATAAAATAGATTTAAAAAATTGCATTACTAAAAATAAATGTGATACTGTTTTACAAAATACTTTATTATTGTTGTTTTAGCTTCTATGAGACATATATAGTAGGGAGAGAACATACTACTCCAGTCCACTCTAAATTCTATATCGATGTTCAGTTGAAATACATTTTTAAGGGCTCCTAAATAAAAACTTTTAGAAAAATATCAGTGTGAGCGTGTGAATAACATAACCTAAAATAATATCCAAGTAATACAAAACTTGGTATTTACTTTCAACATCTTTCAAAAATGAGACACAAGTTCTACAAGAGAACTCCCACATATAAGGTAACGTTAATAATGAGATTATTCTTATTTGAGCTGTAACATTTTCGTTGACCGACACTAATATATTTTCCTAAACCAAAATATACCACGTTCTAAATCTTAAAAGCAATATAACACACTTAATATTTATAATTATAACATTGCTTATTTTGAAAGGAATGTTTTACATCGGCAATAATTATAATAGAAACTAAAACAGTTTAAAACTGAATCTGTTGTTGAAAGAAAATTTAGATACAGCTTTCACTAATGAAACAGGATTTTTTGTTCTTCGAATTGAGTCAATTTAATACCGCCAACAACATTAGTTTGAATTTATGGCCATAATGTTTTACAACATCGCAGTTTTAAAACTACAATGCAATCTAGTCATTGTTCTGTTCGGAACAGGTTTTAGATCTGAATCTCCTATCTTTTGCTGAGTTTGAAGCATAATCCTGAAAGTGTAGGGAGCTGATTTCTGTCATAGTTTATCATGAACAAAGGCGATGGTTGGCAGTTGCCACTATTACAGTAACAAAAAATCTGATGTGTTTCAGTCACATGACTTTCTCTACATCTCTGTAACAAATTATTGTTAAAATACTTATTCTTCTATCTACTTCATGAAATTGTCCTTATTACTTGGTCCCTTGTAAGTAGAAGGGGGAAAATCTAATGTGTTCCATTCATGATGTCCTCTAGCTGTTCGGCAAACAATTCTTTTTATTCAAAATATTAGTCTGTTATCTACATCATGCTAATCAAGATAAACAAAAGCAGAATTAGTCTTATTACTAGCTCCTTGTAAGTAGAAGGGAAAAAAGGAAATGTATATTCTAAAGCGAATATCCCGTCCTTTAAAAGCCGGTCGCTATGCGAAACAATTGAAAGTCCAATATCTTTGAAGATGTCTTCCCGTTTGAGAAAAGTTTAAGTGGCTAAAATTGAAACTAATAATCCGGAATATCTCGAAAACGGTTAAATCTACAAAAAAGATGTATATAACATAAATTGCGTGTTTTAATAAGATTGACATATTTGTGAAATATGTTTTTGTATATCTCTTACGATTTTCCAGTTATATAAAGGCTTCCAGAATGAAGAGGTCTTCAGAGGCCATTCCCAGAAAATCTAAGATATACATTTCGTCTGTCATGACTTCATCTTAAACATATGGTATTTTAATCAAAATCATTAGCCGGTTTTGAGAAAATCAAAAATTTCGGAAAATGTTCCATGTAAAGGGTAGTTGGGGGTGGGGGATTCTTTTCTAAAATCTTCATGTGGCATCCTTGGAAGATACCAAACCTAAATACCAAGTTTGGTATTTAGTGGTCCTTTCGTTTTTGAGCTATGCTGCCCACAGACACACACTCACGAACCCTTAAAAAATATATTCAGGGGGTCTCAAAACATGTATATCCGGTGAAATATCAGTATATATTTTTTGGATGTATTGCAACACTTACTCTACATACTACGCACATAGTACGTGTAGAAAAAGTAAAAAGGGGGAAGGGATGTGGTCGCAAGTACGTCGCGGCTTGGAGAGAACCGGGCAAGAAATTAATTTAATTGTAAACCTTAATCACACATGTCATATTCTCCGTCGCTACATAGAATATGTTCGCAAGTTGAGTTCAATTTATTGCTCGAAATCACCATATGTCACTGTTAAATGCGAAGTAAGTTCACCCAAGCTACTTCTGATTGACTAGAGAGCACATGAGATTTTGCTGCTTGGAGTCTGTCGGTGACGAGGAGCTAGATGCCCAACATTTAAAATTGTTTTCATCGCTTGCAGGCGAAATAACGATTTTTTTTCCCCACTAAACGTTTATAAGCGTGATGTTGGACCATTTATCATTGCCATTTTAACTGCTCACTGTACTAGCAAGAACCACAAAGAGAGCTAGGTGGCTGCTATTTCACGTGTTTATATACGTAATGCGATTTTCTATGAAACTAACGCCTTTAAAGATATAGTAAGTAAATATAAAAGCAGAGAGAATCTCTCAACAAACTTAGTTTTTTATAGCTACTCTCGCTAATGCTATGCTTGGCTGACTCACCCTGCGCTTAACTCTGCACTGTACCTCTGTATTGCATGTATATATACCGGGTGGAAGGGAAGTCATTACATTAGTTTAAACCATTGATAGATCTCGGTATTTGTATCTTACGTTTTTTGTGTCTGACCATTTTCTACGGAGTTTAGTTTTGTGGAAAACAAGAGACAGACAAGCTGGCAACACTAAAGCTTGTGCGAGTGTCACTTTCACTAGGTCAGTACATAAACACTCCTCATAGGACATTGAAGGAATTCCAATCAGAATGCCAGTTGCACTCTAATCTCCCAAAACATTACACCACCCTGCGTCGTGTTTGCAAGCGACCGACGTGTTTACACCCAGAAGCTGGTTCAGCTCCCTGACCTCAATGCAAGGTTGCCGAGTTACTTCACGTCTGAAAATGCTGCTCGGAGTATTCCTTTAATTCTTTTAAGTGATTAATTATTTCGAAGCCCTGTGTGATGACACACAATTCCTACCGAAACTAATGTCAGAAATACGTTACTCTATGCATCTTGCAAATAACAAACTATTTTGCAAGAAAAAAGCTTAGCATTAGACTAGTCTATTAATAGCACGCGCCTGTTCATTTATACCTTTAGAAAATTGGTAGTTAAAGTGCATCAAGTGGGGAAAAAATATTTATTTAATTTTTCAAAATTTTTATTTTACAGATGCATCTTCTTAAGCTAATTTCAAGAATTTACGCCCTGTTCTATCGCTACCTACAGCAACTGATAATGTGAAGCATTTTAACTTTGAAGGAGAACATAAGGCTCACACGCTTACTCGCCAAAAACATATCGAGGTGTACGTTTTCGAATAAAGCGTTCTTGCTTATCAGGCTAAATGAGATGTTGAAACTTGGCTCTCATCTTAAACAACAGAGAGAGAGAGAGAGAGAGAGAGAGAGAGAGAAAGAAAACTGATTCCTGATGTTTGTTCAATTTAATTTCGTTAGTACATCCTGTCATTGCAGTATTAGTAATTGTGTGTGTATATACATATAGGTATAATATATTGGTTCCTAGACAACCATATGAGATGAACAACCAGTCTACGAAGTCAAGCTACCATGTTATGCATACTTTGTAACTGGGGTTAGTAAATAAAAAATCTAATGTGTTCCATTCACATGACTTTCTCTACATTTCTGCAACAAATTATTGTTAAAAAGTTTAGGCTTCTATTTACTTCATGCTAAACGAGTAAATCATTAGCAGAAATAGTCTTATTACTTGCTTTCTTGTAAATAGAAGCGAAATAAGGGAGTACCATAGGTTAAAGTGATAGTCAAAAGCTGGTTGCTATGTGACTGAAATGCCTTTGTTTTTATGGACAGGAGTTGATAAATTCCTGTATGAGAAAAGAAAGTTCTTCAAAACTGAAACTAAAAACAAGGAACATCTTAAAAACGATCAATCCCACGAAAAAGTGTATATAACATAAATTATGCGTTTTAATGTGCTCTACGTTTTCTATATGGTAAGCTTTTGTCCATCTCTTACGGTTTAGAGTTATGCAAAATTCCGCAAAATTCATCCAGAATAAAGCAGTCTTCAGAGGCTATTCCCAGAAAATTCAAGATATATGTACATTATATTTGGCAAGTAAATATCTTAAATATACGAGATTTTGATCAAAATCGTTAGAGCCATTCTTAAGAAAATAACAATTTTCAAAATTTTTTCCATGTTAAGGATAGTTTGGGGTGGGGGATTTTTTTTTTTGAAAATCTTTGTGTGACTTTCTTGGAAGATAGCAAACTTAATTACCAAGTTTAGTTTTTAACGGTCTTTTCATTTTTGAGCTATGCTGCCCACCCACCCACCTATCTACCTACCCACCCACACACACCCACACTCACGGACATTTTTCTAAAAATGGAGTCTCAAAACATATGTTTCCGGTGAAATCTCGGTGTCGAATTTTTGGGTGCAACAATGTCTTCTCTATGTACTATGTACATAGTACGTATAGAGAAAGTAAAAGAAAATCTGATGTTACACTCACATGACTTTCTCTAACTGCTCTACATATTTCTTTCAAAAGATTATTCTTCTTTCTACACCATGCTAATCGCGATAAACATTAGCAGAATGTTCTTACTACTTAGTTCCTTATAAGTAGAAAGCAAGTAAAGGAATGCTCTACGCTAAAGTGATAGATGTTTTAAAAGCTGTCGTTGTGCAATTGTCGTTGCAAATCGCCTTTTTGTTTGGCCAGGAGTAGAACAAAAGAAAGACGGTCGCTTCCTGTCTAAGAAAAGTTTAAGTACTTCACAAATGAAACCAATAACAAGAAATATCTCGGAAACAGTTACTCCACAACAAAAACGCAAAGGATATAAATTGCGTGTTTTGACGAGATCTACATGCTTGTGCTGTAAGTTTTTTTCTATCTCTTACGATTTAGCAGTTAAGGAAAATTCGGCAAAATTCATCCAGGATAAAGAAGTCTTCAGAGGCTATTCTCAGAAAATTCAATATATACGTTTTATTTGGGATGTAAATATCTTTAATACACCAAATTTTTATAAAAATCGTTAGAGCAATTATTTAGAAATTCAAAATTTTCGAAAATTTGTCCATATAAAAGGTAGTGGTGAGGGGGGGAATATTTTTTTTAAATCTTCGTGTCGCATCCTTGAAAGATACCAAACCTAAATACCAAATTTCGTATTTAATGGTCCTTTCATTTTTGAGCTATGCTGTCCACACACACACACACGAACATTTTTGTAAAAATGCTTTTTTATTCCTAAAACATTTATTTCTGGTAAAATTTCGACATGTATTTCCGCATGTTTGGATGGAATACACTATACACTATATACATAGTACGTGTAGAGAAAGTAAAAAGATGTGAGTAGTTAAAGACAATCCTTTAATTTATAACTTAAACACTGGGCTCCATGCATATGAACATTTACTATGTACACTCAGACAAAACATATATGCTTGACAATAATACATAAGTAACATCACAAAGCTTAATCTTTCCAATGCTTGTGAGAAAGCAGGAGAACAATCAAAAAGTTTAATAGAAATGTGCATTATGTGACTTTGGCTTGGCGTCTGCCTCCTTCCACCTAACATAACTATACAGAAATAGAGAAATTTGTAGAAGCGGAACAAGCTTCACAGTGAACTTGATGTAAACATTCAGATTATTATTAACATATTAACTATGCAAAGATCATCAACTCTTATTGTAATTTAGAGAAGCTCACAACGTTGTAGGATATCTGAAAACTAACAACAATTTAAAGCAGCAGATAGCAGTTTACATAAATTCTCAACACAGCAACGACTTGGTTAACTTCACACACGCTAAATACTTAACTTATAAACGGAAAATTACTGTTATAAGCCACGCTTATCCATGACAATTAATAGTAAATAGCAAAACCACAAATGCAGTGGAAAAATCCAGGCAATAAAAGTCAGAAAATCCCTTTCGGCAGCTTCGCCATACTAGGAAAGTTAAAAGATCGGTGCACACAAGTCGAAGTTCCCGCAGAAGAACCAGTCCCAACTCCCCATCCCGAAGGGTCGAATTTCAAGACATGCTGTGGGGCAACATCCGGGAAGAAAAGGAATATAAAAATATCTGATATGCTCTAGTCACATGACTTCCACTACATCTCTGTAAAAAACTGTTAAAAAGCTTCTATCTTCTTCTATCTACTTCATTCTAATCGAGATAACCATTAGCAGAAATGGTCTTCATACCTGCTTTCTTTTAAGTAGAAGGGAAGTAAGGGAATACACTAGGCTAAAGCGATAGTCAAATCTTTTAAAAGCCAGTCGCCATGTGGTTAAAATCCGTTTCTATGCATGTCCAGGAGTTGAAAAATTCCCGTGTGTGAAAAGTATATTTTAAAACTAAAACCAATAAGTAATATCTCAAAAATGATCAACTTCACTGGAAAAATATATATATGACATAAATTGTGTTTCAACGTGATATACATTTTTTGTGGAGTAAGTTTTTGTCTATCTCTTACGGTTTATCAGTTATGCAAAATTCAGTATAAAGAGATATTCAAGAGGCTATTCACAGAGTATTCAGTATTTGTCATGCACATATCTTTATACAACATTATAATCAAAATCATTAGAGCCATTGTTCAGAAAATGAAAATTTTCTAAAATTGTTCCATGTAAAGGGTAGTTTGGGGTTGGGGTAATTTACCCAAAATCTTCGTGTTATATCCTTGGAAGATACTGAACATATATATACCAAGTTTGGTATTTAAAAGGTTTTTTCGTTGTTTTTTTTTCGCTTTTTTTTTTATTTTTTTTTTTTTTGAGCTATGCTGTCCACAGACACATTTCTAAAGTTCCTTTTTTTGGACTCAGGGGATCTCAGAACATATACTTCCGGTGAAATCTCAACATTGAATTTTGGGTGGAATACTATACCTTCGATCTACTATGTAAAATGTATTACATACGTGATAAAGTAAAATAGCTCCTCTAACGGACAAAATGGGAAATGCTAACAGAGTACCGCATCGGCATGCCAGTAAGTTCAGTGATGACATATGCTTTAGAAACGCATGCAGACAAAAAAGTCAGAATAGATTTTCAGTACAGCAGAAATTAAATCTTACGAGACAGAACAGATTAGACAGATAGAAAGATGAACATGTGAGATAATGCAATATTAAGGCAGTTAGAATGCACTCTAAGAGGAAGAAAGATTTCGGTCTGGCAAAAAAGCGGTGGGAAGGATGTCTTCATCCTCTGTGTGACGACAAGCAGACCAGGGTTGTGTACAAAAGAAGAAAAAAACTTAATAATAAAGTAGCATATCACTGAAATTATTTTAGCTTGAGGTAATGGAATATTTATTGCATTGGTTCACTATCAGTATTTGCAGTAAATGACGATGAACCAAACTGCACAATTGTTGGCCATCCCTTGGTAATTCCGTTACGCAACGTCCTTGTCTCTAACACACACCTTTTGATGTATGAGTTTTAAATATGATTAGCATGAAATTACTTCGAATAGCATTACAGTTTTTATTTGCTTTTAATTACTTCCGCTCCAGATTGTCAAAGGCTGAAGCAAACGAACTGTAAAGCTTCTGGGGCAGCATTTTCTCTAATAAGAAGAGCGCTCTCTCATTGGAATTAATGTTAATTCACCGTGAAGCGTGTGGAATAGCTTCTACAATACAATTTCCTTTGCTTAAGTCTGCACGATAACAAATTTATAAAATGCATCAAGTGACAGTTGATTTTCTTAAGCTAAAAATCTGATGTTCCATTCACATGACTTTCACTACCTCTCTCCAACAAATTATTGTTAAAAAACTTATGCTTCTCTTTACTTCATGCTAATCGAGAAAAAATTGGCACAAATAGTCTTATTACTTGCTTCCTTGTAAGTAGAAGCGAAATAAGGAAGTAGCAGGTTAAAATAATAATCAAAAGCTGGTTGCTATGTGACTGAAGTTCCTTTATTTGTGTGGACAGGAGTTGACCAATTTCTGTATGAGAAAAGTATGTTTTTCAAAGCTGAAACCAAAAAACAAGGAATGCTTCAAAAACTATCGACTCCACGAAAAAATGTATATAACATAAATTGTGTGATTTAATGTGCTCTACATTTTTTG
This sequence comes from Hymenopus coronatus, assembly GCA_030762935.1. Classification (NCBI taxonomy): domain Eukaryota; kingdom Metazoa; phylum Arthropoda; class Insecta; order Mantodea; family Hymenopodidae; genus Hymenopus; species Hymenopus coronatus. The sequence continues at coordinate 82,555,825 of CM060897.1, read as the reverse complement.
TGTGCTAAGTTTTTGTCTATCTCTTACGGTTTACCAGTTATGCAAAATTCGTAAAATTCATTCAGAATAAAGTAGTCTTCAGAGGCTATTCCCAGAAAATCCAAGATATACATTTTATTTGCGAGTTGTGAGGTAAATACCTTTAATATACGATATTTTAATAACAATCGTTAGCTATTTTTTATAAAATTAAAAATTTCTAAAAAAGTTCCACGTAAAGGGTAGTTTGGGGTGGGGGGATTTTCTTAAAAATCTTCGAGCCACATCCTTGGAAGATACCAAACTTAAATACCAAGTTTGGTATTCAACGGTGTTTTCGTTTTTGAGCTATGCTGTCCACAGACACACACACACGCACACACACATGGACCTTTTTCTGAAAATGCTTTTTTTTTATTCAGGGGGACCCAAATCATGTATTTCCGTTGAAATCTCGGTATCGAATTTTTGGGTGTATTACAATACCTTCTCTATACACTATGTACATAGTGCGTATAGAGAAAGTAAAATATGTTTGTTAGTTTGAGTCCACCTAAGGAATATGAAAAGAACTGTGAAACTTCGCAACAACCTTTTATAATTTTATTTATTTCTTCATAGATAATGGTGTCATGCAAAACACGCCCCAAGTTCGGTTCATGTTTGTCGAGTTATATCACTAGCTAATTCTCTTAGAGAGAAGGCAAGCTACTATGTACGTTCGATTTTGCCCCGTGTTTAGAATGGACTCTCCTTTATACAATAACTCAGCCACAGCAGGTAGAAGTTCTGTGCATTTTTCTGAGAAATGTTTAATCAAGCTCACGGGCTGCCATGGTTTCTAACGCACTTTATTGTTCCTATGTACGGAAAATAAATGTAAATTAATTGGTTGTTCTCAAATATTGGGTGAGTCTTCTTAGCCTGGGGATTGAGAAGTTATGCAGTCCCGGCATTTAGCAGTCTGTGTCCACTACAACGCGTCGTATCAAGTTCGGCCGAAGTGACTTGCTCTCGTAGCGCAACACTGTGCGCGCTGGCCTGCATTGGTGAAGGTCCCAGGTTCAAATACTGCCATTTGAAGCTAACTTTTATGTTAACAAGAATTTCATTAAAACACACATTGTTACTTGTTAAGCATGCTTTAACGAACATACAAACTAGATAACGTTTGGAGCCATATTATGGTCGTTGTGAACCGCTCTGGTTCCCCAAGCAGTACATATAACAGTGACTATGGCGTCATGCCGGATCGTCACATAGATGAACCTTTGCAATTTACCGTTTCCATCATGAGGTTGTAATAGGCGTTCGGATTGGTCACCATGCCGGCGGATGCAAGATTTCTGTCTAACCATCGCCAGCCTAACCCGGCGCAACATGGCTGATGTGATGTTATGGTAAGCTAAGATATTACGTTTTCTGAGCTATTTGGGGGTCATTAGCCGCTCTTGGTACAGATATCTTTATGATAAACCCATAAGAAATCTAATGTGTTAGATCTAGTGAGCATGCTGGCCACCCTATTGTTCCACCCGTCCGGTCCATTGCTCAGGGTAGGTGGCAAGGTGGCATAGAGATAAGCCGTTTTACGACAGGCCGAATGAGCTGGCGCCCCATCATATTGCTACCGCATAAATAATTGGTTCTGCAACGGTTCTTCATCCAGTAAAGTAGGCACCTAGTGATGCAGGAAGTGGATAAAGCGATTCCCATCATAAAAATGCGGGCCTATTAGATGATGGCAAATATGCTAACCCAAACGTTGAAACGAATTGTAAGGCCGCTTCTCGCTTTCAGTGTGGGGTTACACTGCTCCAGTAATGCATGTTGTGGTGATGTACATGGTCTGGGTAGTGGAACCCTGCTTCATCTATAAATAACAAATTGTCAAAAATGTGGATCTTATTCAGTTTGTCGAATAATCCATCTAGCGCACTATGTTCTCCTCCCATGGTCCGGCTGCAGTGGCTCCTGGTGCAATTTAAGATAAGGGTGAAACTCGTATGATATATTCTCCACTCAGAAGATTGGCTAATATTGAAGTACTGTGAATGTCCCTCGTACTACAAAGCGGATGCTGAATGACAAATGTCACGATCCGTCGTTGCTTGGTCACAAACAGGGGGATCTTTTCGTAGACGTGGTGTCTTGTGTTGTTCCTGATTCCAGAAGGCGGTTTGCAACTCGCAAAAACGTGAAATCTGTAGGAGGCGTTCTTTGCGGAAACCTTTGTTGGTATAGACGACGTGCTTCCGTTGCATTCTCCTTCGCATGCCCAGATACTATCGATTCGAAAACATTGTTGCAAAGTGAGCATAAATGGCTGGAACTTCGCATTTATAAGCAAATACACTTTCTAGTGTATTCATAAATAAATAATGATTTGCTAGAACGTTCTAGAAACATGAAAATAAATTAAATAAAAAAAAAACACTTTTACTCGCAGGCGTGATTTGAACTTCCGACCTTCACCCTGATTTCCCAGCATGTTAACCGATGAGCTACTTGAGCTGGTTAACAAAGAGTACCACAAAAGTCCTAATCATTGGGCTGGTGATTGCGGTGCCAGCACCTGCATTTTGCATGTGTGTAAATGTGGGGTTGCCTAGTTACCAGACCACAGGATGAGAAGGCTCACCCGGTATGTGTAAGCTATACATTCCACTATTAGCCATACCAACATTATATTTTATATAAATATACACTAATAAATAAAACTACGTTTATGAAACATAACCTGCTAATTATATACCCTGAAATAACAGTGCAAGGATATCATTAAACATAACCATATCAAAATAAATGCAGAAGTTCGTCCTTTCTCAGTATCGGATCCAAAGAAAAATAATTAGAATAGAGACGCTACCTGAAAATTTTATTAACCACTGATTATTATAATGCTATGATTATGAATTAATAAAAAAGTCGTTGACTTGATCTGGATTAAACCAATCCATCCTCACATACCAATGAATTCTCGACCTTTGTTATATTTTGTAAACAAGAATTTACACTTCTTGGAACGCCATCAGATCAAGCAAGACCGTCCATTCAGTCAGCAAATGTCACTTCGAACATTTCCCTTCAAACAAATTTGACCACGCTCGGACATTTAAATTTATCGCTCCACTCATGCGTTTTGATAGTTGCATATGCAACAAGGCTCACGTTACCCCATCTCGGTTTGCCATCTCAAGTTCAAACATAAAGACACACATAATAGATAACACACATGTGATTTGAGAACTGACACGTTAAAACATCTAATGTTTCGATTGGCTTTCTGCACCCATTATTGTTACTTTCTCTAGCACGTATGCACTTACAATGTACATATTAGCTAGAGAAGGTATTTTATTCTACCCAAAAATTCGATGTCGAGATTTCAACGTATAAATGTATATTTTGAGGTCCCCTAAGTCCGAAAATAGCAACACACTTTATTTTAAATGCAAAAGGAATAGATATGTTACATTTTTAGGAGCTGCGCACTACTGGCCTTAAAATTATCTGTACTTTCCACGCAGTCGCGGGAAACAACTGAATGTCGAAAGAAATTTGAGAGTGACAAAATTGAAAATTAAAACCATTAATGACGGATACTTCCGTAAAAGATTATGTAACAGAAAAGTAATTTGAAATAAAAGTTGTGTTTTGTGTAGTCGATTTTCATATATCACTTAATGTTTACTAGTTATACAAAGTTATACAAAATTGTTCCTAGAAGATTCAAGATGATGTTTAATTTGTCATGTACATATTTTTAATATATAGTTTTTTAATCAAAGTCGTTATCTATTTTTGAGAAAGTAAAAAAAAATTCGAAAAATCTTCAGTATAAGTAAAGTATAGTTAAAGCGGGGATATTCTTACATAGCTTCGTGTCATATCCTTGGTTCAGTATTTATACGACTTTGAGGTTTAGATCAAACAGACACGCCTAAGCCTTTCTTTCTTTTTTTTTTTTTTATTCTAAAAATGCTTTTTGTTTACTCAGGGCACCTCAAAACCGTATTTCAAATGAAATCTTGCTATCAATGGATCAATGCTTTAGATGGAATAAATAACTTAGTAAAGAGAATAAAAATTTAAACAAATACTTGATCACCAATATGAAACTGGGGCGTGTATAATTCTAATAAATCTGAGGATCAACTGGAGAATAATGTCTCATCAAGGGGCGATAAATAGATAAAACATAAGTAAACATATACTCAAATGAATTTTTTCACAGTGAACACTCGTTTTACCTCTTCATTTTCAGGAACTTCGAGAAAAACCTACAGGTTACAAAAATTGGTTAGATGGTATATTAGCTCAATACAATACATAGCCAAAATAAAATTCCTGCTATGAAATAAACATTAAAGTTATGTGATAATGGTGAAAAACAACTGTATAATTTGAAGCTATAAGTTGTTTCCAGAACTCGGAATCGAAATTAATTTACAAACGTTTTCTTTGTAGAAGACTTAGTACCAAACCTTTGTATTCTTTGATCGTTCCGTTTATTCATTGCATCCTAAACAAAAGAAAGTAAAAGAAAAGTTACGAACCTAGGCTGAGGTTTCACTTTATTTAATGCAAGCTCTATTAAAAATGTATCTATTTTAGGTTGGTAAGGCGTTGCAAATATTGCTCTCATCTGAAGCAGTTAATTTTTCTTATGATTTAAAAAAAAAGGATTTGACGAATTTGGAGTGTTGAAACATTCGGTGGCTTAATATCGATGTAGAACGAGTTTCATCATATTAAAACTACAGGCCCATGTTTTTATAAGAAACGTAGCTACTGTTGTTATGGTGTCTTTTCATTTAAACTGCACTTTGAATTGTTTAAGCTACCATCAAAGAAAAAGTATAGAAACACCAATTAAATCTTTGGACGCTCAGGTAGGATTATCCCAATTGTAAGAGATTGATGGTTCAAATAATGACTTTTATGGTATCCTATACACGTCAATTTAAATATGAAGCACTTATTGAAATGAGATTTCGAGTTTAAATATACCACATACAAGACATGTTTCAAACTTAGAGCTGTCTATGATAACTGCTGTTAAAAGTTGTAACGTTAACTAGCTCTTTCGACAATATGTCTCATCGAACTATCGCATCTTAGTTTTAATGAGCCATTCTTGTTCAAAGATAACTTTAAACAAAACTGGTGTATTCCATTCACATTACTTTCTCTACATCTCTGAAACAAACTATTGTTAAAAGCTATTTTTACTATATACTTCATGCTAATCGAGATAAACATTAGCGTAATTGATCTTATTACTTGTTTCCTTGAAAGCAGAAGGGAGATAAGGGGGATACACTAGGCTAAAGCGATAGCTGGTTGCTATGGGGTTGAAATCCGTTGCTTTGCATGGCCTGAAGTTGACAAATTCCAGCATTAGAAAAGTTCAAGTATTTTAAAACTCAAACCAATAATAAGGGATATCTCGGAAATTGTCAACTCCTCCAATAATATGGATATGACATAAATTCTGTTTTAACGAGCTGTATATGTTTTGTAGGCCGTTTTTGTCTATCTCTTACGGTTACCAGTCATGCAAAAGCCGCACTAAATGAAGAGGTTCTCTGAGGCTATTACTAGAAAATTTGAGATATACATTTTATTTGCCATGTAAATGTTTTACTATACTATTTTAATCAAAATTGTTATACATTTTTGAGAAAATCAAAGTTTTCGAAAAAATTTCCATGTAAAGGGTAGTTTCGAATCGCATCCTTGGAAGATTCTAAACTGAAATACCAAGCTTGGTATTTTACCAATTTTTCGTTTTTTAATTGTGTTCACATACACACACACACACACACACAAACACATACACACCATATTCTATTTTTTTTTTTTTTTATATACAGGGTCCCTAAAATGTCTTTTCTATGAAATCTCGGTAGCGAATTTTTGGGTGATATGCAATACCTTCTGTACCTATGTACTATGTAGAGAAACTAATGAAATGGTGAAGTGTTGAGTACAATGGCTTACTCGATAAATCGCTTTGGCCGTATACCTTTTGTTTTCGTAGGTTCATCTCGAAAGCCCAAGGCGTTTCGAATTTATTTCCATCGCCAGTTATTGTGCGTTCTAACTTCAATCTTGTCGTTTTTTGCACAGAGTTTTTGTGTGTCAATTCAGCACACACAACACCTCCTTTAGAGTAAAATGCTTGAAGGGATTGGAAGAAATGTTTCCCATAGCAGTCCAGAAAGCACCTGATTACATCAAGTGACAAACTGCTCCCTACAGATCGAAGGCTCGTTGCCTAGTTACCACTAACGGGAACGTGTACGTTGGCTAAAGAGCTCCACCACGCCCCTTAACAAAATTTCAGACTTAAGGCAATGCATCTATGAAAATCTCAAAATCTACACCTTTTATTCGGATTGTTTTGAATGGTTACTTTCGCTAGCACGTATTTACAGTGTACATAAAAGGTAGAGAAGATATTGTTTCCCACCTAAAAGTTCGATACCAAGATTTCATCGGAAATGTATGTTTTGAGGACCTTTGAATCCCAGAACGAATTTATAGAAAAAGTATCTGTCTATGACCGAAATGTCGCTTAAATATGAAACTAGGTAAGTAGGTTTAATATCTTCCAAGGATGCGATACGAACATTTTCAGAAAAATTCCACTCCCCAAACTAGCCTTTACACGCGCAAGATTTTACGAAATTTTCGATTTTCTAAAAAATGGCTAACGATTTTTATTAAACTGCGGTATATTAAAAACGTTTACATGGCAATCAAATGTATATATATCTTGAATTTATTGGATAGCCCTTAAAGTTCTCTTCATTCTTAATGATTGTTGCATAGTTGGTAAACCAAGATAGACAAAAGCTTACAACACAAAAATTGTAAATCTCGTTAATGTAATGTACAGTTATTTTTAATTTCTCTAGCACGTATTTACATACAATGTTCATAGTAGCTAGGGAAGTTATGGCTTTCCACCCAAACATTCAATGTCAGGATTTCACCGAAAATATGTTTTGAGGTCCCCGAGACCAAGAAAAGCAGTTCTAGAAAAAGGCCCGCGTGCCTGTCTGTGAACATAACTAAAAATTAAAAAGACCGTTAAAAACCAAACTTGGTATTTGTGTTTAATGTATTCTAAGGATACGACAGGAACCTTTTCAAAAAACTGGCAACTGTTAAACACGTAATGGAACACTCGAATTTATGCAGCCGAAATAACATAACTGGTCGATCGTACGGGAACTTTATGCATAAACTTGGCATTTAAACTTTCCTCACACATAATCGAATGGGTTTTCGTAAGTTATTTGTCATCAAAAGTATACCTAGGTAGCGACTTTCTCTTGCGGTTTAACCGTTATGCAAAATTCTGCAAAAATTAACCAGGATAAAGTGCTCTTCAGAGGCTATTCCTAGAAAATTCAAAATATATATTTTATTTCTGTTGCGAATAACTTATAAGGTACGGCATTTTAATCAAAATCGTTAGAGCCATTTTTGAAAAATGAAGATTTTCAAAACTTTTCCATGTAAAAGGTAGTTTGGAGTGGAGGGATTCTCTTGAAAATCTTCGTGTCGCATCCTTGGTAAATAATTAACTTAAACACTAAGTTTGGTATTTATTGCTCTTCTAGTTTTTGAACTATGCTGTCCATAGCCACACATGGACCTTTTTCAAAAATGCCTGTTTTTTTTGGATTCAGGAGGTCTCAAAACATATACTTTCGGTGAAATTACGGTATCAACTTTTTGGGAGCAATACAATACCTTCTCTATACACTATGTATATAGTACGTGTAGAGAAAGTAATTTAGTTTTTGAACTAGGATTTCCACAGACACGCAGGGACCTTTTTACTAAAATCGCGTTTATGGATACAGGGGGGTCTCAATATATACTTCCGGTGAAATCTGGATACCGAATTTTTGGGTGCAATGCAATACCTTCTCTGCACACTAAGTACATAGTACGTTTAGAGACATTAAAAAGAGGGACATAATTTCGAATAAGTTTTAGTAAGACAGATAAGTATACAAAATCGTGTGTCACATTAATGGAAGCTAGATCTCACAGACCAATTCATGTATCAGTGGCGTGGGAGTGGCGGGCTGCGAATAAAATTGGGAAATTGAAGCTTACATTTCAGAACATTTCAACTGCTCTTTGAAATTGGCAAGTTTTATAGGTGCATTTTGTACATAGCATTACAGCCAGAATTATGCATTTGAATAAGCGAGTATTCCTATTCTTTCGTATTGTCTGCCTAACAAAGTAATGCTTTTGTTCCTTTCCTATCTCAAATATTGCATAATCTACAATGGTTTAAATTTTACCATGACTTTTGAAACACCACATAGTTTGACAAATGAATGAACCTAACATGGCGGACGTACAAATAATATTAAAATGTTTTTGATTCATTTTAACCGTGCCCGCTTGTATTGCATTCTATTGGAAACAATTTTGAGGTTGTGTTGACTTTTCAATAGCTTCGCAACATGCATTTAAGAAGCTGTGGCATACAAAATGAGTTTTGAGTTGCATGCCGAAATGTAATTTGCAAGAAAATGCGCTGCTTGTATACAAACCCGAAGCTTTTCTCAGCTTCATGCCACCCCTACCCTCCCTTCCTTTTATGTATGTAGTGTACTTTGCTCTCAGTTTAGAGAGAGAGTATATCACGAGGGACGTTTATTAAAAAAGTTATTTTCTCCCTCGTAAATATGTCAACACACTGTCAACCCACTAACCCAAGAGCTAGAAATCTTACTTTGCCTTTCTTTCAAATTATGATTTGGTGACGTTTTCAACACTGGAAAATACATTTCAGTGATATACTTCTGATATTTTAACTAAGCCTAATGAATGCTAGTTACGATATTTTTTGTTTTTACTTTCTCTAGCACGTATGTACAGTATATATGATAGATAAAGGGGGCATTGTGTTCCACAATAAATTAGATGGCGAGATTTCACCAGAAATACACGTTTTAGAGACCTGTGGATAAAAAAAGGAAAAAGGTCAGTTTCTATGTCTCTCTCTCTCTCTTTGGACAGCATAACTCAAAAACGAAAAGTCGGTTGTTACCAAATTTATTAGATATTTTAAGTTCAGTATCCTCCAAGAATGCGACATGAAGGAATGCGACTTACCTTCAGGAAAATCACCACACCTAACTACCCTTCAAATGGAATATTTTTCGAAATTTTTTGTAACGACTATAACGATTTTGATTAAAAGACTATATGTTTAAGATATTTGTATGACAAACTAAATGTACATCCTGGATTTTCTCGAATAGCCTCTAAATACTTCTTCATTCTGGATGACTTTTGTGTAACTTTTGTATAATTGGTAAACTATAAGAGGCAGACAAAAACCTGCTACACGAAAAATGTAGATCCTTTTAAACCACACAATTCATGTTTTAGAGTTAACCGTTTCCGAGATATTCCATGTTATTGGTTTCAACGTTAAACTGCTTTAAATTTTCTCAAACGGGAAGTCATCTTTATTTTCGTCTCTTTGTTTTACTCCTGGCAAGCAAAGAGAACCGAATTTAAATTGTTTCACATAGTGATAGCTTTTAAAAGATTTGACTACACTTTATCCTAGTGAATTTCCTTATTTCCCTTCTACATGCAAAAAAGCAAGTAATAAGCGCAATTCTGCTACTGTTTATTTCGATTGGAATGCGGAGATAAAATAATATTTTGTAAGACAATTTTGTATGCGGAACAGTCAGAGTAAGTTTTGTGAATAGAACACATCAGAGTTTTATTCTCTAGCCTCATATGTACAATGTGCATACGGATAGAGAAGGTATTGTATTTTACCCAAATGTCGAGAAAAAGGTCCGTGTGTCTGTGTGCAGCATAGCTCAAAAACGAAAAGACCGTTAAATACACAAAATTGGTATTTAGGTTTGGTATCTTCCAAGGAGTGACGCGAAGATTTTCAAGAAAATCTCCTCACCACAAACTACCCTTTTCATGGAAAAATTTTCGAAAAATTTTATTTTCTAAAAAATGGCTAACGACTTTGATTAAAATCCCGTATATTAAAGATATTTACATCCCAAATAAGATATATATCTTAATTTTTCTGAGAATAGTCTCTGAAGAACTCTTTATTCTGGATGAACTTTGTCAAATTTTGCTTAACTGCTAAACCGTAAGAGATAGACAAAAACGTAACAAATAGAAAATGTAGATCTCGTCAAAACACACAATTATGTCCTGTAAGTTTTTATTATGGAGGTAACAGTTTCCGAGATATTCCTTGTTATTGGTTTCAATTGTAAAGTACTTATACTTTTCTCAGACAAGAAGTGTGCGTTTTCCCTTTTTTTTTTTTTTTTTTTTTTTTTTTTTTTTTTTTTTTTTCTCCTGGCCAAGCAAAGAAGCGATTTGCATTGACAGTCGCATAACGACAACTTTTAACAAAATTGACTATCACCTTAGTATAGTGCATTCTTTTTGTTCCCTTCTACTTATAAGAAAATAAGTAATAAGAGCATTCTGCTAATGTTTATCTCGATTAGCATTGTGTCGAAAGAAGAATTATCTTTTTAAGACGTTTACAGAGCAGCTAGAGAAAGTCATGCGAGTGTAACGCGTCAGATATTTTAGTTTAACGTCTTTAACCAAGAATTCATGTTGGCTCATGAATGAAATCGATGAAATGATGCTCATATGTGCTTAATTATTGCTCATTCGTTATCTCAGATAGGGAAAATCCCGGGAAAAATCTTCTGAGTAAGCTCACTCTCGAACTCTGAACCTCTTAAATGTGCCTCCCACTACAAAGGTGAACTACGATAATAATAGCATTAAAATCGATAGGATGTGACCAAAAGGAAAATTTATGATTATATGATTTGTAAAAGGGAATATAATAAATTGCAATATTGAAGGTATCTTATTTGATATCGTTTATTGTTCAGCGCAGCAGTTACACGCCTTTTTCTCTCTCAGCAAGCACATACAATTTTAACGGGGTAGTAATGTAAATTAAACTATATTAATAACGATACAGATTTTAAGTTTAGTGTCCTTTGACCTGGTTGGTCATATCGGACGATGAATGAAATTGGTGAAATGATGCTCAAATGATTTTGGGGTCCAGGGAGCTTAAAGTTACTCGACATTCGTCTTCTCAGGATAAGGGTAAACCCCGAAAGAAACCTTATCCGGGTAAATCACCCTAAGCGAGATTCGAACTCGCGACCTGTTGAATGCGAAGCAGACGCGCTACCACCACACTACCCAGGCGGGCGATACAGGATTTCTGCATCAGTTAAAATAAGGCTTTAAAAATGAAATAAACCTTATTATCCACTGCGGATCGTCTAAAAGCCACGGATGGTGGTATCCTCATGAATTGGAAGAAACCACCGCTCTAAGAAAGACATGCCCTTAAATAACAAATAATAAGAAAATATCACTGAGGAGGAATACAGAACAGTTTCTAGGCAGGAAGAAACTGTTCATTTTTCTTTAAACTTACCTTGAGCCAAAAGTTGTCATTAGCATCTGGTTCCGACTTAGCTTTGCAAAAATCTTGGATCGAAGTACTGAAATAAGACAATTTTTGAAAATGATATTTATTAACATCATGGGATAACTATGATCTCTTTAATGCGTCATTTATGAGATATTATATTATTCAATACATTATCCTTCTGTTAAATTGTTCAGTATACATCAGTTCAATTGCGGTTCAAGTCTCTTTTATAAAATCTTAGACGTACCGGACTAAAAAAAAATAATTGGCGAGGGGGGGATGCTGTGATTATCAAAGTCAACAGTGAAGAAAAATGTATATTCTTTACAGTGTTGATACATTTATAGTGTACTGCACTAAAATAGAACAAAGGAAAGTAAAAAAATCTTGTGTGTTCTATTCACATGACATTCTGTAGCTGTTCCACAAACAAATTTTTCTTACAATAGATTGTTTTATCTACGTCATGCTGATCTAGATAAACATTAGCAGAATTGGTATTATTACTTGCTTCCTTGAAAGTAGCACGAAAATAAGGGAATATATTAGGCTAACAATAGCCAATTTTTTAAAAGCTACTCGCTATGTGAAACAATTGAGGTTCGGTTTGCTTTGCATGGTTCTGTTTGAAAAAAGTTAACCAGTTTAAAATTGAAATCAATATCAAAGAATGTCTCAAAAACGGTCAAAGAAAACATATATGACAAACATTGTATGTTTTAACGAGATATATATTTTTGTGTGTTAAGTTTTGTTTAAACCTTACAGTTTAACCGTTATGCAAAATTGTGCAAAAATCAACCAGAATAAAGGGCTCTTCAAAGGATATTCCCAGAAATCAAATTATACATTTTATTTGCGATGTAAATATCTTTAATAAACAATACTTTAATCAAAATCTTTAGAATTATTTTTGAGAAAATCAAAACTTTTGAAACACATTCCATGTAAAGGGTAGTGGTGAGGGGATTTTCTTACATATTTGTGCTGCATCCCTGGAAGATATTGAACTTAATACCAAGTTTGGTATTTAACGGTATCTTCGTTTCTGGGCTATGCTGTCCACAGACATACATACATAGGACTTTTTTTTTTCTAAAAAATAATTTTTTCGGGGTCAGGGGCCTTCAAAACCGATTTCTGGAGAAATCTCGGTATGGCATTTTTGGATGGAATACAATACCTTCTCTATCCACCATATAATTTATACATAAGGGATAGAGAAATCTAAAACATAATACAAATACTGTTGTCATGAAAGAGAAAGAAAGAAAGTAATCTTTGACAAGAAAACAAACGTATTTACAAATTACTATGTTCCACAAATAGGAAATATGTATCTAATTCATTGCACAAGTTGATGCTTAGTAATCATTAAACGAAATATGTACTACGTTTCTCTTCAGTGTTTTTCTTGAAACCCATCACTGGGAAGAAAACGAAACGTGATTGTGGGCTGATTTTTGTCATAGTGACGTGAAATTTTGATTCAGTGGGTTCTTGTGCACAGATGCTTGTAGATTCGGTGCGAGCAAATTTCATTGTCTGTGTTTCTCACTACAAGACAGCCGATCTTTAGGCGGAGGACAGACCTAATAAAGTTAGCCGTTACAACTTAAAACTTTGTTCTGCCACCTAGGGAGCTTACTGAGAGAAAGTGGAAACACAGATGATTTTGTTTTCGATGTATTTTCAATTTACAAAATCACAGTTCAATCTGCGACACTAATGTGACAATAGCTCTTTGTCAGTGTAGCCAACAACTGACACAAAGCGCGCCATTCCGAATATAGGTGCGCAATTAAAAATATGAATTCAAAGTAATACTGTGAAACTGAAGGTGACAAAACCTTTGAGCTTAGAAATGGGGGATCGAGATACCCAACTACCACCAGATACGCCAGTGCTTAAAAAGGTGATATAAAGAGAGATGACATTATTCTTTCTTTTTTCTCTCTCTCTCTATTAAAATACGTCTCAGATCCAATAGGCATCTTGAAACTTCTTATCAATGTTTAATTAAAATCATATCTGTATTTTCATATCCATATACGTATTCTTTTTTCTCATTTATTTAACCAGACACTTCATTTACTCATACGATTTATTTAATTCTCATGAGTGCATGTTTTATTTGTGTATTGTTATGGTGTTTTCTTTTTACTTAATAGTCTAAATAGGTTGATAATATTTATAAAATATTCATTATTTGAATTTCATTTTAAACTTCCTTAATTATGACATAAATTTTATTAAATAGCATTTGAATTTAGTTGTTCATATCTCATATTGATTATAAATTAGAATGAAAACTTTTATCCTTATATTTTCCTTAATACTCTGATGTATGTATTTTCTAACTTAATACGTTACCATCTTTATAATTTTTTCCAATTGATCCATTCTTATGATATAATCCTTTTTGCAATTTCGAAAACCAAATAAATATACACTTTCAAGTTTTATAACCTCACTTTGTCATTTTGTTCCTTTTCACCTTAAGAAAGATTTACATAATTAATTTACACTCGCTAACATATACCTTTTCTTGAATGCCTTGGTGAAACCACTGAAAGTTATTAGAAGCTAATTATCCGAAAATCAGCTGGGGAACGTTACCTCTCGGAAAATTAGAGAAACTTGGGATTGTAATGGCTAGAAACAAGTTGTAATCAAATTTTGGTGGTTCTGGATTTTCCAATATGAAGGCAAATTATGCATGGTATGACCTATTTGAACGCTATCTCTCGAAAAGCTGTGGAACCAATTAAAATGAGGACAATTATTTTAAACAAATCAAAGCAAAAAAAGTGCTTGAAATATGTTTCAATTTAAATCGCATGTTTATTGAATGAAAAAATCAAAAATAGTCCGGGGAAATTCCTAAAGCTTTGTAGTAGCACATAACGGTGAGTACAAGTCTAGAAAAAATATATTGATAAGACTTATAAATAATTTTACTACTGCAGAAGTTCTAAACTGTAAATAAACTGAGTATATGAGCTTATTAAAATAAGTGAGCAGCCAATACAGACAAAGCGTATTGTAACATTTTTTTCACTCCACATTCGAATCCAAACGTAAATGGTAGGAAACAATTTACCGTGTGAGGCAAAAATTATTCCTTAACTGTTCTTATTATCAAGATAAATAAGAGATCTGAAAATGATATAACTCGTACACAAGTGCAGAACACAGCAGGATTTTTCCTTAATACATTCAAAATTTAAACATACGAATTAAATGCGTGAAACAAATATTTAAATTTGGGATTTTATTTTGAATCTCCCGTAATCCAAAACAAATGATGGGATCCTAGGATGATGATTATCAATTCTTTTAGGTGTACAGTAATCAAGTCATGATGACGACATTGAAGATGTTCTTAAATGCTTTTCTTCGAATGTATCTTATAAGAGTGGTATAGTTAGTATAATTGGATTAGAATGGGTCAGTCGAGTGGTAATGAGCTCAATGATTGACTGAAAAACACCGAAGTTTTATTATTATTATTATTATTATTATTATTATTATTATTATTATTATTATTATTTCATTTTATCCTGCTGTATGTTCCCCAAATACGCCTTCCTCCCAAGTTGGATAAGAAGTGCATACCACTATAGAAGCTCCTTCTGTAGAAAATATTTCGTGCCTTTGCCGTAACAAGGATGGAGGTACCATAATATATTAGTTGACAGATGAAATTCCTCGGCGAATGCTTCGCAGCCATTCCAGGAAACGAATTCTAATAAAAATACTTTCAGAATTTTTTTCTCTTATGAGTGTAATAAATACGAATATAAAACTAATTCATATTTTCTCGGAATTTTCGAAAAGGTTTAATGTTTTTTTTTTTTTAATTGAATTCGAAAGGTTGAAAATGAATTTGCCTGAGTTTGGCAGCACCTGTTTTTTTATTATTATTTCTTTTAATGATTGTCCTGCCGCTACTTTAATACTGCACATTTTTACTTTCTCTACACGTACTATGTACTTAGTGTATAGAGAAGCTATTGTATTGCATTTTGGGAAAAGGTCCGTGTGTTTGTGTGGACAGCTTAGCTCAAAAACGAAAAGATCGTTAAATATCAAACTTAGTGTTTAAGTTTATCTTCTAAGGATGCGACACAAAGATTTTCAATAAAATCCCCTCACCCCTAACTACCCTTTACATGGAAAATACTTCGAAAACTTTGATTTTCTCAAACGGCTATAACGATTTTGATTAAAGTATCGCATATTAAAGATATTTATCTGATAAATAAAATTCATATCTTGAATTTTCTGGGAATAGCCTCTGAAGACTACTTTATTCTAAATGAATTTTTTTGTATTTTGCATAACTAGTAAATTGTAAGAGGCAGACAAAAACTTACTTCACAAAATATGTAGATTTCGTTGAAACACAAATTTGTCATATACATTTTCGGATTTGACCATTTTGGAGATATTCCTTATTATTGGTTTCAGTTTTAAAATATTTAAAACTTTACCCACACGGAAATATGTATATTCCTGGTAACGCAAAAAAAGATTTCATCCATTGGCATCCAACTTTTAAAATATTTGACTATTGCTTTATCTTAGTGTATTCCATGATTTTCCTTCAACTTACATTAGGATGTAGTCAGAAGAATGAATTTTTTAACAATAATTTGTTATAGAGATGTAGAGAAAGACATGAATGGAACACATCAGATTCTTAAACTATGGAATCCTAGGTAATTATGGTGGCTGAATTATTATATTTTACCCAACTTTTCATTTCGAGGTTTTACTGAAATTATACATTTAGGGGCCCCCTGAACACAAAATGAGCGCTATCAATAATAATAAAAAAAAAAAAAGTTGAAGTTAGTGTGACTAAACAAATGGCGGAAATGACAAGCTTTGTACTTGTTTATGATGCTCATCTCGCAACTCTTTAAATGGAAGGGCGTTTTAATTGCCAATTAATTTCGATTACAGGTTGTATGTTTGACATATTGACATAACAAATATAATATCTTGCCTTTTAAGTAGTCATTAAAGTCTTCTTCATTCACATTGTATATAAATAAGTGAAAAACGAATATAGAGATAAGGCTTTACTCAGTAAAAAAATCTGATGCGTTCCATTCACATAATTTTCTCTACCTCTATGCAATCAATTATTGTTAATAAGCTTATTCTTCTTTCTTCTTTATGCTAATCGATATAAACGTTATTAGAACAGATTTTACTACTTAGTTCCTTATAGATAGAAGGGAGATAAAGGGATACACTAGACTAGACTGACAATCAAATGTTTTAAAATGTGGTTGCTATGGTATATAAATCCGATTCTTTACGTTGTCAGGTGTTGAAAAATTCTCTATGAGAAAAGCATTAAATATTTTAAAACTTAAATCAATAACAAGAAATATCTTAAAAGCGGTCAACTCCAGGAAAAAATGCATATAACATAAGTTGTGTGTTTTAACAAGCTGTACATGTGTGTAATACATTTTTGTCTATCGCTTACGGTTTCAGTTATGCAAAACCGCAATATTCATTCAGAATAAAGATGCCTTCAGAAGCTATTCCCAGAAAATTCCAGATATGTATTTTATTTATCAATTTGTCTTTAATATACGACATTTAAACAAAAATCGTTAGCCATTTTTAAGCAAATCAAAATGTTCGAGCATTTTTCCAAGTAAAGGGTAGTTGGGGGTGGGGGATTTTCTTGAAAATCTTCGTGTCGCATCCTGGGAAGATACTGAACTTAAATGCCAAGTTTTATTATTAACGAACTCTCCGTTTTTTGAGCTATGCTGTCCACACACACACACACACACACACACACACACACACACACACACACACACATTTTTCTAGAAATGATTTTTTTTTTTTGGATTAAGGAGGCCCTAAAACATGCATTTTTGGTAAAATCTTACCATCGAATTGTTGGGTGCAACACAATGCGTTCTCTATACACTATATACATAGTTCGTGCAGAGAAAGTTAAAGTTTATTTTACACTGAAAAAAGTCCATTAAAACTTCTCACAATCCCTAGTATATACCATAATTCACACAAAACATTATTTTATGATCAGGTGACGTTACTCATTACTAGAGAGCGCATTTATTATAAAGGCTAAAGTTCAATGCACCTTTATATATAGACTCAAGCAGCGCGTGCTCTATGAACCGGTTTTTTGAACAACGAAGACAAAACAAACGTTGCGGGATCAATACAGAATTTGCAGAGTGAAATGTTCCACGATGACATTTTAAAAGTTAGTAAACATTTACATATAAACATGGAAGCGCTATTTATTGTTTGTTTATAATTGATTTAACCTGTGATATTCTAGTATTGCAATGTAATGTATCGTATATTAATGCACATTTGCAATATTTATGCGAAAAGTTGTGATTTGTAGTTATAGTAACTATATGTTGTACTAATTTAGTTTTTTTGTCACCATGTCATATTTTTGGAAGGGACAACAATATGCATTTTGAGAGATTTTAAAGTGAGGTTTCTACGATATTTTGTGAAGCAGGGTTAATACTGAGCCAACTTCTCTCTGTATCACCATCAGTAAGAGCTGGTGAACTCCGGTCCAAACTCTTCTACAAATGACTGCATCTGGAAATTCCGCAAATTCATTGCTATATCTTACCAGTAGTTTGGCACACAGTTGGGGGGGAAGCAAAAATACAAGACGAGTAGAGTTACGTCACTTAACTAGTATTGAACGGACAGTGAGTGCGCCGACTCCGACTCCTCTCCCTCACCTTCAATATCCGTAGCGCTGTCAACTTGCAATTCCCTGAACGATTCCCGGCTGCTCTCTCTACTCATTAGAAATTATTGAAATTAAGCAATATGAATCTGATCGTGTGTATAGTGTGAACAACAAAACAGAACTACTTCTTTTTACTTTCTCTAGCACAAAAGTACAATATGCGTAATAGATAGAGAAGGTATTGTATTCCACTCGAAAATTTGATACCGAAATTTCATCGGAAATGCATGTTTTGTGAACCCCTGAGTCCAAATAGAAAGTATTTTTAGAAGAAAAAAGTGTGTGTGTGTGTATGTGTGCAGCATTACTCAAAAACGAAAAGTCCGTTAAAAAACTTGGTATTTAAGTTCAGTATCTTCCAAGGATGCGACACAAAGATTTTCAGAAATATACCTTTACATGGAACATTTTTCAAATGTTCAACTTTCTAAAAAAAAAAAAAAATAGATCTAAAATAGATTTTAATCAAAATTCTGTATATTAAATACGTTTATATCACAAAATGTGTATCCTGAATTTATACTGCGATAAAACACTCATTTGAATGGATATCGTATGGTTATATCATGTTAATGCATGCCATGTTCCATACTTCAGTGTTTGTGCATGTGCTATATTTGATGGAATAATTATTTGTATCATTTTCATAACATTTTAATTGACGGTAATGTTATTATTTGATTATATTGTGAAATAATTTTGTGTATTGGCATTCTAATTACGAAATCACATATGGTTTAAATTATAGTTAATTTAAAATTGAAATTTTCCGCCTCTATCGTGTGAAGGTTCGAATTTCGATTAGGGCGAGTTGCCCGGATAAAGTTTCTCCCGCGGTTTTTTCCTTTTCTTTAGAAGATGAATGTTGAGTAATCTGTGGACCCAGAGAAAGTGTGCTTGCATTAAATTTATTTATCGTCCGATATTGCCTTAGGAAGGATGCTAAGCGTAAAAATATGAAATTCTTCTCATGACTTCATAAGCACACAAATTAACTGCAATAAGAAACTCGGCCCGCCTGTAAGTGTGATGATAGCGTGTCTTTGGTGCTAAGAGGTGCTAAGTTTCAATTTCGGTTAGAGTGAGTTATTCGGATAAGGTTTTTCCGAGTTTTTCCTTACTATGAGAAGAAACGTGTCGAGTAACTAAGTTCTATGGATTCCGAGTTCACCTGAGCATTATTTCACTTATTTCCATTCATTGTCCGATATGACCTACCAGGCTAATGGGCGTTAAACTACAACAACAAAAAACATCTGATAGAATTTATATTTAGGCAGAGTAAGCAATTTGTTGCTCCGATTACCTTTCGTCTGGGAAGAAACTGGAAATGGAGTTTTATTTATGGACGCTCTTTAACTACCGTAATTCTCAGCATCCCATTCTATACTGGGTGTAAAAGACTGCTTAATTTTGCTCGGAGGCCTCCCTATCAGAATTGACTCTTTTACGTGACTTAAATATACGACACGGGAAAAACGGCTTTACTTCCCTTACGAAGGAAACCATGCTACGGATTTTACGCTCGAAAAAGTTCATTGTTCTCTGCTGGATTTGAACCCACGACCTTGGTTATACGAAGTTAGCATGGTAACCATTTCACCATGGAGGGCAACTGGGAAGAGAGAGTGTTACACAGACTCGCTTCCATCATCGAAGGCTATATACATTTTCATGCAACTTGTCCTAAAAGAATTGGTAACGTAATAAAATAAGTAGTCAAATCCATTCACTATATCCTCGCATATGTTGGCTTTTGGTTTAAGGAGGCGACCATTTCCATTGGGTCTAAAAGTGGAACATATGTGATGGTTTTACTCTAAATTTTAAGATTATGATGTTGTGGGTTTTTCGTCGTATTTAATTTATTTTTACATGGGTATTCATTCTCATATCCAGACTCCCAATCTCTATTTAGGGCAGGGAAAGTTTCTTAAATTATGATTACTCCTTACTGTCCACGAAGTCTGCACGGTGGAATCAACTGTTTATACCTATACAACATTTTTCGAGATTTTGTTTTTCTAAAAAATGACTAACGAATTTAACTAAAGTGCCGTAAATTTATATATATATATTCGACTTAAACATTTCCAAGATGTTCTGTTATTGGTTTTAATTTTAAAATACGCTTTTCTCAAACGTTTCATCTTTCTTTTTTTATTCCTGGCCATGAAAATATAGTCGAATTGCATAACAATGACTTTTAACAGATTTAACTGTCGCCTGGTGTATTCTCTTATTTCCCTTCTGCTTATAATGAAGTAACAGGACAATTTCAGCAAATGCTTTTTTTCATTTATATAGCCCCCCTATAACATCTACGGTCATATCGGGGGCTTTCCACTTGAAACAACTCGTTGTCTGTAGGTTCTTTTACGTTGGTTTAAATCATTTTGTTTTACTCAAACACGCACACATTCACACTCGCATACAAACTTCCAGACACTGTGGGGGATAGGGAATACTTCTGCTAAAGAAAAATTCCCAGCCCCAGCCGGGAATTGAACCCGTCCCGGCTGACCACTCGACCACGGAGGCAGTCAGCAAATGTTTTTCTTGATTAGTATGATGTAGATAAAGGAATAATCTTTAGTAAGAATAGTTTGTAGAACAGATAGGTAAATCATGTGAATGTAACACTACAGGTTTTTACTTTCTTTACACGTACTATGTACATGGTGCACAGAAAAGGTATTGTATCGCATCCAAAATTTTGATACCGAGATTTCACAGGAAATACACGTTTTGGGACACCCTGAATCAAAAAAAAAGGCCGCGCGCGCGTGTATGTGTCTGTCTTTTCAAACATTTTGATTTTCTCAAAAATGGCTCTACTAACGATTTTGATTAAAATCTCTTATATTTAAGACATTTACATGACAAATAAAATGTATATTTGAATTTTCTGGGAATATCCTCTAAAGACCTCTTTATGCTGGATAATTTTTTTTTAATTTTGTATGACTAGTAAACCGTGACAAATAGACAAAAAACTTACTATAGAAAAAATGTAGAGCTCCTTAAGACACAATTTGTCGTATACATGTTTTCTTGGAGTTGACCGTTTTCGAGATATTCCTTATTGCTTTCAGTTTTAAAATATCCTCTAAAGACCTCTTTATGCTGGATAATTTTTTTTTAATTTTGTATGACTAGTAAACCGTGACAAATAGACAAAAAACTTACTATAGAAAAAATGTAGAGCTCCTTAAGACACAATTTGTCGTATACATGTTTTCTTGGAGTTGACCGTTTTCGAGATATTCCTTATTGCTTTCAGTTTTAAAATACTTAAACTTTTCCCATAAAGTAGCTTGCCAATTCCTGGTCACACAAAGAAAAGGATTCCAAGCCTATAGCAACCACTTTTTAAAACATTTGACTATCTCTTTAGCCTAGTGTATCCCTATTTCCTTTTCTACTTATAAGGAACTAAGTAATAAGACAGTTTCTGCTAGTATTTATCTCGATTAGCATGAGGTGAATAGAAAAATAAGCTTATTAACAACTTGTTACAGAGATGTAGAGAACTTTATGTGGATGCAACACAATTAAGAAGGCTATATTTCCCGGTCCTGGATCCACCAATGGACAGAGCTCTATTGCATGACCTGATTACATACTACTTATTCATGAAATATTTAATTACTAACAACATATTAAAGAATATGAATGTCTACTTTAAAGTACTATTTTAGTGAAATCCAGGCTAGGGATCTAGTGTTGTATTTCTGCATGATAAAACATGGTCCACCAAAAGTCTGCTTTTGTGTCATAATTTCGTCCAAAGGTATTTCTGTAAATCTCAAAAGTGGACTTTGTTTTGCCGCTGTGCTCGTCATGTATTTCAAACACAGGTCACTGCAGACTTTCTTATATGAACCGCAGGTCACGTACTCCACAAGACAGAAGGCTAATAATTACGTGAGCTGGGGAGGGTGGACCTTGTATCGACCTTCTGGGAACTAACTCGCGCCAGTTCGCGATCATCCTCACCTAACACTCTCGACACCGAGCGTCCATGACGTTAGTAAGGTGAAATAGTCCCCAATCAAGTCAAGACAAACTTCTGTGTGTTTTAACATGGATTCTCTTTAATGCAAAATTGATATCTAGGAATGTAATCTATCGTAGTGTTCCTAAACTTTGCCAGGTGGTGACACATTTGATGAAGAATCAATTAGTGTTTCAAGATTCCAGTAGCAGAATAATTAATTTTAACAAAATAAAAAAAAAAAATGTAATATGTTGCACTTATGACTTTCTCTACCCGTATTGTTTATTAAATGACATAGAACTTCTGTTATGAAAATTATTACCTTCTCTGCCATGTACGTGAAATGCTCATAGTGAATATAGAAAGTACTGTATTCCACCTAAAATTCGATACCAAGATTTCACCGGAAATAAGTTTTGAGATCCCTGAATAAAAAAAATCTGATGTGTTCCATTCACATGAGTTATTCTACATCGCTATAAAAATTATTATTAAACAGCTACTTCTTGTATCTACTTTGATAATCGAGATAAACAATAGCAGAAATGATCTCATTACTTACTTCCTTGTAAGTAGAAGGGAAAATAAGGGAATACACTAGGCTAAAGCAGTAGTCAAATCTTTTAAAAGCTGGTTACCATGTGATTGAAATCCGTTTCTATGCGTGGCCAGGAGTTTACAACTTTCCGGGTGAGAAAAGTTTCAAGTAGTTTAAATCTGAAAAAAATAACAATGAATATTTCAGAATTGGTCAATTCCACGAAAAAACAACATATATTACATACATTGTATATTTTAACGCGATCTACTTTTTTGTCTATCTCTTACGCTTTACCAGCTACGCAAAATTCAGCAAAATTCATTCGGAATAAAGAGGTCTTTAGAGGCTATTCCCAGAAAATTCAAGATATACATTTTATTTTCCATATAATTAGCTTTAATATATGGTATTTTAATCAAATTCGTTGTTGCCTTTTTTGAAACAATCAAAATTTTCGAAATTTTTTGCAAGTAAAGAGTAGTTTGGTATTTTACCGACTTTTCGTTTTTGAGTTATCGGGTTCACAGACACATGGATACACACGGACCTTTTTCTGAAAATGAGTTTTTTGGATACAGGGGACCCTAAAATATATATTTCCGGTGAAATCTCTGTTTCGAATTTTTGGGTGGAGTGCAATACCTTCTCTATACACTATGTACATAGTTCGTGTAGAGAAAGTAAAAAGGAAAGATCTTATCCACACTTGCAACTCATGATGGAGCAAGTAGAAAATTTCACAGCTGGAAAAATTTCAAGAATGGAATATGTGAAGTCGATTTCTTATAGAAATAAACCTGGAAATACATGGAAATAAAATCTAAAAGAAAAACTACCGCTTATTTTAAAGACGAAAATACATATTATTGTATGATATAGGTTTAGAATGTCAAAATAACTAAGCATCTAAATGCGGATCCATTGTGAGAAAATTACAGAAAATAAAGAAATAATGACGAAGCTGATAAATTTGTAATCTTTTGGGGTGCGAGCCGGTTCGCGTCCTCGTGCTGCACTCTGGGTAACTAAACGGACTGGAACAACAACCACTAATTCAAATTTAAGCATTAGATGTTCATTTTCTTTTGGTACTAGAGACGTGTTTCTTTGTTATTAATCACAAACGCAAAAAATGTAACATCTTCCATAGAAGTATGTAATGCTTCATCAAATATTATAAACACTAAACTGCAACTGTTACCTGTTTCGGCCGGGAGACTACCTGCTTTGGGGAGGTTTGGGGGCTATGTAATTAGGGATATTTAAGGGTCCGGGAGGCTTCGGTACCGCACCCCAAAATGTTAGACAAAAGTACTTGTATGGGTGTGTGTGGGTGTGTGTGTGGGTGCGTGCGTGCGTGTGTGTGTGTAAGAGAGAGAGAGAGAGCGAGAGAGAGAGTTGCATAACTCAAAAATTAAGAATCTGTTAAATACGTG
This sequence comes from Hymenopus coronatus, assembly GCA_030762935.1. NCBI lineage: Eukaryota > Metazoa > Arthropoda > Insecta > Mantodea > Hymenopodidae > Hymenopus > Hymenopus coronatus. Next base: position 82,531,576 of record CM060897.1, on the reverse strand, counting down.
GAATGGATGCGACATGAATGTTTTCAAGAAAATCTCCCCCAAACTACCCTTTACAAGAAAACTTTTTTCGGAAATGTTATCTCTCAAAAATGGCTAACGATTTATTAAAATGCCACATATTTAAGCTATTTTCATCGTAAATAAAATGTACATCTTGAATGTTCTGGAAATAGCCTCGAAGCCCTCTTCGTTCTGAATGACTTTCGCATAACTGGTAAGCTGTAAGAGATAGACTAAAACGTATTACACAAAAGAGATCTCGTTAAAACACACAATTTATATAAAATGCAATGTTCTTGTAGGTCAATCATTTCTCTAATATTGCCTGTGATTGGTTTCCATTTTTGCAATGCCTAGTTTTCTCATATGAGAAGTCGTTGGTGGTTTTTCTTTCTCCTGGTTAAGCAAAGCAATCGACATTTGAAAGCCATCACATATCTACCGGTTTATAAAGTATTTAATTATTACTTTAGCTTATTGTATTTTCTTATTCCTCTTGTACTAGGAAGCAATATGAAATGAAGCCATTTCTACTAATGTTTATCTTGATAAGCGTGAAATACAGAGAATAAAATGTTGTCATATTTTATTGTAGCATAGGTAGAGCAGTTTATATGAATTCAGTACATATTTTTCAATATTCTTATTCTCACGGTGGAATGAACTTCTTAGAAATTTTATCCTGGTTTTTATTTCCCCAACACTAATCCCAGATTTTCTTAATAAGTGAGATAGAACAGCTCTGTTCATTTTATTTTGGTAATTAGTGTTGTTCAAATTCTATAATTTCATTTCTGTAGTGGGCCTCTATAAATTCGAATAGTTTTTCGTTGTTCCACTCCCTTTTCTGCTCACATCAGAAAATTATTTAGTCTTATTTTATTCTTCGGAAATGTGCATTATTGACCATTGCCTACTAGATATACTGAATATTTTGCTTCAGCAGGGAGTCTGTTGCATATTTCAATATTTTCTCCCCACTCATATTGGAAAGACGTTTGCTTTATGTACCATAGTGAACATATCTGCAACACAAGAACTGCTCCATGCAACATGCTATCAGCATGCTTATCGCTTCGCTCACATGCTCTAGTGAAACCAATGGAAATTAGAAGAACTAATTACACGAAGATCAATTTATTAATTTATTAACACACACACACACGCACGCGCGCACGCTTTCGCTTGCCTCCTATTCGTTTTAAGGATCTGCTGATATTAAAGTATTTCTACAATAACAACTTATAACGGCAATTTGCAAGCCCTTCTACATATAAAAGAAATTCTGTAGTGAAGCTTTAATACTTAGGACGGTATAGCCATCTCACGCTATTTTTGAATCAATGTTGGCAACCACCGCCATTGTCAGTAACTAAAGTAAAACTACCCGTTTTACTCTTTCTTGTTGTACAACTTTCTAACATATTTTATGTTATTTTTCTTGGAAAACTTCCAAATCTCATCACTTTGTTGATGTAGCTAAAACTTCGGTTTTTCTTTTCCATAGAGTAAATATTTCCAAAACCTTCCCATAGAGCAACAAACACAAATGGAAAGCTTTCCTTTAGAGTCTTACGAGCATGATCTTACAATGGCTCCAGTGGCTAAATAACAAGACTCCAAATCAAATGAAGTGCTTGCGGTGTATTTAATGTAAATCACAGATAAGTAATAACGATATGCATTGTGTGTTTTTATTGAACATTAAAGACCAAAAATAGTTCCTGAGAAATTCTTAAAAGCTTTGTAATATTAACATTATAGTGAGTAAAATGTAGAAATAATACGTAAGTTTTACAGCTAGTTATTTTATTGGTAGCTTAAGGTCCTTTAACGCAGTTGGTCATATCGGATGATGAATGACATTGGTGAAATAATGCTCAAATGATCCTCGGGGTCCATGGAGCTTAAAGTTGTTAGACATTCGTTTTCTCAGGAGAAGGGAAAACCCCAAAAAAATCCTACATGGCTAACTCAACTTAAGCAGGATTCGAACTCACGACCAGCTAGTGTTGTAACCACTGGAAGCTTGACTGAAGAATGACTATGTTAGGATGTAAGCAATTCCCGACTCAAAGGCTTTTTATAATTATTTGAAGCAGGCTTATTGAACGGAACCATGAGGCAACCGTAGTATTGGAATTTTTCTTCAAAACTTTTTTCACACCTCTTACCAAGTGTGATTTAGCTTGTCGCAAACACTCCTTTTGGAAGAATATTTCTCGAGTCGTTATAGCCATTCTGTCAGCTTCCTTTGCTAGCTTATTGGCACTTTCATTTTCAATTATTTCAGAAACAATCCAAGCTTGTGATATCACATATGATCGTATTTGATTTCATGGCCTGCTGGTATGGCAAGGGGAAAATAGGAAATGACATAAAAGAATAGATATCATAGATAACTATAAACGATAGATATTCTCTATGGGAAGTTACAAACGTGAACAAGTGAATGTGTTACTGGTGGCGATAAATTGAAAACATATTCAATGTTTATGGTGCATTTTTGAAACATCATGTTCATAAGACAACTATTGGACACTCAGAATGCCAATCGCCTGGAAGAACAATATGTAAGAGACGAACTTCCACACGCGGGAGAGCCATTCTCTCGCGAAAAAGACAACCAAAATTTACTGCAGGACGCTAAAAAAAGATTTGAGCAGGACTGGAAAAACAAACCAATCCCACATGGCCAAATATCAGATTATCAGAAGTGCCAAATCTTAGCACAAGGAAAGCTCAACACAGTCATTCTGGCGAAACACAAGAAATCCAGCAACAAACGCGCATTGAAATGCTTTGATAAGTACACGCTAATTCACTCCAACTTGCTGGACAAAGTGCACCATGAGATGAAGCTTATGCTAGCCGTAAGCTTCCCGTTCGTGATGAGCCTGGATTGTGTGATGCAAGACAATACTACCCTGTATTTGTCGATGCCGTTCATAGAATGTGGTGACTTGTCCATGCACATCAGGAAGTTAGGTAGTCTGGAGGAACTCCATGCCAAGTTCTATGCAGCACAGGTCTGTCTAGGCCTCGAGTATCTCCACACTGTAAATATTGTGCATCGGGACGTGAAGCCGGAGAACGTTCTGGTAGACTTCCTTGGAAAACTGAAGATAACCGATATGGGGTGTTCTAAGATAATCGAGTCACGGACTTGTAGCTTCTGTGGCACACCGGATTATATCGCCCCTGAGATAATCAAGACGCAACCGTATGCGGCTTCGGTTGATTGGTGGTCGTTTGGGGTGATGCTGTACGAGATGTGCTATGGGAAACCACCCTTCAAGGATAATGATACCTACAAATTGTACGATAAAATCATATCAGGTAAATACAGTATGCCATCTCTTATGAGCAACGAGCTTCAGGATCTGATTACAAACCTACTGCAAGTTGATGTCACTAAAAGATACGGTTGTCTGAGGAGAGGAGTGATGGACATCAAAGATCATCCTTGGTTCCAGATAGTGAATTGGGAGAGCCTAATAAATGGAAAATCGAACATTACGTATGCACCCTATTGTTTAGGTATTGCTCTGCTGAAGGGAGCTAAGCTTGCCCCTATAACAAATAAAAACACATCCGTTCCTCAGCAGTATCACCACCTCTTCGACAGGTTCTAATTTCCTCGCCTCAGACAGCTAGCAAATAACGTTTGCTCCAAAATTTATCGTGATAATCCAGGAGAAACTTAAAGCAATAATGTGCAGTGAGTTTAAAAGAAATGTTTTCCTTTGTATGTCATCCCTTCTCTGCTTTTCTGCGCGTGTTTGCAGACGAACTTCACTTTAGATATTAGTACATGTAATGTAAAAGTTAAAATGTAGAACAAGGAAGGTGGGTGTTATGTTCCAGGTTTAATTTATACATATGGTCCATCCAAAACCTCAATATATAGGGTTTCACTACAACAAATTCTGATATATTCCATTCACATGACTTTATCTACCTGCCCTGCAAACAATACTTCTTACCAGAGATTATTCTTCTTCCTACTTCATGCTAATTGGGATAAAATAAGTAGAATGGTCTTATTACTCAGTTCCAAAAAAATAGCAGGGTACTAAGGTAATGCACTAGGTTAAAACGATAATTAAATGATTTAAAAACTGTCGCTGTGCGATTTCACTGAAGGTCGTCTAATTGCCTGGCCAAGAGTAAAACAAAAGAAACACGTATGACTTCCTGTTTGAGAAAAGTATAAGTATTTTAAAATTGAAACCAATAACAAGGAATATATCTACAAAAAAGTATAATAATTTTGAATCCACTAATATTAGAGAGTTGAGAAAGTCAGATAAATGTAACGCAATGTAACGCGCGCGCTTGCGTGTGTGTGTGTGTGTGTGTCCATGGACATTATAACTCGGGCACGAAAATGCTGAAAACTTGGTATTTAAGATCCTTATCCTTCGAGGAAGCACCACCATGTTTTTAAAAAAAATGTCGTCCAAACACGTTCACATGGAAAATGTTTCTTAATTTGTTAATCCCTTAATAGTTACTCAACAGTTTTGGTTAAAATATCAAATTTTAAAGACATTTTCATGACACACATGTATATACTACACGCACGCGCGCGCACACACCCACACACACAACCACCCCCCCCCACACACACACACACACGGGTTGAAGTATGAGTGCGCAGACTTCAACGGCAACTTCCTGATGTTACGCTGTAACGTAAGTTTCTTTGCCTTTTCAAGGCATGGTTGCATAAATAAAATATAAAGTTGGTCAAATGTTGGATTGCGCAATCGCTTACTTCTGCAATTAGAATAGCGAAGCAGAGCTACAAACGATGAGTTATTTATGCTTTTAATATTTATTGCTAACGTGAGTCGTTTAGCCATAAAATATTAGAGCTGGATTCCAATGTGTCTATTAGTACAAATTCGTAGTCACACACTAAGCAACTACGAAGCGGGAAGTAAGGAGTGTTGACAGTAATGTGCCTCGACACCTTGCACAACAACTGGTTCTGTCAGCGCTTCAGATGCGTTAAATTCAATCAGAACTATGACAGTCTGTACAAAATGAAGAGTGTTTAGATATACTTCTTCCTTATGGCAATCCTTTAAATTGTTATTTTTGGGGACAGTAGAAGACTAAGGTATAACATGTCGAGGCCGCTACCGATGATCTTCGTACATGTATGTTTGAAGCAGCTCTAAATATTGTGCAGAACGCAGAACATAGGGATAGGGCAAACTTTGTTAAGAAGATACGATGCCTGTATAGGTTCTAAGGAGCATATTTTGAGTATCTTTTGTATTTTCGTTTTATGTAAATGAACAAATAATACAGTTGATGTTGCAGAAATTGATCATTAATACATTTCCTGTTTAGCAAAGACGTGCCTCTATTTAATTCTCCACGACACACCTGAATGAACTTCTTTCCATTATTCACATTTGAATTTGCTTTATATTTGATCATCAGACTAAAATGTGTGCATAGCTTTTTACGCAGCTTTCAGTTCAGGTCTCATGAATATGATCAGGTAACTTGAAAGAAAACCACCCCAGCTTTCTTTAAATCACTTTCAAAATTAGAATTTGTTTTAATATTATTTTATATTGCCTCAAGCCCTCTTTATTCTGAATGATTTTTTCCGGATTTTGCTTAACTGTAAGAGGTAGACAAAAACGTCTATACAAAAATGTAGATCCCGTGAAAAAACACACTTTATATTATATACGTGTTTTTTTTTCGTGAAATTGGCCATTTCCGAGATACCCCTTGTTTGTTTGTTTCTGATTTAAAATACTTAAACTTTTCTCACACGGAAAGTTGTAAACTTCTGGCCCTGCATAAAAACGCTTTTTAACCACATGTCAACCACCTTTTAAAGAGATTTGACTATCGCTTTAGCTTAGTGTATTCCCTTATTTTCCTCCTACTTACAATGAATTAAGACAATACTTACTAATGGTTATCTCGATTATCATAAAATAGAGGATTAAGCTTTTTAACAAGTATTTGTTATAGAGATGTAGCGCAAATCATGTGAATGGTACACTTCAGATTTTTATGAAATACATTTATTGTGGAAGTAACCATTTCCGAATTACTCTTTGATACTGCATCCAATTTTTAAATTCTTATACTTTTCTAAAATAGGATGTCATTTGTAGAGTCAATGCCATCACTCAGTGACCATCCCTTCAAAAGTTCACTGTCGCTTACGCTTACTATATTAGTTTATTTACATTGTATCTACAAGATAATGTGCAATTAAAACATTTGTACAACGTTTTATATCGACTAACGTCCACTAAATAGAAGTATAGCCCCCCTGTTTTTACTTTCTCTGCACGTACTATGTACATAGTGTATAGAGAAGGTATTGCATTCCACCCAAAAATTCGATACCGAAATTTCACCGGAAATACATGTTTTGGGTTCCCCTGAATCCAAAAAAAGTCATTTTCAGAAAAAGGTCGGTGTGTGTGCGTGTGTGTGTGCGTGCGCGCGTGCACGCCTTTGTGTTTGTGTATGTGTCTGTGGACAGCATAGCTCAAAAACGAAAAGACCGTTAAATACCAAACTTGGTTTTTAAGTTTGGTATCTTCCAAGGATGCGACACGAAGATTTTCAAGAACCCCCCCCCCATCCCAACTACCCTTTACATAGAATTTTTTTCGAAAAGTTTCATTTTCTTAAAAATGGCTCTAGCGAGTTTGATTAAAATATCGTACATTAAAGATATTTACCTGATGAATAAAATTTATGTCTTGAATTTTCTGGGAATAGCCTCTGAAGACTACTTTATTCTGGATCAGTTTTACGGAATTTTGCATAACTGTTAAACCGTAAGAGATGGACATAAACTTACCACACAAAAAAATGTAGAGCACGTTAAAACACACAATTTATGTAATATACATTTTTTTGTGGAGTTGATTGTTTTTAGATATTCCTTGTTTTTGGTTTCAGCTTTGAAAAACTTATACTTTTCTCATACAGAAATTTGTCCATACACACAAAGTAACTTCAGTCACATAGCAACCAGCTTTTGACTAACACTTTAACCTATGGTACTCCCTTATTTCGCTTCTACTTACAAGGAAGTAGCATAAGCTTTTTGACAATAATTTGTTACAGAGATGTAGAAAAAGTCATGTGAATGGAACACAAGATTTTTTAAGAAGTTTGTTAAATGCGTAGATAAACTCATGTGAGTATATCACGTCAGCCTTTTTTATCTTAGAGTGGGAACATAAAACATACAGCACACACGAAATCATGACTAGCTCTGTCAAACCGTTAAGATATTAATGTTTTATTCATAACTAATCACCGTGTTTTGATGTGGTAGTACGAAATGTAGCTTAGGCACTACTGTGTATTGCATCGATACCAAAGTTTTAATTTTGAGCTTAATATACAAGCGTAAAGGAATTTCTATGTAACCATTTCTTAATTTCAATTAATTTAATATAAAAGAATTTTATTGTATGTTTTAAGTTTTCTTCACAGCTACAAACTTTGAAGAAATATATAATATTTCTGATGAACCATTCAATATTATTTTAATGAGTGCAAAAATAGGCATTGAAGTTTTCCTGGAAAGTTTAACCTATATGTCACAATTCGGTAGAAAGAGCATTTTGAAAAATGGAAAACGTTGAACAGATGGCATTGGAAAAACTTTAGTTTAAAGCTCAACGCCTTGCTTTATCTAAATCGTAGAGGATCAATTAAATAGCCATTTGTGGCTTTAAAAGGTTCTTGAAATACTTGATATGCAAGTTAATCATTCTGAACACATATTTGATAATGTAAGCTAACTTTAAAAATTAATTTACTAATTGCCATACCAACAAAGTACTTACAGTAAGAGTTTGAGAGGTCATTAATACTTACAGTACAGTACAATTAGGAAATGACGTAACACTCAAGACATGTGCTACTTCAAGTAAAAAATCTGCAAAATTCATTGAGAAAAGAGTGTATAAGAAACTTTGTCCATATAATTTAGATATAGCCTTTCATTTGTTCACATCGAGTATTCATTTGTTTTTAATGTTCAATTAAATATTGAAAAGCAATTTTTTTACAGTTTCCCAAGAATTTAAAAAAGTAAATGGCTAACCACGAACTGATATCTTGAATGTTGGGAAAATTCGGCCCTGCGGGCCTCATATTCCCAATATGCATTCTCGACCTGATAAGCATAACTTAGTTTTTACTTTCTCTATACGTACATAGTGTTTAGAGAAGGTATTGTAATGCACCCAAAAATTCGATACCAAGATTTCAGCATTTTTAGATGGAACTTTTTTAAAACATTTCGATTTTCTCAAAAATGGCTCTAACGATTTTGATTAAAATATCGTATACTAAATATATTTACTTGACAAAACATTTATATCTTGAATTTTCTGGGAATAGCCTCTGAAGACTAATTTATTATGGATGAATTTTCGGAATTTTGCATAACTGCTAAACTGTAAGAGATGAACAAAAACTTACCAACAAAAAGTGTAGACCACATTAAAACACACAGTTCATGTTATATACATTTTTTTTTTCGTGGGGTTGATTGTTTTTAAGATATTTCTTGTTTCTGCTTTCAGCTTTAAAAAAATATACTTTTTTCATACAGGAATCTGTACACTCCTGTCCATACAAACAAAGGAACTTAAGTCACATAGCAACCAGCTTTTGACTATCACTTTAATCTATGGTATTCGCATATTTCGCTTCTACTTACAAGGAAGCAAGTAATAAGGCTTTCTGCTATTTTTTTTTTCAAATAACATCAAGTAAATTGAACAATAAGCTTTTTAACAATAATTTGTTGCAGAGATGTAGAGAAAGTCATGTGAATGAAACATATCAGATGTTTAGTACACAATATACTATATATTAAAGAATTAATCAGCATGAACTTATAAGTGTAACAAATGATTTAAAACTTTCACAGATGCATTGCTTTAATATCTGAGCTAGATTTGCGCCATGCTTGTTTTGAATATTTATGTGCTGTATTTTAACACCCGAGAAGTACACAGAATTTGGTGCAGTTAATAGCAGAAGTATGTACTTGACCCATGACACAGCTTTGAACTCACTGGGTAACTGGGAGCAGTCCATGACCTATACAAATATAGGGGAAGCGGGTGGCATTCCTCAGGATTCCCTCTACAGGTGAAGCCACAGCATGTCACCGTAGTCACGTGTCTGGGGTAGTTGACCTTCAGACCTAATGACACCCCAGGTTTACTATATAGGTTATCCCCTAATATGGGAAATATAGAATTACTTTCCAACATAAGTTCAATCAAGTCACAATCAGCACAGCACGAAACTATTGAAAATTGTGTTCCCAGTTAACAAAGAGGTTTTACCTATAGCGGCATTTAACCTCAGTTCTACCATTGAGATTAAATTAACTTTTTACGAGGTTTTCCTTTGTTCTCAGTAGCCGAATGACGCATACATCAGTTTTAGACATCAGTAAGAAATATCTAAGGAAAGAAGCAAAAATAAAACCAGAGTTGTTGCAATTCCCATAATTATACGATTGTAAAACTAGGGTTGCAAACTGTTTTTACAAAAGAGTATTCTTTTATCTACATCACGCTAATCGAGATAAAATTTAGCATAAATGGTCTTATTACTAGTTTCCTTCCAATCAGAGGGGAAATTAGGCAATACACTAGGCTAAAGCGACAGCCAAATCTTTTAAAAAGATGGTCGGTATGTAAACAGTTAAAGTCGGTTCTCTTGCATGACCAGGAGTAAAACAAAACAAGAGATGCAACGAAATATGAGTTCCCGCTTGAGAAAAGTAAGTAGTTTAAAAATTGAAACCAATTACAAGGAATATCTCGAAAACGGCAAATTGTATTAAAAAATGTATACGACAAAGTATATGCTTTAACGAGATGTATCTTTTTGTGTAGTACGTCTTTGTCTATCTCCTACAGTTTACCAGCTATGCAAAACTCATCCGAATGAGGAGGTCTTCAGAGTATACTCCCAGAAAATACAATATATACAACCTGTCTGACGAAAGAATGCAGCTTTATGGGAGGTCGCTGTTGTAGCACGGCACCTTTTAGAGCTATCAGAGAAAGCTGTAATATAGTGCAGTACAGTCTGAGCATCAAAACGTAAACAGCAACAAACCAACCGATGCACAACAGGGTAAACTTGCTGTTTTCTTTATCACTAATGAATATTAATTTTCTACTTTATGAGCGTATGATTATGCGCGGCGGTGTTTGCATTTTGACTTGGTTCGAATCGTCCACTGTAAGAGACTCAACTGCTGCATTCCAGTACTGTCGTGCTGTACAAGGTATGCACCGGGAGTGATGACAATACCGCTTATCTGTTTGTGTTTATGCAAGCATCCACTCGTGTCCGTGTGCATTCATTCTTCAGACAGGTATATAATACATTTTATTTGTGATGTAAGTATCTTTAATATACAGTATTCTAATCAAAATCATTAGAGCCATTTTGGAGGGAAAAATTTAAAAATATTTTCCCTTTAAAGAGTAGTATAGGGTAGGGATATTTTCTGTAAAATCTTCATATCGTTTCCTTGGTAGATACTAAATTTAAATGACAAGTTTGGTATTTAACATCCTTTCGTCCTAAAAGACACACAGACTCAAATAATTGTTTGGGTTCAGGTGTCCTCAAAAGAAGTATTCCCGGGGAATCACGGAATCGATTTTTTATGGAATGCAATACCTTCTCCAGTTCCTATATATGCATTGCACACATATACATACGCGAAGAGAAAGTAACAAGAGAAGAACTAAAATTAGAACCCTTAGGTATGCGATAAAATAAAAAAATGGATGTACCATAAGAATAGAAAGACTGAATAGGAATACCCATTACTAGCGAGGAAGTACCAGGCAAGAGGATGGCGAGATGTTGGACGTTTTAGAAAGCGTTAAGCTGATGCTACAAATTGTCTAATCCGTGAAATAATGATGATGATAATGGGCACCAGGCCTAAATTATTTGTTTTGTCGATATTTTCATTCATCCCTTTATTCATCATTCTACGATATAGCCTACCGATAAAAGGAAGTTTACCTATTTGTGAGATAACCAATATTAGGAGCATAATGGATTTTAAACAATTAACTATCGCTTCAGCCTTCTATATCCCTATACCCACAGTAAAATATGTATGAAATAATTTCTGTAAACTTTATCTGATTAATATGAAGTAAAAAGAAAAATAAACTGCAAGAAGTTTGTAGGAGGGATATAAAAATAAGGTAATCGGAACCCAAGGTTATGCAAATGAAACATTTCAGATTTTGTTCCATTCACGTGATTTTCTCTGCAGCGCTGTAACAAATTATTATTAAAAAGCATATTCTTCTATCTAATTTATGATAATCGAGATAAACATTAGCAGAAGTTGTCTTAATTACTTGCTTCCTTATAAGTAAAAGGGAAATAAGGGAATACACTAGGCTAAAACGATAGTCAAATCTTTTAAAAGTTGGTTGCCATGTGATTCAAATCAGTGTGAGAAAATTTTAATTATTTTAAATCTGAAACAAATAACGAGGAATATCCCAGAAATAGTCAATTCCACGAAAAAAACGTATGACATAAATTGTGTGTTTTAATGTGATCTATATTTTTTGTGCAGTAAGTTTTTGTCTACCTCTTACGGTTTACCAGTTACGCAAAATTCATTTAGAATGAAGAGGTCTTTAGAGGCTATTCCCAGAAAATTCAAGATATACATTTTATTTGAAATATACATATCTTTAATATACGGTATTTTATTCAAAATCGTTAGAGCTATTTTTGAGAAAATCAAAATTTTGGAAATTTTTTCCATGTAAGGGTAGTTTATCGCATCCCTGAAAGTTATTAAACTTACATACCAAGTTTGCTATTTTACCGACTTTTCGTTTTTGAGTTATCGAGTTCACAGACATGTACATATGGACCTTTTTCTAAAAATCCTTCTTTTGGAACAGGGGACCCTAAAACTTGTATTTCCGGTGAAATCTCGGTATCGAATTTTTGGGTGGAATGCAATACCTTACCTATACATCATTTACGTGTAGAGAAAGTAAAAATGTACTTTATCCTGGCTCTTGACGCAATCGCAATGCCAAAATGAAATAAATTATGCATTTAACTTATTCACTAATACTAGAACATACAAGTATAGTCTTAGTGAATCGTGAACTTACCAACGTACAAACTAGGCATAGACAACTAAAGCAACTTAAAATATCTATGTCCTGTCTCGGTAGTGTGGGAGTAGCGTGTCTACCTCACATTCAAAAGTTCTTGAGTTCCAATCTTTCTTAGGGTGACTTACCCGGATAAAGTTTTTTTATCGGGCTTTTTCCCCCTATGAGAAAAATTGAAAGTTTTGCAAAATTAAAACCAATAACAAGAAATGCCCCAGAAATGTTCAATTGCACAAGAAATGTATGTTACATAAATTTGTTTTAATGGATCGACATTTTTAAAGTAAGCTTTTATGGATCTCTTACAGTTTACTTGTTATCCAAAAATAACACAGAATGAAGAGGGCCTCAAAGACTGTTCTCAGAAAATTCAAGATATATATTTTATTTGTGTTTTTATAGTGCTTAATGCCCCCTTTTACTAATATGGCACCGCAGGAAATGACACTGACAATACATGGAATGAAGATAGAGCACCGGTGGAATGCGATGGCGGGGAAAACCGGAGAATCCGGAGAAATCCCGCCCTGCGGCGCTATGTCCACCACAATTCCCACATGCGGTTGTCTGGGATCGAGAGTCGAGTGAGATGCGAATGATCTAGCTACTAGGCCACGACGCAGCCTTATTTGTGTTGAAAATGTCTTAAAAATATGGTAATTTAATAAAAATTATTAGGCATTTTTGAGAAAATGAACATTTTCGACAAAAAAATTTCCATGAAATGGATAGTTTGCGTTGGGGAATTTTCTTTGAAATCTTGGTGTTATGTGCTTGAAAGTTTCTGAACTTAATTGTCAGCTTTGGTATTTAATAAATATTTTGTTTTTGAGTTATGCTTCCACACACAAAGCCCCCACGGACCTTTTTCTAAAACAGCTTGGAGTCAGGGGACCTCAAAGCATTTATTTCCATTGAAATTTCAATATAGAATTTTTGGATGGAATATTTTTTATCTTCTTCACTATTACGTGCATATTAAATTGTAGAGAAAGTAAAAACAATGCAGTGCACTATTGCATGTTGCAACGCTGTTACCTTAAGGTCCATACAGTTTCCTCAGGATTGGCTGTAGCTTCTTCGTCCAGTAATAGTTCACGGTTCATCTACTCTAGACTTTTACTCAATTGCATTAGCGTTAACGTTAAATTCATAACTATATTGTACTCTTGAGTCTATCAAAAGTAATAATTTAATATTTCTTTAACGAAAATCATATCAGCACCGTCGGTGTGGCATCATTTTGTCTCGTAGTACTTAAATCGACATGGGGGCTGTCGCTTTTAAGGGAACCTAAAATCTATCGGTCCAGGTCGGGTTTGAACCCGGTAGCAGAATCCCAGGGCCCAACAAACTGACATCAAAAGTAAGATATGTTGTATATGAACAACACAAATACCTAAATTTGATTTCGGAGGGATTTACGGCTTCAATTCCCCCCCTAAATATGATTTCGGTGGGATTTACAGCTTCAATTCCCCCCCCCCCCTAAATTTGATTTCGGTGAGATTTAGGGCTTCAATCCTCCTTTGCCATTTATCTACACACTGATAGAATGCTATACTAAAGCGTGATTTTGAAGAGAGTAAGGGCGTCATTTAGTGGGAATAGGGGAAACTTAGGAGAAAAAAATATGGCTTCTGATTATTGTTGCTCAATACATTACAACTGAAGACATGTGCGAATAAATTGTCTTTCACTTTTTGAACATATAAAAAGTACTTATGTACACAAAAAAATAAATATTAGTTCTACTTAAGTACACTAGTGTCCAAAAACTAAGTATAATTCAATATTTTATTACCAAACTATCACAAGCGTACAAAAGTTAAGCACAATGCAATATTGTTACCAATGCATCACACACAATCTGGAATACAATAGAGTGAGAAATAGCAGACAATTTTGACCTCGGGACACCTTTTTAAGCAAGCACAAAATCTGACGATCATTTCCATAATGATGATAATGGTGCTGGGTGGTTAATATGGGTGTGGAGACCCCTCATGGCTACACAGCATTCTCAGCGCCGTGACATGCTCTCTATAAGGTGGTTCAAGAGCTCCGCATGCAGCTGTTCCCATTCCTCAGAGAGTACGTCGGAGGTCTGGAAGTGTCCTCGTTGGGGGCTGGCGGGCTGCAACTTGTTTCCTAATGCATCCCAGGCATGCTCTATTGGTTTTATGTCCGGGGACATCACTGACCAATCCATACACTGAATATCTCCCTCTCAAAATAGTCGTTCACCAGGTGGGCACTATGCGAACTTGCATTATCGTCCTATAAGATGAAGTGTGGACCAACTGCACCCCTGAAAAGTCGCACATGTGGTTCCAGTACCTCGTCCTGTACCTCTAGGTATTCACAGTTCCAATGTCGAAAATGTAAAGAACTGTACGTCCATTGAATCTTATGTTTGCCCACACGAGTATGCGTGTTTCCACGTTGTTGGTGGGATGAAACCGGGTTTCACGTTCTCTCCAGATTATTGAGCAACGAGAATCACTGTCCAAACTGAATCTGAACTCATCTGTAAACAGCACTTTGTTCCATTCATGCAAAGCCCAATGTTGACGTTGCTGACTCCATTGTAAACGAGACCGTATGCGTATTCGAGTGAGTGTGGCACACACTGCTGGACGTCTAGCATAGAGACCAACTGCCCTGAGCTTCCGGTATATAGTTTGCCTCGAAACTCGAACGCCTGAGGTGGCTGCAAGCTCAGAAGACAGTTGTTTTCGGGCATGCTCGATGTCGTCGTGCTGTTATAGTCAAATATCAGTCCTGTTGCAGAGTTGTGACTCGAGGGCGACCGAGGAACACCTGTTTCTTGGAACCATTACCAAAGCCTGGAAATGACACTTTGTGGCACATTCAGGGCCCTAGAATCCTTGGTTCCTGTCTGACCTGCCTCTAGACGTCAGATGATTCTACCCTTCAAAACAGGGTCCAGTTGACGTCTTTTGGCTTGTTGGTGCTGTCATGTAAACACTTTGCGAAGCAACTACTCTAAGTTCACAGTGGGAGAATAATAACGAATGAGTCACACACTGGGTCTGATACTCTGGTATTGGTTTGCGGCTCTGACCTTATAAGCGTGAACCCGCTTACCTACCAGATCACCAGTAAGGGAGGCACACATTGTGATAACGTTTAATGGTGCTCGCTCACCGTTTTCCGTTCAGCTCTCTGTTTTCCGAATTATGCTTAATTTTTGGACACTAGTGTATATTTTATTAATGTTAAAGCACTAATCTCAAACTTATTCTTTATGTACAGTCCAAAGTACTTTATTTTATTGTACTTATGAAAAAAAAATCATAACAATATTATTATTACTTTTTCTGAATAAAGCATAACTTCGGCAGCACGTATTTTAATTTTTACGTTACGTAGTGGGCTTATCTCCCCGTATGTAGGACTGACACTCCCCTAGGACTTACAAGCGGGTCCCTAGGGGTAAGAAACCTGTCGGGGAGCGAACTGCACGTAACCACAGAATGAAGAACCTGGAACGAGTGCCTGGCCCGTAGCCAGACATGAGCGTGAAGAAGTAGTTGATATGGAAAGTAAGCAAAATGGATGACAGGAAATGTGAAGGAGTAATTGTTGGAATGAGTGTCGGAGGAAACCGGAGGACCCAGAACAAACCTACCCATACGCCACAAATTCCGCATACGGGAGCTTGGGATCGAACCCAGGCTTCCTAGGTGAGAGGCGAACGGTCTAACCACTCTGCCACGGCGCCGCCACATATTTTAATTGTTCAGGTAATAACAAAAACACCTTTGCACATTAAATTCAGATTTATTCTATTAATGCTTAATCAAAATTGATGAACATTTACGGCCCCATTTCATACTCAATCAAATTCAGGTAAATCAACGACTTTTCTTCATGAACATCATTATCTTCAATAGTCATATATGAAAGACTTTCGTAATATTCGCGAACTTTTGGAGGTGCATATTTGAGCAGTTCATGAATATCGTTGAGTTTTGGCAGAGCTATTTGGCATTGGAATTTCTTTCTTATGTATAAGGACATATCGCAAGAAATAAAAGTCGTGTTTATTTACAATCAAACTTTTTGTAGTCCATCCATAAAGTATTAGTGTTTGTACCAAATAAGAAAGGTAGCACTAATCAGAAACCTTTTAGTTTTGAGAGGAAATGGAGTTTTATTTATGTATCCTCTTTAACTACTGTGGTTCTAGGCGTCTCTTCTATGCTGGGCGTGAAAGACCGATTAATTTTGCTCAGAGGCTTCTTTATCAGGCTTGAGGTTCTTTTACGTGCCGTAAATCTACGACACGAGACCCATGGTTTTACTTCCCTTCCGAAGGAAGCCATGCTAAGGATTTTTACGCCCGAAAAAATCCATCGCCCTCCGTAGATATCTTGGGTATATGAAGTCAGCATGGTGACCATTACACCACGGAGGACGACATTAGTTTTGAGGGTTAGATATTTTAAACTGAACTGTTAATACAAATATTTTAAATTTAAAAAAATAAAAGGAACTTATTCTTGAGCTAAATGTGTCACAAGTAATTCATGAAAATTCGGAAAACTGCTTCCGGTAATCTTGCCCCCCCCCATTACATCATTTGATGCTCCTGGCTGAGAGACAAACTGTTTACTAAGCAGCAAGCGTTTACCTTAAAATTCGAGAATCAATACGTGATGAGCAAACGAATGACTGATAAAAAGGAAAAGCGAGAGGCGTGTAAATATCAAAGTTTCCTTTACAGCTGTGCAACTTGCCGTCCCACTCCTCCATAGTAATCGATAGAAATAAATGTGTCATGCGCACATTTATAACCTCGCCCATTCAGCGCTACACACGCAATACGCTTGCTACGTGATTGACCAAGGGCATTGGACATCCATATTGAAGACGCATGTCCGCAATTGCGGCCTAAAATATTTTTGCGACATGGTTTCAGTGGCGGCTGGTGAGAAAACTAATGGGGTGCTACAATGCCACCTAAAGTGTACGAGTGTTGCCATAATATAGTGTTGTCCAATTATGTTATATATAACTCTGCCCCGTATCTCTGTCACGTGCATTAGTAAACTTTCATTGGCTACAGTCCTGGAATAGGTGTTATACCATACAAAATCGTTCCTTATTTAACACTATGATTTATATTGATATATTCGAAGATGCTTGTTAAATTTATATAGATAAAGATATATTGATAATTGGTGAAAATTTGTTACTGAGATTTCACCGGAAAAAACATGTTTTGAGACTCCCTGAATCAAAAAAAACTCTTGCGCAAGTGTAAAGTGGATAATTAAATCTAAGTCACCTCTTTGCTAATAGCAAATTTGTTATGCGTAAAGGAATGCAACGTCAACAATATGTGTTCATTTACAGTAACCTCCAAAAAGTGCTCCGTTAGAATCTAAGCAAGCATCATCTTAGCTAATTTTGCGCTATCCTCGTTAGAGCTGCAGCGTTCTGCCCAATCGCTAGGGGTGCTTCAAACACACGTGTGTGTAGATAATCAATGGTAACAATCTCGTCATGGTACACTTTACTCTTCAAATATCCCCAGAAATATCAATTTAAAGGATTGCGCTTTGCCATAAGCAAGGCATAGCTAGATATCTTGATCTATAAAGACTGCCATAGTTCTGAATGCATTTAACGCATCTGAAGCACCGGCAGAACCAGCTGTTGTGCAAGATGTCGAGGCACAACATTACTGTAAACATTCCTGACCTTCCGCTCTACAGCATGTGACACAGTTGCCAAGAGAAGATAACGTCTTATAGAACACAGGTTTGAGTCCAACTGTTTAATATTTTGTGGCTAAACAACTCTTTTAGCAATATATAGTAAAAACGCACACATAACTTATCTTTTATAGTTCTACCTCGTCATTCTAATTGCAGAAGCAAACGATAAAGGGATGGTAAAATATTCGTAATCAAACGTCTGACCAATTTTGTTAATTTATGCAACTATAGAGGAAAATGGTAAAGGTACATATGTTTCAGCTTAACGTCAGAAAGTTTCCGTTAAAATCTGTACTCATACCCCCAATACCTAATTCAGATTACAATTCCGAAAAAAGAAATTTAATCAAAACCATGGGCACAGCAGACAAAACTCGTGCTATGACGGACTAGATAGCCTTGCCAGTGTGGTGTTCAGATAACGATTTGTAAATGGCCGTGATACATGCTGTAATTATCTGCAAGTTGTACAGCTCCACACATGTACACATCTGACTGCTTCCAACAGTACTAGAAAATCCAATTCTCTTCTGAAAATGTCCTTGCTAAAACGATGATCCTCTGTATGGATTATTGCTGGAGCAGTAACACTGTTTATAAAGTTCGTTTGTACGCACTTTAACCGTGCTAAGGATCTTTGTGGCTCGGCAGTGGTCATTGGCTTTGTGACCAAAACTTTGAGCAAAGTTATCACTTTAAAAATAAATATTGCAACCTATTAGAAGGTATATATCACAACAACATATCTGTATACTATAACATTAAATAACAATGATTACATATAGAAAAACATATTCTGGTGTGTTACATACACTAGTTTTATTTCCATTCTTCAACAAAGTACTCTTAAAATGTATTCTTCCAATTACTTTACGTTAATTCAGATAAAAATTAATAGAAATGATTTTATTACATATCCTTGAAGATACAACGGGAATGTGAGAATACTCTAGGCCTAAGCTACAGTCAATTGTTTTAGAGATGGTCGCTATGCAATGGCTTTGAAATTCCATTCTGTTTGCTTGACCAGGGGAAAAAGAAAAGCGAATAAAGACCTCCTATTTGAAATGATATAAATATTGTGACCTCGTCCAATTTTTAACCGCCACCTCACTACCTTACACTGTCACTTCACTCACAGTAAATTTAAATTTCTTAATCAGTTCACCCCCATTAGTGACGTCACAGCACGGCGAAATATGTCCGGCGTAATCTTTTCCCCGGACGATTCATTCGCTGTGGAGTCTTAACACAAGATTCCTCCGATGTCTTGTGGAAGCGGCACTCGCTGCACATCATGGCAGTCATCACTAACTGCTTAGCGAACAGCATTTGCACCAGAAGTGCGCCGCAAATCATTCACTGATTGATTCACTTAATACTGTCTAGATCACGGGAGAACGCCCACTAATGTTAAAGCTAATATCTCCGAAGATTCCTTCCGGAAGCGTTCTGGAGTCGGGAAGAAGAAACTTCCAGAAGATTCTAGGTATCTCTCGATAACGCAGTGTTTGCTCAGGATGAGAGCGCTTGTTTATTTCTTACTGGCCTGCTGACGTCAGGTGGCACGTAACTGTGTCACATTATGTTAAAATTATGCCCAATAACAAGCAATATATTGGAAACGATAAAGTCCACAAAATATGTATTTGACAGATGTGCTTTCACATTTTAGTCATAAAGTACTATGACAAGTGTGCTTAATTGATGTGTACGTTTTTGTGCAGCAAGATTTTGTCCCTCTCTTACAGTTTGTCATTCAGAATGAAGAGGACTTCAGAGGCTATTTCCAGAAAATTCAGGATATGCGTTTTATTTGTCAGAAAATGTCCTGCATATATGGTTATTTCAATCAAAATAACCCGAACTCGTTTTGAGAAAATAAGCTTCATACAAATGTTCCATTAAAAAGTAGTTTGGAGTGGAAGAGTTTCTTAAAAATCTTCATATAAATGAAGTTTGCTATTTAACTGACTTTTCATTTTTGATTTCTGCTGTTGATGCATGGACACACGCAGACTTTTCTTTAAAAAAAAATCTTCTCTGCCTACTGTATACGTGACAAAGACTGTAAAAGGTCATACAGATTCTTTGGGCCTTCTCATCGATCTCAATACTTAAAATACACTCTGTCAAGGTTGCATGCTGGTAGCCATAGCATGGGCTATTATAGACGGCGTGCTGCAAGGCAATCAATCACTGTGTTGAATCATATTATTACGTCCTGTTTCGTTCAAAACTGGGTTGACCGTTATTCCCACAAGCTGTCTGTAAGTTACTGAGGTGCTACGAAAGCCACCACAAGTTAGTTGTGTCATTGATCTGACACTGCTGTTGTAAATATTTGGATTTTTACTCCTTCCAGCACTTGTTTACAGTAGGTAAGGAGAGTATAGCATACCAACAAATTAGATATCGATAGAAATATGCATTTTCAGACTGCTTGAGTCTGAATATTTTTACTTTTTCTAGCCCCGTATGTACAATGAACATAGGGATATGAATTTTGCCGAACTGCTAAACCGCAGGAGATAGATAAAAACGTACTATAGATCTCGTCAGAACACACAATTTGTGTCCTATTCGTTTTTTTTGTGGAGATAACAGTTTCCGAGATTTTACTTGTTATTGGTTTCAATTGTAAAGTACTTATACGTTTCTTGACAGGAAGTGTCTGTTTTTTTTTAAATTTATTTATACAGCCCCCTTTAACATCTAAGGTCATATAGGGGACTTTGCACTTGAAACAACTCGTTGTCTGCAGGTTCTTTTACGTTTGTTTTAAATAATTTTATTTTCCTCAAGCGCACACACACACATTCACACTCACATACATACTTCCAGACTCTGTGGGGAATAGGGAATAATTCTGGCTAAAGAAAATTTCCCCGCCCCAGCTGGTAATCGAACCCGGGACCTCCGGGTGAGAAGTCAGCTCGCTGACCACTCGACCACGGAGGCAATTTGTATTTCTTTTGTTCTACTCCTGGCAAAGCAAAGAATAGATTTGCACTCGCTTGCTTAAAACATTTGACAATTGCTTTAGCATAGCGCATTCCTTTAGTTCCCTTCTACGTACAAGGAACTAAGTAATAAGAACATTCTGGTAATGGTTTATCTAGATTAGCATTTTAAGAAATTTGCAGACAGCTAGAGAAAGTCGTATGAGTGTAACACATTTTTAGAAATAAGATAGAGCAATATAGCTCAAAAAACGAAAATTCAAAATTTTAAGTTAGTGGATGCGTCATGAAGATTTCCAAGAAAGTACTCAAATTCAAATTACCCTTTACATGAAAATGTATCCAAAACTTTATTTTGTCAAAACTACTCCAATGTGTTTTATTTAAAAATAAAACATTTTAAGGTATTTTCATTCCAAGTGAAATGTATATCTTGAATTTTCTGAGAACAACCCCTGAAGTCTTCATGCTAAATGACTTTCGCATAAATTCTAAATCGAAAGAAATGTTAACTTCACAAAGTATAGAACTAAATGAATCACACTATTTGTGTCAAAAACTCGTTGGTTGCAGTTAACTATTTCAGAGATATTCGTTGTTACTGGTATGAATTTTCCAATATTTATACTTTTCTTAGATATGAACTCCTTATTCTTTTAGTTCCACCCGTAGTTATGCATTCCAAACACATCACATAGCGACCGACTCTTAGAAGATTTTTTTTATTTTTTTTTTATTTTTAGTTTTAGTTTAACGTCCTTTAACCTGGTTGGTCATATCGGACGATGAATGAAATTGGTGAAATGATGCTCAAATGATCTCGGGGTCCATGGAACTTAAAGTTACTCGACATTCGTCTTCTCAGGATAGGAGAAAGCCCCGAAAAAAGCTTGATCCGGGTAACTCACCCTAAGCGAGATTCGAACTCACGACCTGTTGAATGTGAAGCAGAGACGCTACCACCACACTACCCAGGCGGGCTTAAAAGATTTGACTATCGTTTAAGCCCACTGTAATCCCCTGTTCCTATTAAACCTACAGAAAGTATGGAAATAATTATTTCTAAAATGAAAGTATTCATCTCGATTACCATGAAGTAACAGAAGATAAAGAATTTGAAAAACAGTTTGTTGAATGTTTAAGGAAAAGGCATTTAAATGTTTTTAACGCTGTTCCAATTTTAGTTGTGCTCTTTCTCGAGTGTGTGTGTGTGTGTGTGTGTGTGTGTGTGTGTGTGTGTGAGTGTGTGAGGGGGTGGGAGGTGTGGGTGGGTATGTGTGTGTCCGCGCACGCAGCAATGCTCAGAAACGAAAAGTCCGTTAAATATCAAACTTGGTATTTAAGTTCAGTATCTCTCTAGGATGCGACACGAATATTTTCAAGAAAATCCCACCTCAACTACCGTTTAAATGGAAACAAAATTTGCGAAAATTTATATTTTCTCAAAAACAGCTCAAACGATTTTGATTAAAATATTGTATATTAAAGATATTTAATTGAAAAATAAAATGTATATCGGGAATTTTCTGGATGAATTTTACGGAATTTTGCATAGCTGGTAAACCGTAAGAGATAGACAAAAACAATTCATAAAAAATGTATATCTCGTTAAAACACACAATTTATATCATATACATTTTTCGTGGAGTTGATCGTTTTATAAATATTTGTTGTTATTGATTTCAGCTTTAAAGTACTTATAATTTTCTCTTACGGGAATTTGTCAACTCCTGTCCATACAAGCAAAGGAACTTCAGTCACATAACAACCAGCTTTTGACCATTACTTTAGCCTAGTGTACTCCTTTATCTCCCTTCTACTTACAAGGAAGCAAGCAATAAGACTAATTTTTTCTCGGTTAGATGAAACAATAATTTGTTGCAGAGGTGTAGAGAAAGGTATGTGAATTGAACACATCAGATTTTTTATATGTGAAAATGTTGTGTTTTCTCATGCATTTAAACACTGTATACAAATGTCAACGCTTTGTCATCACTTACATCCAGTAACATGTTGCCGATTGCATGTTTGTTAGCGAATAGCTTTTTCGCCTCTTCATACCGTGCTGCCACTAATTCGATCTCGCACAGAAGAACGTTGTCATGACTGGTTCAAACTGCCCTGTGATAAGCGATACTGCTACCATCTGTCGTTGCGTCCGACACGTTTTATTGGGGCAAAATGCCCTATATTCGTTATCGGGTATCTGCAAGCCAGCAAATTTATAACTAACAATAATGCGATTACGACGACATTGCTAAGAAGATTAATGGCAGCAGGTAGCAGCCTGCAGCCCTGCGCATCGTAAAGCGCAATGGGCTCGTAACCAGAACTAACAAAAACAGGAAAATATGTGTTCCATTCACATGGTTTTCTCTACATGTCTTTGCAATAAATTATTGTTAAAAAACTTATTTTTCTATCTAATTCATATTAATAGAGATAAAAATCAGCATAAATTGTCCTACTATTTGCTTTCTTATAAGTAGAAGGGAAATAAGTCAATACATTAGGCTAGAACGATAGGAAAATCTTTTAAAAACTGGTTGCCTAGTGATTGAAATCACTTCTATGCATGACCAGAAGTTGAGAAATTCCCATATGAAAAATTTGATGTGTCCCATTTACAAGACATTCTCTACATCTCTGCAACAAATTATTGTTAAAAAAGCAATTCTTCTATTCAATTCATGCTAATCAAGAAAAAATTAGCATGGTCTTATTACTTGCTTCAATGTAAGTAAAAGGGAAAAATAAGGGAGTATCATAGGCTAAAGCGATAGCCAATAGCTGGTTGCTATGTAATTGAAGTTCCTTTGTTTGCATGGACAGGAGTCGACAAATTCCCGTATGAGAAACTATTAAGTATTTTAAAGCTGTAACCAATAACAAGGAATGTCCCAAAAATGATAAACTCCATGAAAAAAATATATAACATAAATTGTGTATTTTAACGAACTCTACATTTTCTATTAAGTAAGTTTTTGTCTGCCTCTTAACGTTTTCTAGTAATGCAAAATTCTGTAAAATTCGTCCAGAATAGAGAGATGTTCAGAGGCTATTCCCAGAAAATTCAAGATATGCATTTTATTTGTCGTGTAAATATCTTTAATAAACGATACTTTAATCAAAATGTTCCAATTTGTTTCCATTGAAAGGGTAGTTGGGAGTGGTAAAATTTTCTTGAACATCTTCTTGTCAATCCTTGGGAAATAATGAACTTAAACACTAAGCTTTTGGTATTTAACGACTTTTCGTTTTTGAGCTATGCTGTACAAACACAGGCGGACTTTTTTCTAAAAATGCTTTTTCTTGGATTCAGGGGGTCTCAAAACATGTATTTCCGGTGAAATCTCCGTACCGAATTTTTGGGTGCAATACAATACATTCTCTATACATTATGTATACATAGTATGTGTAGAGAAAGTAAAAAAGTATTTTAAAACTGAAACCAATAACAAAGAATATCTCGGCAATTTGGAAACTCAGAAACTCCATGGAAAAATTATGACATAAATTCTGTGTTCTAACAATATCTAAATTTTTTGTGTAACAAGTTTTATCCATCTTATGGTTTGCCAGTTATGCAAAATTCATCCAGAATGAAGAGTTCCTCAGAGGCTATTACTAGAAAATTCACGATATAAAGTTTGTTTTTAATGCAAATATCTTTAATGGATAGCATTTTAATCAAAATCGTTAGCGTTTTTTGAGAAAATCAACATTTTCGAAACTTTTTCCATGTAAAGAGTAGTTTGGAGTGCGTGGATTTTCCTCACTGACTTTTCGTTTTTGAGTTATGTTCATACACATGCGGACACACACACGAACCTTTTTCAATTTTTTTTGGATACAGTGGACCATAAAACCTGTATTTCAGGCGTGGAGTGCAATGTCTTTTCTACTAATGTACTAAACAGAGAAAATAAAACCTGAGCATTCAAATTGTTCTATTTCATTAGAACTCTATAACTAACAGATGTGTGTGTGTGTGTGAGAGAGAGAGAGAGAGAGAGAGAGAGAGAGAGAGAGAGAAAGAAAGAAAAAAAGAAAAAAAAGATCAAAGATCACTATCCCCTCTGCAGTGCGGGAAATAGCGTTTTCCTCATATTCAAGAGGTCCCGAGCTTGAATCTCGGTCAGGCTGAATTGGCCAAAAGTTTTTGTTCTTTTATCCGGAGTTTTCCCCTATCCTTAGAAGATGAACGTAGCTATCTAGAAAAGCTATGAATCCCTGTCTCATATGAGCATAATTTCACACATTTCATTCGTCAGATATAACCTACCAGACAAGAGGACACTAACTTAAAAACCAAACAGAAAAGCACTCGAACTAATTTTTATAATTTTTTTTGTAACATTGAAATCTATTCTTTCAGCCGAACCTGAGCCATAAAACACTTGCAAAATTAAAGTACTAAAAGGAATTTGCGAGGCCTGTGAACCAGAATACGACCATTTTATAAAACAACATGCTTATGAAGACGAATTTGACTTGTCGCTGGAAACGTCAGGGAATAGAAAATAGTTTGTGGTTTTTTGCTTGAACCTTCACGTTCTTTAACAGGCTTGGTCCTATCGGTCAGTGCATGAACGAAATTAGTTCAAAGGATTCTTAAACGGTCCGGGGTTTCTAGGGCTTAGTCACCTCGCATTCATTTTCCAGTACACCACCACAGAGAGACCAAAAGATAACTTACACAATTACGGTTCGTTAAGCATGCAATACCAACGTCAAAGTTTTTTAACAACCCTAATGTAATAATCGGGAAGGTCATTAGAAATCAGTGAACCGATGTCTTATATATTATTAATAACTAAGCTGTTACTTTTTCTCGATCGTCGCAGATTGTTTTTTCCAAAGCAATTGTTTTATTTGGTGGCGTAGGAGTCGAATTTTCATATTGACTAGATTCGTCTCTGTTTCGTTGGGAAGGTTAACAGTTTCTACATTATGTGTAAATTATGTAGAATTTTTGTTATGAAATAATTATGCTGCAAAAGTAAACAACGGTTTAAAATACTACCTAATATAATTATCTAATAACATTATTCCACTATTCTTGCCGATGATTCCTTCATCACCAAATGCTATTTATAGGGTTTGCTTATTTCTAGTACTTGGGGAAACTGTCGCAGGGAAGGAGATTAATGAAGTCGGACATTCTAATTTCCAACATGTGCGTGATTATCAGGAGATTTTTCATCCGTTATTTGGAATAGCCGGAGTTATATGAAATTACATGTGTTTTGTTTTATATTTTATTATTTTAAATTTCATTTTATTTTATTATATGCATTGATCTTAAATCTGTAAAATTAAGTGTATTGTGTAAAAATGCTGGTTAATAATAAATAAAAAGGGCCTGTAATATGAAACTTAGTTTTAGATATTAGCTACCAGGGTTTAGTACTACAGAGTTTTACTTTTTATACACATATTATATACGTAGTAGGTAGAGAATATGTTATTGCATTTCACCCAAAAATCTGATCTCAAGATTTCACTGTAAATGTATGTTTTGACCTCCCTGACTTCGCAAATAGTTCTAGAAAAGGTTTTGTGTGTGTGAACAGCATTAAGCCAAAAACGAAAGTCCGTCAAATACCGATCCTGATATTTAAGTTCAGCATCTTTAGGGATGTGACACAAAGATTTACAAGTAAATCCCCCCACCCAAACTAGCCTCTAAATGGGGATTTTTTTTTTAACATTTAAATTTTATCAAAAGTAGTTAACAATGTTTATTAAAATTCCATATATTAAATAATGTACTAGCAAATAAAATTATTACCTTGAATTTTGCGGGAATAGCCTCTGGCGTCCTCTTCATTCTGGAGCACTTTTGCATTGCCGGTCAACCGTAAGAGCTAGATAAAATCTTACCACACAAAAAGTGTAGGTCTCGTTAAAACACATCACTTTTTCATACACTTTTAGTGGAGTTAACGATTTCCGAGATATTCCTTGTTATTGGCTTCAATTTTAAAATAGTTACTTTTTTCAAACTTCATCTCGTCATTTGTTTCATATCTCTTTTGTTTTACTCTTAGCCATGCGAAGAGAATTGAATAATTTCAATTTCATCACATAGTGACAGGATTTTAAACTGTTTCACAATCGTTTTAATGTACTCCCTTATTTCCCTTCTACTAACAAGGAAGTAAGTAATAAGATAATTTTCCTAACGTTTATCTTGGCTACCATTATGCAGATAAAATAATAGTTTCTAAAAATAATCTATTTTCAGAACAAATAGAGAAAGTCATGTGTATGGAACACATCACTTTTTTGGTTTTATTTGACTATTATAAGGGGAAAAGGGAAGAATTCATCATAATGCTGGATATTTGTACAAAAGTTAATAAAGAATGCAGAAAGCTAAATTAAGTTAATCAAATTGTCGTTAGAGTTTAAAAAGCTAACCGTCGAGTACATTAAAGCGATAGTGAAGCATCTAACGATTTTATTACGTCGGATAAGCCAGCTAGTCTGAAATAAAATCGTTCTCTTTTAATGCGGCACAGTCTTTTCTCTAGCACGTATGCAAATGTACGCTGTTTATAAAGAAGCTATTGTATTTCATCCGAAAATATGTTTTGATACTCCCTGAATTCAAAAAAAAAAATTTAGAAAACATGCCAGTGTGTGAGTACAGCATAGTTCAAAAACGAAAATTCCGTTAAATACCAAACTTGGTATTAGGCTCAGTATCTTCCAAGGGTGCGACTCGTATATGTTAAAGAAACCGGCCCCCCACATGGAAAATGTTTCAAATTGTTTTTTATTTTCTCAAAAATGTCTTCAACGATGTTGATTAAAATGTCCTATGTTTAAGATATTTTATGGCAAACGATGTACATCTTTAATTTTCTGGGGATAGTCTTTGAGGACCTCTTCATTGTGGATGATTTTTGTGTAGCTCATAAACCGTAAGAGATAGACAAAAACGCACTACACAAAAAGTAGAGCTCATTAAAAAACACAATGTATGTCATATATACTTTTGTAGAGTTAACTGTTTCCGAAATAATCCTTGTTGGTTTCAATTTTAAACTATTTAAACTTTTCTGAAACAAGAAATCAACTTTAATTTCATCTCTTTTGTTTTACTCCCGGGAATGCAAAAGAGAGGCGAATTTAAATTGTTTCACTATGCAATAGGTTTTAAAAGATTTTACTATAGTTTTAGCCTAGTGTATTCTCATATTTCTGTTCTACTTAAAAGGAAGCAAGTAGTAAGCCTATTTCTGCTAATGTTTATCTCAATTAGCATGATGTAGGATTTAGATAAAAGAATAATTGTTGTTTGTGGAACATCTAGAGAAAGTTATATGAATGGAACACATCAGATTTTTACTTTTTCTATTCACTTACTATTATAAACAAACATAGTAGGATATTCTATCTGAATCTTACTTCGAAATTTTACTGGCAGTTCATACCTTTATATCCACTAAATCCCCCTGCCCTCCCCCCCAAATCTATTCGTGTATATTAGTCTTAAACAGTCAGATAAATATTAACTTTCATGTTTGAATCCGGCACTGCTTAAGCATGCTTCTATACGAGTAGAGAATTCTGTCTAAAAGGGTATAAGAAATTCTGCATAGAAATTTCCTTAAATTTCCACCAGTTTTGCCGAATTTTAACTATCTGGATGAAGTCTCTTCAAACGCCATAGTAACATACAGACCCAACGATGAACAGACGAGAAAAGGTGACAATGATAAGTATTCTGCAATATAAAACACAACTAAAATCGAATGCATTACTTTTTAAGTGAAGACATACGTATGGTTTAATAGGTTTAAAATGCCTATACCGACCAATCTGATTAGATATTTTAATGGTTTTCTTCAGTCGAAATGATAAATGGAATTGGTGTATCATCTCCACTATCCTCAGTAAAACCAATATGAAGGAAGGCTGGTCACCATAGACTGAAATAAAATAAATTGCACAGTAGGCAATTCTAAGTCAACCTTACTAACTACTGAAAACTACGTTTGAGATAAACACCTCAGGTAGACTATAACTATGTATAAGAAGAATACACACTACAGTAAAATTTACTGATTAAACTAAGTCTGAGACTAAATTCAATCTTTTCACCTTGTTTTATATCCAAAAGTAAACGAAATATTTATTCTAATAGCACATTAAGGAAACGGGATAATATGACTCGGACACTGCATTATTCTTTTCACGTATGTCTCCAGTCTAACTTTACACTATGCATTATTTGAATGCACGAAATAGATATAAACTTAAGTACATATACAACAGCAGCATATAAGGCATTCAGATATATGTATTTTCGATGTGCATACCTTCATCCAAATATTTACAATATATCCCAAGCTGTGCTCAGCACATCATTTCTGCTTTTTATTCTTTTCCACGCATAATTTTGCACTGTACGTGTTACATTTGTATTTGTTTTTAGTACTGACTGGTCAGTGCAATAAATAGTTACAGCATATTTAAAAAAACTGCTAGACCCATTCATATAGGACTTGACCTAATAAGTTTGCATACATGTAGAAATCTTGCAGTTTCCTATAGACTAGGCAACTTCTCCAACAGCACTGTCTATCGGGAAACAAGACTCAAATTGATGCAGGTGCCGAGTAATGAAACACTGGAAGAAGTTAATCTGCATACACGTTTTCTTGGGCGCTAGGTTTACGGGAAAGCGAGGTTCGGGGAGAACGAGAGAAGTCACCCGCTTATCCTTCGGCAGTGTTGTCAACCAAAGAAAGTTTCCTTCTCCGAGGTCCTCAGCATTAGGGTGAATAGGTTATCTAATTTACCGTGAACTAGCTGAATTAAACCAAACACAGCGCACATGCACATGTATAAGCTCTGAGATCAACAGATAGAATGAAACCTTAGTATTAAAATCACTAGATGTCAAGGTGTATAGCGTACATGTTTTAATGTGGTCACTCTCCTCTGTTTCTGAAATTGTGCGAATCCTACCGAATGAAGACTGGATCCGATTTCACGCCTGGTTCTAGTAAAGTGTAAATATTAAAGGCAATATGAACGATGGCCTATATCACGCAGAGCACTTGACAAACGTAATAGGCGTGTACCGATGGGGTTACCTTCGATGTAACCTTTCCCCTATCTTAACGAACGGATTTGCACAAGAAGTTTTCACACCAGAGAAGTAGTAGTACTACCCTCGTATACCCCTCTGAATATTACCGCCCACTCTGGTATCCCACAAGTGGAAATGAAATGAGAGAAAATGAGAAATATTAATGGTAGTATACAGAGGGATTCAAAACTATATACTTGCTCTTTGATAATAATCAATACATTGCGGGGAGGGGGTGATGTATTGCATAATAATGTAGTTTAATGGTTTCTCAATAGGTGACTCATTTAGTGAGTTCAAAACGACCATCATTAGCAGCTCTACAGAATAAATCTGTTGAGAGAACGTAAGTTCAATGCTATCGTGTAGTGACCTGCTATTCAAAAACTTGATTATCTCTTCAGTCTCCCGTCTCCCCGTTATACCTACGAATGTGTAATGAAACTTTATCTACAAATGCTTATCCCGATAAACAGGAAATAGAAAAACATAAACTTTTGCAGGAATAGTTTGTAATAGGATATAAAAATAAAAAAAGTCGTGTGAATGTGACACATAAGATGTTTTAAATGAAGAATTTGTGGAATTTCTATGAAAATAAATTATATTTGGAAAGGACAGTCGTGTGATAGTAACACATCAGATGTTCTTAAAACTGCAGAAATTTGGGATTTTAAACTATAAGTATTGTTTTCCTATATTTTGGACAAATTCAGTATGTTGACTACCTGCTAACGAAGAATGATAAGCACAGGTTGAAAACGATATATAATTTCTTGACTTGTCGGACGGAATGTTTGTGAGGTTGGTGCCGAAGGGCCCTTGAGCCAACACGAGGCTATTGATTTGAGTACGACTCGTGCTGTATCTCTGTGCGAGATGACGTCATCGCGGCCCTCTCGACACGTCACTCGCCATGACGTCCGCAAGCTTTTTGGCTATTTGCACGTGGCTTTTGCTGGCTCCACGGTTCTTTACTTCAGCCAAATTAGGAGCAACATTCTGGTAACTTCGATTATTTATCCTGTTCTTTGGTGAGCTTTAATAAAGCGTTTTCTCTCATAACATGTCTAGCTTAAAAAGAAGGCACAGTCATTATCATTCGGCGTGGAATAGTTGATTTGGAAAGAGTAAGAAGAATTTCTAACGTTTAGATTTTTACTTTCTCTAGCACCTACTTTTCGAGGTAGATGTACTGCATTCCACCCAAATGACAATGGCTAGTTGACGGAGGGGACACCTAGCAACTCGATCCCAGCGGATGTTTTTGCTTAGAGTCGAGCAATGATCGAACTTGAGACGAGAAGCCAAGTCAGGGCAACGTTAGTCTTGCTGCATATGCAATCATCAAAACATATGCATGTTGCAGCGATATTTGCTGACTGGAATGTATGGCCTTGCTTAATTTATTGCAAGTGATACAGTTCATAGCTGAGTAATTGCTTATTTATAAAATACAGCACAGGTCGGGATAACTAATTTGTTCAATTCAAATCAATTAGATATGATACTGAGTAGGTAGGACTTTACCCTATTACTTTTGAGATGTTTATTTATATTTGTGTTATAAGGACTTGTTAATTAGCACCGTCATTATTTTCAGAGTTCATGACTAGCGATTATTTTTCAAAAAAATAGTTTCTCTCATTTATGCGTGTGATTATAAAAAATTCATATTTTATAAAACCAATAGTGAAATGTATAGCTTATACATATATGAGAATTACCTAATAATTTGTATTTATTTCCCTACATAGAAACAATAAAGTGCGTTAGGCAAAAAAATATGCGAAACGTGCGCTGATTACCCATTTCTCCGAAAGCAATACAGAACTTCTACCTGTGAGTTATCGTCCAAAGTAAACAGAGAATCAATCCAAAATCGGGTGAGGGAAGGAACCACAGGGGACGTATGAACTGCAGGCTGACAGAGACGCGCAGTGTTTCCAGTTCTCGGCTTGAACATTCGGCCATGAGAGGGTTGCTCTAAGACATCCTTCTAGCGGAACTGGGAAAATGACTGCAGTGGTAACTTAACAGGCTTTCCTCTGACAGGCCTCGAGAAGTTCTTTGCGTCTCTGACCTATCTGTCCGATACCTAACGAACCACGGCCTGAAATATGAAGGGGAAACGGAATGTGAGGAAATGAGTGGAAGGATAATCATGCTAGAACACACCACCCCTAGCATTTACTTTGGTGGCCAGAGGGAAACTACAAAAATAAAAAAAAAATAAAAAAAAAAAAAAAAATAAGTAGGAGGGGAAATAAGGGAATATACTAAAGTGATAGTCAAATATTTTAAAAGCTGTTGCTAGCTATTGAAATCGTTTCTTCACTTGGCCAGGAGTTGGCAAATTCCCGTATAAGAAACGTCTAAGCATTTTAAAACTGAAACAAATTACAAGGAAGATCTCGCAAATGGTCAACTCTACGCAAAAAAATGTATATGACATAAATGGAGTGTTTCAGCGAGAACTACGTCTTTTTGCAGTAAGTTTTTGTCTATCTCCTATGGCTTACCCAGTTATCCAAAATTCAGCAAACTTCATCCAGAATGAAGAAGTCTTCAGAGATTATTCCCAGTACAATCAGGATATACATTTTAGTTGTCCTGTACATCCATCCATCTATCCATCCGCAAATAAACTATTCTTACAAAAATCATCCTGTCATCATAATACTAATCAGATAAACCTTACCAGAAATGCTTCTATTACTTAGTTCCTAGGCTAAAGCAACAAGTGAAATATTTTAAAAGCAGTTCTATACGATTTTCATTGAAATCCAGTTCTCTCCTCACAGCCGGGAGTAAAAAAAAAATAGTATCAAACGGATGAGAGCTTACCGTTTGAGAAGAATTGAAAGCAATAACAGAGAATATCTCTGAAATGTTACAAAAAATTGCACGACGTAAATATTGTGTTAACGAGATCTACATTTTTTGTGCTGTGCATGAAGTCATTAAGACTTCAGGGTCTATTTCCAAGAAATACAGGAATATACAGTTTATTGGCCATGTAAAATCTTTAATATAGGGCATTTTAATCAGTCATCATCCAATTTTATAAACGAAAACTTCGAAAAATTTTCCATATAAAGGGTAGTTTGGAAAGGGGGGAATTTTTCTAAAAATCTTCGTGTCGCATCTCTTAAAGATATTAAACTTAAATACCAAGTTTTATTTTTAACTGACTTTTCGTTTTTGATTCATGCTATCCACCCACTCACCCACACACACACACACACACACACACACACACACAGACACACTCTCTCTCCCTCCCTCCCTCCCTCCCTCACCTTTTTATAAAATAACTTTTTTGAAATTAGGTGTCCTTAAAAGGTGTATTTCCGGTGAAATTTGGCATCGATATACCTAATATATATAGTACGTGTAGAGAAAGTAAAAATGCCTTTTTAGAAAACATTCATCACCTGTGAAAACACAAAGTAAAATGCCTTTTTAGAAAACATTCATCACCTGTGAAAACACAAAAAAAAAAAAGTGATGCCAAACATAGTCTGTGTTTAAGTTCAGCATCTTATAAAAGGGTGTCATGAAGATATTAAGAACAATTCTCGCACCCCAAACTATATTTAAATCCACATGTTTATTTTTTCTCATGATCTTCAAGTTTTTGATTGAAAGATCGTGTATTTAAGATGCCTAATAAAATGCAAATCTTGCATCATTGATCACGTCAAAACGCTTCGATATCTAACAAAAACCTTAAATATTAAATTATCTTGAATGTATCTCTAAGTATAGACTTAGAATGATAAACTTATTTCCACAGTCCAAGAAGTGAATAAAGCATATTTTACACATGCAGTAACTCCCAGTGACAGTTGATTCTGTTTCGAATGCTCATACCACTAAGAACATAATTTTGTTCCAGATCTCTTCGTAGGCAGGGTTGTTTTTTTGTTTTTGTTTTCTTTTTGCGCTAATAATATCCCTAAAATGTTACGAAACTATGAAATTTAACCCGCAAATGAAATCTGGGACTTAAATTACTAATGCTACTTCATCACTAGATATTGGATTTGTACTCGTATGTACTGAAATATTTCAAACATGCATTAATTTACGTTAGCAAATTTTAAAAAGATATTCTCATAATGTCGAAAATATATCCATTATATTTTAATTTTTTTTAACTTTAATCGTACACCTTTTGTCATTTATAGTGCATAATCTTCCTTAAACATCGTCTGGTCTTTATTATCAGATTTGAAATATATACCTATATTTGATATACCTATAATTTTCACCAAATTCTCGAGTATATAGGTTTAAACCGTTTATCGGATAACGCAAGTTTGCATTCTGAGAAGGAGCCTTCCGTGTTTACAGATTTGATCGAGTAAAATTTGAACATCATAATATTCTCTCTAAACATTGCACAATATATCTATTTTCTTGCATTCGTAAAATGAACACGTTTAAGTTTGCTTTGAACGAATTATATGGGTTCAGGCTCATTTTGAATCTCGGTGAGATACGATATGAGCATATTAAGGGCATATTAAGGGCTTGATTATTTGTCACTAATGAGCTGTAATATTAATTTGAAAATGTAAAAAGCATTTAAAAATGTGTATTATATCCTCAGATATGGAAAAATTATGAAATATGAAGTCATATCAGAAATGTTTATGGACTATAAAGCGTACATACAAGCACAGAACATGAAACATATTGCAAAACTTAGTTTTCATTTTTAACATGGAATTAACTAAATACGTATTTTCATACAAATTCAATGTCTAATAACCCCTTGAGCACTGTGGAGAGTTCCTGAATGAAAGCCTGCCTCAGGTAGCTTGATCCAGCCGGAATTATAACCTCACCAGTGGTGCTAAAGGTATCTACCGCATACCTCTGTAAACATTTCCGCAAAGAAAATATAAATGTGAAAAAACATGCAACGTTAGACTAGTTTCATAAATATGCAAAAAAAGTGTAGTTTAATGTGTATTCCAAAGATGATAAGACACTTAGACGATAACTGGCGTTATTATAATAGGCATTTGCATACGAATTTTACCCGTTGGATATCACAAGGGTGCAAAATAAGACCAGCAGGATGTAATTTCAACATTTTGGTGGAGGTACTATAAATTTGTTTCAAAGCTCTTTCTGGAGTTTTAAGCTACAAAAACAAACATCTTTTGTTATAATATTTTCTAGGAACACCGATGGAGGTTTCTTGTTACAGATTGCTGCCTCAGAAGAGGAATTTTGAAAATGTGTAACGTGGATTTCATTTGTCTGTAGGTTAGGTGTACCAGGATGTGAAGAATCGTTATAGTCAACGGCTGTTCAGCCTTGTGTAGAGCCTAGTCTTTCTTAGAAGCATGTTCAATCATTTCTTACCATTTTTAAGTTTTTATCCAAAGTTTTACAGTCCTCATATGTTGAGTTCCTCCCTTTGGGGAGGTGTTCTACTCCTTCAGCTGCTGAGGTGCGGGCGCTGCATACTCCTAACACTCGTGATAATCCTGGCATAATTAGAAGTATATCAATTTGAACATCTAAGTACCTCCCGTTTGGAATGCTGTGGGTTGGACTCCGCGGTGCAGTAATTCCCCATACCCATTGAAGATTGGAGATGCCAGGTTATTGATTGCCAGGAGGGCTTATACTTATTTTTTTCCTAACAATTATTTTATTCAACTGGAATATTAAGTGCATTTGCGGTAAATCGCAACATTGAATTTTTGGGTGGAATATAAGAGTTTCTCTACCTACCATGAACGTTATACAGAAAATAAAAATTAAGCGGAATGAAATATCAGGTAATGCTACAATTAGACTGTGGAATAGGATTTTATTCCACGCTAGAGAATTTTATATAGTTCTCATACCTGAAGCAAAGTAGGAAAATGGTGTTCCCACTATGACAGCATGAACAAGG
This sequence comes from Hymenopus coronatus, assembly GCA_030762935.1. Classification (NCBI taxonomy): domain Eukaryota; kingdom Metazoa; phylum Arthropoda; class Insecta; order Mantodea; family Hymenopodidae; genus Hymenopus; species Hymenopus coronatus. The sequence goes on along the minus strand of CM060897.1, from coordinate 82,495,619 downwards.
TCAAATAAAATATTGTAGAGAAATATTTCGATATCAAAATTTCTATTTGCAACATCTCTATGTTGACTTTTTGGGAGGCGTACATGTTTTGTTTGCCAATTGGGTACAGTAGGTAGAAAAAAATCTGATGTACTGGCATGACTTTCTCTAGCTGCTCTACAAACTTCTTGAAAAAGATTATTCTTCCTTCTACACAATGCTAATCGAAATAGACATTAGCAGAATGTTCGTATCACTTAGTTCCTTATAAGTAGAAGGGAGTTAAGGGATGTCGTTATGCGATTGTCATTGCAAAACGCTTCTTTGCCTGCTCAAGAGTAGAACAAAAGGAAAACGGACACGTCCTATCTGAGAAAAGTACTTCACATTTGAAACTAATTACAAGGAATATCTCGGAAACGGTTAACTCCACCACAAAAACGTAAAGGACAAAAATTGTGTGTTATGACAGATTTAAATTTTTAGTGTGGTAAGTTTTTGTCTATCTCTTACGGTTTACCAGTTATGCAAAATTCAGTAAAATTCATTCAGAATAAAGAGGTCTTCAGAGGCTATTTCCAGAAAATTCAAGATATACATTTTATATAGGATGTAAATAGCTTTAAAATATGGGATTTTAATCAAAAGCGTTAGCCGCTTTTTAAAAAATCAACATTTTCAAAAAATGTTCATGTAAAGGGTACTTTGTGGTGGGAGGATTTTCTTTAAAATCTTCGTGTCGCATCCTTGGCTTTTAAAAGCCTTTTCGTTTTTGAGCTCTGCTGTCCAAACACACACACGGACGTTTTTCTAAAAATACTTTTTTTCGGACTCAGGGGACCCCAAAACACCTACTTCCAGTGAAATCTCGTTATGGAATTTTTGGGTGATATACAACACCTTCTCTGTTCTCTTAAGTATGTACATACAGGGTTAGAGAAAATAAAAATAAACAGTATAGCTTGGTGATAGTAATAATAATTAAACATAAAATGACTCGTAGTAATTGGAATATTTTTACTCAATTACCATTCCGGTTATGCCCTGTTTATATAAGAATTTTCGTACACCTTTCGAGTTCACAGAGTTTGGCTGTGAGCAAGCATAACGAGGTTAGTTGCTAAATTTGAAGGAAGATGTTATCGTGAGCAACACGAGGCTTTTGTATGTTTCACCTCGGGCGCTGATTCACGCAACAGTAAGCGGGATATTCGGCACTTCCGCGTGGGTAGAGCTGTTAATTATCCAGGTGCACTGGAGCACTTCCCTCGGATAATTGTCCCCTGCAGCTCTCCAATATCTACCCTAGGAGAGAAGATCATCCCACGCCTTATCAGTGGGTACGTCTGTTTCTGAGCGGGAACAAAGCAGGTCATTAAGAGTTTATTATAGTCGAACATTAGCAGATGGTGTATTTTAAGTTCAGATTTGTGGGACTATTTAAATTGTTTCGGGATAGATAAGGGAGAAGCAGAAGGTATTGAGCATCAGTATTATGGGGCTAAAAAATCCGATGTGTTCCATTCACATGGCTTTCTCTACATCTCTGCAACAAATTATTGTTAAAAAGCTTATGATTCTATTTACTTCATGATAATTGAGAAAAATTAGCAGAAATAGTCTTATTACTTGCTTGTAAGTAGAAGCGAAATAAGTTAAAGTGATAGTCAAAAGCTGGTTGTTATGTGACTAAAGTTCCTTTGTTTGTATGGCCAGGACCTGTATGAGAGAAGTAAAAGTTTTTTAAAACTGAAACAGAATATCTCAAAACGATCAACTCCACGAAAAAATTGTATATGACATAAATTGTGTTTTTTAACGTGATCTACATTTTTATGTAGTAAGTTTTTGTCTATCTCTTACGGTTTATCGGTTATGTAAAATTCCGCAAAATTCATTCAGAATAAAGATGTCTTCAGAGGATATTCCCAGAAAATTCAAGATATGCATTTTATGTTTCATGTAATTATCTTTAATAAACGATATTTTAATCAAAATCGTTAGAGCTATTTTTAAGAAAATCAAAATGTTCTAATCTTTTTCCATGTAAAGAGTAGTTAGGGGGGAGATTTTCTTGAAAATCTTCCTGACGCATCCTTGAAAGATACTAAACTTATGTAGTACGAGTTTGGAATTTAACGGACTTTTCGTTTTTGAGTTATACTGCCCACAGATACACACACATGGGTCTTTTTCTAAAACGTTTTTATTGTTTTGGATTCAGGGGCCTCAAAACATATATTTTCCTACGAAATCTCAGTATCGAATTTTAGGGTGCATTACAATATCTTCTCTGTACACTATGTACATAGTACGTATAGAGAAAGTAAAAAGTAAGTCTTAACAACATGTATAATCTGTTTTCAGTTTCAATACGTGCATCTGTAATCCGTTATACATACGAGCTTGTTATAACAACGTGGCAAATTAAGTTCATTAAAAATTCATATACACACACGTGTGCGCGCGCAGATAATGGATACAAACTCTTCCGTTTCATCGATTCTGACCGAATATGAGCTGATAAATCTTTGACACAAAACGAAAAAAGACTAACTTGAAATATGTGGCAGCATAATTATGACAACATAATAAATGCCAAAAAGGTTAACATTATGTAGTTTATATCTCTAATTAAAATAAATGTCAGTATACATTGTCATGTGGGTGTATTTAACAACTTCAAAATCTTAAATTAACAATATTAAAATTTAGAATATTATGTCTAGTAGCCTATATTTAATTAGTTTTATTTAGGCTTTTGAATTAATTTGCCTAAATTATCTATACTGCTCTACTGGTTGCTCAACAAAAATTATTACTATTGTTATTATTATTATTATTATTATTATTATTATTATTATTATTATTATTATTATTATTATTATTATTATTGCTGCTGCTTTCATCTGAAAAAAACTAGAACAAGAAGTTGAAGATATAAGGCAAAATTTACACTTACTTTGTGCATATTGTAATTGTATAGTTTCCTTAATTTATCAAAATTAGTTTCGGATACACAATTTTAACCTCTTTACTTGTATGTTTTTTTTTTTTTTTTTGTATTTATGAAAACATAAATGGAAAAAAAAAACTAAACTAAGCGCATATGCACTGTTTGAAGCACTTTGTCGCCCTCCGTGGTGTAATGGTTCATGTACCCAAGGTCGCGGTTCAAACCCGGTGGAGGACGATGGATTTTTTTCGGGTGTAAAAATCTTAGCATAGTTTTCTTTGGAAGGGAAGTAAAACTGTTGGTCCCGTGTCGTAGATTTACGGCACGTAAAAGTACCTGAAACCTGATAAAGAGGTCTCTGAGCAAAATTAATCGGACTTTCATGCCAAGAATAAAATGGAACGCTGAGAACACAGCAGTAAAAGAACGTCCATAAATAAAACTCCATTCCTATTTCATTTTGAAGCATTTTTGTTTCAAGGGATATAGTAATGTCATATTTTGTGGGTGCTGTTTTGTTTTAGCATACTTTCCCCTTTTGGTGCTCCCAGATTGATTTTACAAATATACTACTTTTGAGGGTATTCTTTAGCTTTTTCTAGACAATCTAGGTTGCATAATGAGTGCATAAGTAATTATACATTTACATTTTTAAAGCTTAGTTGAAAAAATTACATTATTAGTTGGATGTTTCTCATTTGATAGTGTAAACCAACTCACTGTATATTTTATCTTTAAATATTGGAAGGCTTTCGATTGTTTACTATCTTTCTCCTCAAACTTCCCCAACCTTCCTATTGTGAACAGAGCGCAATCACAGTATGACCATTAAGTTAGCAGCTCGCTGTCGCTGTCAGCTTCCTTAAGATAATGAGAGAATATAATGTGTAGGTACGGTTGTTTTTCAACTACTTAAATTTAACAGACCATATTAATAAGAGAAGTTGGCCATCGGTGTTTTCTTTGAGTTTGGATAGGCATAGGTATCTTTGATGTAGCATGTGAGATTTGTGGTGGACAAAGTGGTGCAGGGGCGGGTTTTCCTGTTTCCCCCCATCGCCTTCCACCGGTGCTCCATCTTCATTCATGTATCATCAGTGTCATCGCCTGCGATGCCATTAGTAGTTAAAGCGGGTGTTAAACATTACAAACAAACAAAAAAGTTACTTGCAGTCATCGTTTATTGGAGAAAATTTTTCATTGAAGAAAGTACATAGTGGGGTAACCGTTCTCCTTGCTTGCGAAGCGCCTGCGCAGAATAACATACTTTCTTCCGTTGTTCACTTATAGTTGCTTAACAATGATGGTGGTATACGTATTGTTTTGTGTTTTCAAAGTCTATGATTGCAAGTACGGAGTGGAAAAACCATGAAGGAATATAATATTGACAACATATATTTATTATGAGTGCTCTCGGAAACTTCAGTGAGCGTTAAGTGTAAAATAATGCTAAAAAAATAAATAAGAATAAACAAGAGCAATAAGAGAGTGAGAGCGAGAGTGAGAGAGAGAGAGAGAGAGAGAGAGAGAGAGAGAGAGAGATATGAAGAGTTTGACTGTGAGGACCCAGAGCGGCTTGTTTGAAGCTAATTGCAAATATTGAGATTTTCTCAACTTATTTTTCCGCATGTTTTAGTATTTCCTCATGAATCATTTGTTCTAGAGTGATGAATGTTTTAAAAATCTGGAACTCATTTTTATGTGATGTAAAACGTCTCTACAATAAAAAAGCAATGATGTTGTTTGTACCAAATTCGTGTGTACTAAATCCCATTCAGTATCTCTAGAGTAAATAGCTTCCCTGAAAAGTGCGATTAAAGTTCTTAAAATTAATATTGCAACCATAAGGTTTACAATCTCCCCTTACTTCTAATTTTCTATGTACCTGTTGCGGGTATTGCCTTCAGTAGATTGCCAGTCTCTAGCTGCACCTAATATGGCAGATATATACTTTGTTTGGTGGCAACCATGGGCTATACTTTATTTACACTTGGAGTTGGGCAGGAATGAGGACTTGCGCAGTGTGGATGCACAATGGCAGAGTGTCCTCGGAGAGAACATGTAGCAACGACTTCAGTTCACCGGAGAATCGCCATAGATGAGACAGCTAAACCAGGTTAGAGAAATCGAGTCGGCATTACTGTTGGTGAGTAAGACACTTTTCGGAGTTTCAAAATTTAAAAACATTTAGTAATTTGGCAATTAACTTGGCAAAATTTTCAAGCGTTTGTATCGATCTTTCTTTCTTGTGTAAACATTCCGGCAAAGACTATAATTAGGTATATGTTGTTGAATGGGGCACTATTTCAGAACAAAGCCATGTTTAAAGGCGTGTGTATTAATGTAAATCTACATAATCTTATATGTATGTTTTATCTTTAAGCCGTTTTGTGTTTTATTGTGAAAAAGTTCACATGTGTTAATTATTTAAAATATTTTCAAAACGGATACACTTTTTAAATTGAATAGAAAACAATTTATATTAACAATATTATCAATACAAGTTTGTAAAATGAGCTGAATATTTTTACTGCTACGGTAAATAAAGTTAGTAGTGTAATATTAGGCAATATTTCTGAGCACCATCTTATTTTCCTATCATCCATGACTTAGGAGAATTGTAACCATTAATCAAAGAAAGAAACGCTTGCACCCTTGCCTTGCGAACGAACATTCTCAAATTATTTGCTTGTTGCGAAGTAACCAGGGGTAAACAAACTTGAAGTGGCATCTGTAAAGTTCTAAGCACACTACATTATTATATTAAAATAGATGATAACCTATATGTTAAATCATTATCAGCAGCTACTGATCTTTGGAAATGAAAGAATTGTGCTTCATATTTAATGTGCTATATATAAAATTAGATCATCTGCCATATTAAACTAGATATTTTGAAAACACGAAACTCACGGCAGAAAATGAGACCGGTTCACTTCGTGAGGTAGAAAATCTTCTGCTTAATTAGACCTCGGCAATGATCTTGCATTTATATTAGCCCATTACACCACGCTGACGGTCAGTTACTAAGTTGATAAAAAAAAAAAAAAAAAGAGGGAAGTGAAACTCGTGTTGTATCCATAAAGTTCTCTGGGGATAACTGATGAAAGAGACACCAAGAAAAGGCAGCTTTGGAGCATGAAAATTCAATTCGAACATATCTTTATATTGGTGCACTTTAGACCTTTCAACTTTATCTCTTGAATAACTAAACTGTAGGTATGTGCTTATTAGAATATGACTATTTTGGCTCAGTATAATTTTTAAAAACTGACTACATTAGCATGGCTTTCTGTACATGTTTTTAAAAACTATTCTTACAAAGTCCTATTTTTCTATCTACTTCATGTTAATTGAGATAAAAGTTCTGTAGAAACGATGTTTTGCACTATTCCTTGCAGGTTCAATACGAATGCGGGATTATCGCTTTAAGAGATAGGAAATCTTTTAAGAGAAGGTCGCTAGTGATGGTTTGAAATTCCATTGCTTGACCAGGGGAAAGAAAAACGAATAACGACTTCCCATAAGAGAAAAGTAAAATATTTTCAAGTTGAAACGAATAACAAGCAATATTTTGGAAATCGTTAATCTACAAATAATGTATTTAAAATAAATTGGTGTTTTAACTAGATCTATATTTTTTGTTCAGTAAGTTTTAGTCAATCTCTAAGATTTACCAGTTATACAAAAGTCGTCCAGAATGAAGAGGACTTGAGAGGCTTTCCTAAAATATAATTTTTGTCACGAAAATATTGTAATTATGTGGAATTTTAATTAAATCTTTGGAGTCATTTCTCACAAAATCAAAACTTTCGAAAAATGTCTCATGTAAAGAGCAGTTGAAGTTAGGTGGATTCTTGAAAATCGTTGTATTGTATCCTTGAAAATCTTTGTATTTCATTCTTGGAAGATACTGAATGATATATCAAAGGTATATGTTATGTTGTTCATGGACAACACGGATACACAGACCTTTTTCAAAATTCCTTTTGGATTCATGGAGACTCCAAACTTGCATTTTAAGTGAGATTGCGGTATCGAATTTTTGGCTGGAATGCAATATATCCTCTGCTTGCTGTGTATAATAGAGAACGTAAGCAAAATCTTCTTCTGTTACATTCACAGATTTTGTTTGCCCTTTATCGTTTATAAGTGGCTCTACTATTCTTAGAATTTTTTTTTTCCATCTGTTTTATTTTATTCCAGAGAAACCTTTGCAGAAATAGCTACATTAGCTTTTTTTTTAAGCGAACAGTGATGGTCAAATGTTTAGGAACTGAATCCGTAGTCAGATGGCAAAATGCAGTTAGCCTTTCGAGACATCACCCCTTTGCACCATATCCCTTAGCTCCTCTACATTCAGATGAGGTTAGGATGTCGCCCAGTCTACTGCTTTCACTATCTGTGGGTAGATGGCAGCGCAATCGGAACCACCATCAATTTTCAGTTTTAGTGTTTTAATCTGCAGGTAGAACTTTAGTTCGTGTTATCAGTGCGGTATTTAGCACAATGACTGAGGGGAAACCATGAGAGAGAGAGAGAGAGAGAGAGAAAGAAAAAATCTGATGTGTTCCATTCACATAACTTTCTCTATACCTCAGCAACAAATTATTCTTAAAAATCTTATTCTTCTTTTTACTTCATGCTAATCAGTAAAAAATTAGCAGAAATAGCCATATTACTTGCTTCCTTATAAGTAGAAACGAAATAAGGGAGTACCATAGGTTAAAGTGATAATCAAAAGCTGGTTGCTATGTTACTGAAGTTCCTTTGTTTGTGTGGACAGCAATTGACAAATTCCTATATGAGAAATGTATGTCTTTCGTAGCAGAAATCAAAAATAAGGAATGTCTCAAAAACGACGAACTGCACGAAAAAAATGCATATAACATAAATTGTGTGCTTTAACGTGCTCTACGTTTTTGTGTAGTAAGTTTTTGTCCATCTCTTACGGTTTAACAGTTATTCAAAATTCAGTAAAATGCATCCAGAATAAACTACTCTTCAGAGGCTATTCCGAGAAAATTCAAGATATACATTTTATTTTTCAGGTAAATATCTTTAATATACGAAATTTTAATCAAAATCATTAAGAGCCATTTTTGAGAAAATCAAAATTTTCGAAAAAAGTTCCATGTAAAGGGTAGTTGGGGTGGGGGATTTTTCTCAAAATCTTCGTGTCGCATCCCTGGAAGATACTAAACTTAAATACCAAGTTTGGTATTTTACCTAGTTTTCTTTTTTGAGTTATCGTGTTCACACACACACACACACACACACACACACACACACACGGACCTTTTTCCGAAAATGATTTTTTTAGATAAAGGGGACTCTATAACATATATTTCCGCTGAGATTCACCAGAAATATATGTTTTGAGACCCCTTAATGCAAGAAAAATTTAGAAACATTTCCGTGTGTGAGGGGAGGGGCAGTATAGCTCATAAATGAAAAGACCGTTAAATACCAAACTTGGCATTTAAGTTCAGTAGCTTCCAGGGGTGAGACTCAAAGATTTTCAAGAAAATCCCCCCATCCCCTTAATATGGAAACGTTTGTAAACATTTTGTTTTCCTAAATGATGGATCTAACGATTTTGAATTCTGTATATTTTACATATTTATATAAAAAAAACTCTGATGTGTTCCATTCACATGGCTTTCTCTATATCTCTCCTTAACAAATTATTGTTCATAAGCTTGTTATTTTATTTATTTCACGCTAATCGAGAAAAAATAGCAGAAATAGTCTTATTTCTTGCTTTATTGTAAGTAGAAGTGAAATAAGAGAGTACCATAGGTTAAAGTGAAAGCCAAAAGCTGGTTGCTTTGTAACTGAAGTTAGTTTGTTTGTATGGACACGAGATGGCAAATTCCTGTATGAGAAAAGTATAAGTTTTTCAAAGCTGAAACCAAAAACAAGGAATATTTAAAAAATGATCAACTCCACGGAAAAAATGTATAACATAAATTTTGTGTGTTAAGTTCTTGTCCATCTCTTACGGTTTAGTAGTTATGCCAAATTCATCCAGAATAAAGTAGTCTTCAGAGGCTATTCCCAGAAAATTAAGATATACACTTTGTCAGGTAAATGCCTTTAATATACGATACTTTAATCAAAATTGTTAGAGCCATTTTTTAGAAAATCAAAATTCTCGAAAAACGTTCCATGTAAAGGGTAGTTGGGAATGGGGGGATTTTCTTGAAAATCTTCGTGTCGCATCCTTGAAAGATACTGAACCTAAATGCCAAGTTTGGTTTTTAACGGACTTTTCGTTCTTAAGCTATGTTGTACACACATACACACACGGACATTTTTCTAAAAATTCATTTTTTGGATTCAGGAGGTCTCAAAACAGTATTTCCGGTGAAATCTCGGTATCGAATTTTTGGGTGCATTACAATACCTTCTCTATACACTATGTACATAGCACGTATAGAGAAAGTAGAATATATCCTGAATTTTGGGGAGAATAGCTTCTGAAGACCTGTTTATTCTGGATACATTTTTATGAATTTTGCATAACTCGTAAACCTTAAGAGATAGACAAAAGCTACCACACAAAAATGTATGTCGTTAAAACATGCAATTTGTCATATACATATTTGTTATAGAAGTGATCGTTTTGAAAATATTTCTTGTTATTGGTTTCAGTTTTAAAATATCTATAATTTTCTCATACGGGAATTTGTAAAACTCCTTGTCATACAAATAAAGGAACTTCAATTAAATGGCAACCAGCTTTTAAAATATTTGACTGTCGTTTTAGACTATGGTACTCCCTTATTCCCCTTTAACTTACAAAGGAGCAAGTAATAAGGCCATTTCTGCTAATTTTTTTTCTATTAGCATGAAGTAAATAGAAGAATAATAACTTTTACATAGATATAGCGAAAGTCATGTGAATGGAACACATCCGAGTTTTTGTGTAGTAATGTTTTGTCCAACTTTTGCCGTTTACCAGTTAAACAAGTCATTCACAATGAAGAGAACCTCAGAAGCTATTCTCGGTAAATTCAAGATATACATTTCATTCATAATGAAAATATATTATGGTATTTATATAAAAATCCTTAGAGCAATTTTTGAAAAATTGTTACATGTAAAGTCATTTGCGATAGGGCACTCTCTGAAAATACTTTCGAGTGCTTGGAAGATGAAAAACTTAAATACCATGTTTTTCATTTAAGTTACGCTGCACTCACACAAGAACCTTTTTCTAAAGATGGTTTTTTTATTTATTTATTCAAGGGGGGGATTCAAAACATTTTTCCAGTCAAAACTCGACATCCAGTTTTAGATGGAATACAATCTTCCTCTACTTAGCATATGTAATAGAGAAAGTAAAATGACAGCAGCAGCAAATATGGTGATACAGTCTTTATAATATCCTATATAATATTACAGAAACACAACACATAAATTGACAGAACAATGGATTTGTCACATTTAGGCTATTTTAAACAGCTTAATGAAAAACACTCCTTCGTTTGTCACCTCCTGAAGTCCACTGAAAAGGAAAATGTTTAAATTAATCTATTTACTTCCAGGGTATTATTAATACTCTGTCACGTACCAAGGAAGTAAGGAAATAATATTACATTCCACCCAAATGTTTGTTTTAATCAAAAAAATCTGATGTATTCCATTCATAGTACTTTCTCCACCTGCTCTGCAAACAAATTGCTTACAAAAGTGCATTCTTCTTTCTATTTCATCTTAATGAGATAAACATTAGCAGAATGATTTTATTACTCAGCTCCTTATAAATAGAAGGCAACCAAGGGAATGCCTAGGCTAAAGCGATAGTTGTCGCTCTGCAATTACCATTGAAATTAGCTACTTTGCAGGACTAAAATAAAAGAAACACAATAAATTTCTGTCTGATAAGTAAAAGTATTTTAAAATAAAAACCAATAATAAGGAATATCTCGGAAAAGGAGAACTCTAGAAAAAAAAATATGACATAAATTGACTGTTTTAACAAGATCTATATCTTCTGATTTGATTTCCTACGGTTTATCAGTTATACAAAAGCTATCCAGAATGCACAAGTTTCCTAGGTTATTCTCAGAAAACTTAGATATACATTTTATTTGTCTTGTAAATATTTTAATATGCAGTATTTAAATAAAAATCGTAAGTCATTTGTAAGAAAAGCAACGTTTTCATATAAAAGATAGTTGGGGGAAGGGGGCGATTTCCTAAAACTCATCTCTCATCATTGGAGATGCTTAACTTAAATACTAAGTTTGGTAGCCAACGAACTTTTCGTTTTTTGATTTAATCTGCCCCCCCACACGAACATACACATACATACACACACACATTTTTCTAAAAATGCTTCTTTTTTCTAGTCAGAGGATTTCAATATATATATTTTCGGTGAAATCTCGGTATCGAATTTTTGGATGGAATACAATCCTTCTCTATCTATGTACATTATGCATACGTGCTACAGAGAGTAAAAACGGAGAGAGAGAGAGAGAGAGAAAAGTGAGTGTGTGTGTGTGTGTGTGTGTGTGTGTGTGTGTGTGCATATTCAAAAACGAAAAGTTTGATAAATACCAAGCTTGGTACTTAAGTTCAATATCTACAAAAGATGACACACATTGGTTTGTGATTTTATTTGTATCTTCTGTTCCTTATATTGTTTTGGTTATAGTATATTTGTTGTTACGATTATTCTGGACCCATGTGGCTAGCCATAGATGTCACTTAGACGTTCCATATTTTTTGGAATATATATAGATAGATTAAATAGGGAGTTCCAGAGCCTAGGATTACACAGAAAAACTAAAAATTTCCATTTTTGGTAATTTTAATCTCTCCTTAAACTTAAAACCCGTGTTAGAGAAGTGAGAGAGCGCGCACCGCTTAAGAATCACCCTACACCATCCGCTGCCAGAACTTGGATCGTAAAAGCTCCGAAATAACACGACATGCACTCTCTAGCGTTGATTATTATCTTTCCGCTATCTCTTCCAGCCCAACGGCCAGGGTGATGAAGGCACAGCGACAGACGTGCAGTGGAGGTGACATAGAATGGAGGAGAGAGAATCCTAATCAGGCGCCCGCCCTTTTATACAGAGAAAAATCACTGCAGTAAGCTGGAAAGTGGAAACTTGCCTAAGTATGTGTTTTACTTGATAATAAAGCTGAAACTAGTGATAACTATCGAGTAGAAACTATCGAATTATTTATAGTCTCCTAACTATCGGTTATTCGAATGTTACTCAGGTATTCGGATTTAAAACTATATTATTGGCTGCTTGACAGTCTATAGTCGCCCATTACTTTTCAAACGCTTTCATCGATGAAGCAACAAGCCAACTTCATTTCACAGAGCATAAAGTAACCATTGATCTGTTTTCTTTAGTCGTTTTGGCAATTAACATAAACATTAGACTCAAGAATGCTACATAACAGCTACCAAGCAAGAAATAAATGTTCAGTTGGTCTACTAGGGCATGCAGTTTGTTGTAAACATGTGCATTAGTATTGGTGATACTGCCGGAGAGGCCTATTTTGTGACGAGTGCATCCGTCACCCGGTGCCTGGGAGGTGGGGATTATGATGTTTGTAAGTAAAAACCATAACGTTGATAGCAACCTTAAAACATCACTTTTAGAAAAAGGTAGTTTTGTGTTCGAATGTGTGTCTGCTAGATAAATACCAAAGTGGTGTAAAGTTCAGCACCCTTAGCTACTCTTTGCATGAAATATATTTGACGGCAATCTTGATTTTCTAAAAAATAGCTAACATTTTAATTATATTGACATAAAATGCATATCTTGGATTTTCTGAGAAAATCCTGTGAAGAATTCTTCATTTGGAAGGAATTTTATATAACGTTTAATCCATAGCAATAAACTAAAACTTATTACACAAAGACATAATGCATATATTTTATTTTTCAAGTAAGTTGTCTGGAATCGCCATTTCCGATATATTTGCTATTATTGGTTTGAGTTTCTCAATACTAAAAACAGTCATTTTCTTAGTATTCTTCAGTTTTTCACTGTGACATTGAAGGAATGCGGATTTTTAAGGTCAATAGAATGGCACGTTTTAAAATATTTAAATATTGTATCGCCTGTATCCTCTTTGTCCCTAAAAGGAAATGTGCAATTAAATGTGCAAATGGTCATATCGATTAACCTTAAGAAGATAGAAAAATTAAAACCTGATCTGTAATATTCACATTGCTTCCCCTATCGCAAATCGTTTATTGGTGGCTACACAAACTACCATTACCATGAAAGCTTATTTTTCTACCTACTTAATTTTAACAGAGATTCTTTTGCAGAAATAGCGACATTACATATTTCATAAAAGGAATAGTGATAGTCAAATGTTTAAGAACTGGACGCTATAGCAATACTCACCTTAAAATTCCAAACTATTTCCATGCATTTACGAGAAACAACTAGAAACCGACAGGAATTTTGGTACAGAAAATTTTATTTCAAATAAACATTTTTAAACAGATCTTCCTTTTTACTTTCTCTACACGTACTATGTACATAGTGTATAGAGAAGGTATTGCACTCCACCCAAAAATTCGATACCGAGATTTCACCGGAAATGTGTTTTAGGGTCCCCTATATCCAAAAAAAAAAAAAGCATTTTCACAAAAAGATCCGTATGTCCGTGTGCCTGTGAACACGATAACTCAAAAACGAAAAGTCGGTAAAATGCCAAACTTGGTATTTAAGGTTAGTATCTTCCAGGGATGCGACACGAAGATTTTGAGAAAAATCCACCCACCCCAAACTACCCTTTACATTGAAATTTTTTCGAAATTTTTTATTTTCTAAAAGAATGGCTCTAGTGATTTTAATGAAAATAGATATCATATATTAAAGATATTTGCCTGACAAATAAAATTTATATCTTGAATTTTCTGGGAATAGCCTCTGAATGCTACTTCATTCTGGATGAATTTTACGGCCGCCCTCCGTGGTGTAATGGTTATCAATGCTGACTTCATATACCCAAGGTCGCGGGTTCAAACCCGGCGGAGGACGATGGATCTTTTCGGGTATAAAAATCCTTAGCATGGCTTCCTTCGGAAGGGAAATAAAGCCGTTGGTCCCGTGTCGTAGATTTACGGCACGTAAAAGAACCTCATGCCTGATTGAGAGGCCTCTGAGCAAAATTAAGCGGTCTTTCACGCCCAATTTAGAATGGGACGCTGAGAACCACAGCAGTTAAAGAGCGTCCATAAATAACATGACATTTACATTTTTATGAATTTTACGGAATTTTGCATAACTGCTAAATCGTAAGAGATGGTAAAAAACTTACCACACAAAAAATATAGAATACTTTAAAACACACAATTTATGTTATATACATTTTTTCATTGAGTTGATCATTTTTTAAATATTCCTTGTTTTTTGTTTCAGCTTTAAAAACCTATACTTTTCTCATACAGGAATTTGTCAACTCCTGTCCATACAAAGGAGCTTCAGTCACATAGCAACCAGCTTTTGGCTATCACTTTAAACTATGGTTCTCCCTTATTTCGCTTCTACGTACAAGGAAGCAAGTAATAGGACCATTTCTGCTAATTTTTTCGATTAGCATTAAGTAAATAAACCAACAAGCTTTTTAACAATAATTTGTTGCAGAGATGTAGAGAAAGACATGTGAATGGAACACATCAGATTTTTTGTGTAGTACATTCTCTATATCGCTTAACATATACCAGTTTATAGATTAAATAAAGTTCCTTCAAAATGAAGCGGGTTCCACACATTTTTTAGAAAATTCAAGATATTCATTTTTTGCCATAAATACCCTTAATATTTTAATTTTAATTAATATCATTAGAGCCATTTTTGAAAGAGAAAAATCTGGAAATGTTTCATATAAAGGGTAGCTGGATATTGAAGCTTTGTGTCACATGTTTGGAAGATTCTAAACATAAATATCAAGCCCGAGAAAAAAATAAAATAACTTGCCTTTAAGGAACCGTGTATTAAGTAGCTCCTCCCACATGTCCATCGGTTTTTGGGATAGCGAATGTGCAACAAAAGGCCAAAGTCCAAGACAATTTTAGATTCATTAGGAAAACATAATCAGTTTAGTTTTAGCGATTGTTCTTCCGTAAGCTGGAAAAGTAGAATCAGAATGAAAAAGTAATTATGGCTTATGTTATTATCTCTAGAGTTTTACCGGTAAAATTCTAGACATTGGAAAATTCCTGACCTACCACCACCAATTTCGTAGCGCAAATGGCAGAGCAACGGTCTATGAAACCGAATGTTGGGATCCTGTCTTGCAGTAATTTTATTCCTATTCTTCCTTATCAAAATACTTGGGAATTTAAATAACATTTATTTTTGAACTTTACAAGAAAATTGGTTTAATGAATGTTGCTAATCCGTTTCAAGTAAAACGAAATTGCAACTTTTTTTTTTTTAATAAGTCTTCGTTTGCCTGTTGGTAATACCAACCTTTCCTGTTCGTGGTAATTCTTCCACCAGTTTGACCCTGTACTTGGAAATACTCTATATAACTTCACATCTCAATAAGGTTTCAGTTTGTTGTCCATGTCCTTTTTCTTTTAAATAGCATATACAATAAAGAGAACCTTATTTACAAGGTAATTTCTCTCCACATAATGTTTCTCTTACCCCCCCCCCTCCCTTTTCTTCGCTCCAGTACTGAGGACCGACCTCTGTTCATTGGTTAGGGTTTGGGTGACTTCTGATATACAACTAATATAGTCGTATACATCTAGCGAGAGTCTTCCAGCCACTACCTAAGGTAAAATGCTTCCGTTTCCCATCCCTTTCGCGCTCACATTATTTCATCCAATAATAGGTCAGATAGGTGTGGAATACAGCTGATACGGGGATTCTACCGACGATAAAGAAAAACACTATAAGGAAGCAAATGCCTCAGTACGTTTTTTGCTCTCGACTATACGCTGTAGGGAAAGTAAAAATGCTACAACAATGAATAGCAGATGAGAGAAAAAAATGCGTTTTTTTTTTTTTTTTTTTTTTTTAGTTTAACGTCCTTTAACCTGGTTGGTCATATCGGACGATGAATGAAATTGGTGACATGATGCTCAAATGATGTCGAGGTCCACGGAGCTTAAAGTTACTTGAATTAGTCTTCTCAGGATAAGGGAAAACCCCGAAAAAAACCTTATCCGGGTAACTCACCCTAAGCGAGATTCGGACTCGCGAACTTTTGAATGTGAGGCAGACACGCTACCACCACACTACCCAGGCGGGCTAACTGAAAGTTAGTGGACAGCGAGAGCTGAAAGCTATGCTAAGAATTTTTATGCCCGAAAAAAATCCACCGTCCTCCGCCGGGTTAGCTTGATGACTGTCTTACATTTATATACTTTTTATACTTTAGTATTATGTTACAACAGTTGACAATTGTCTTTATTGAATGTAAGACTCAGATTTTTTTCTGCTCTAAGACAAGCATGCCTACTTGCACCTATATTCCATCGCTAAGTGTGTTAATATGTATCTTGATAGCAAATACTTGATGCTTGCCATCTACTTCTTGCTGGCGATAATCCCATATTAGAGGGTATTCACCTAAATATTGTAAATTTCAAGAACGCAAATGTCACATGTATTATCCTAATAGCGGACAACATCAGTAACAAAAGCAGCAACACATGATAGTTGAAATAGCGACCCTATGATTAAAGTAACTCACTGGCCTGGAATGAAAGTTGTCTTTTGTTCTTGACTTACATTTAATTTTTTGCAAGGTAGTTTGAAATTAAAGTAGCGAAGCACTTAGTCCCTGGAGGAGCATCCGATCTAATTTGGAGCTAGCTACATCTACCAGATCCAGAACAGTGTACCTTTAATAAGTAATAACGTTAAAGAAAGACAACGGCTGAAGATGTATTTCTTTTTTTCCAGCAGCTTAAAATAACATGCAATTTTCAGAGTTC
The DNA here is from genome assembly GCA_030762935.1 of Hymenopus coronatus. Lineage (NCBI taxonomy): Eukaryota > Metazoa > Arthropoda > Insecta > Mantodea > Hymenopodidae > Hymenopus > Hymenopus coronatus. The sequence goes on along the minus strand of CM060897.1, from coordinate 82,478,739 downwards.
GCTACAAATTCAGGAATTCCGTTAACTTCGTATATTTCATTTTGCTGTCCCAACGTTGCAAGGGTACCCTTTTAAACCTTGGAAGTCTATTTAATTAATTTTGTCTCCCTCATATTCTTCATGAACTTATTGTACGATGATATAAAAGTTTTTTGCTGTGAAGCCATTCGGTTATCTCTAAGAACCATAGTTTCGTCAGCTGCCGTAATATCCCATACAACGGACGAAAACTCTGTTGATATTCATGGAAATCGATATCAAATACCTATTACAAATTAGTTATTTCGTTAACCTCCACACTGTCTTCCAAACTCAGAGTGTTTGTATAGCTTGTAAATATATTTTAGCGATGAAAGAATATAGGATGGCCGAGTAAACTTTAGATAATCGCAGAAGATTAAAAATTTAAAACTTTTTATATCTTCTGCGGTCTCATTGCACAAATGCCTGCAAAACAGCATACAAATGTAATCTTGTTCACATAATACCAGAAACCCTGGCAACAAAATGGGTGAAGTTGATAAATGAATTCTCTACTTTCGGGCCATCGATTTAAACATTATGGAAATGGTACATTATCTATAGAGTGGGAGTAGAATAGTGGGAGCACTAGAAGGCTTGTTGTACCTAGTAAACCTCTGGAAGTGAAGGACGCATAGAGCAACTAGATACGCTCCCGAGTCTTTAGGATACTACACGCCCAAGCGGGGGTAAAGCATTTACTGTAATAGAATGAAAGTAAACTATTATACTTCATTAATGCAATTTTGCGAAATATTATACAAGAGCAAAACATTTAATTGTTTCAAAATCTCGCTCAACTAGACTTTAGGATGGGATGCGGTAAAGGAACCATAGAAGGCCACAGACGAGTGGAAATCTCTAGCGTTTTCAAGTCCGATAAACTATTTCACTGTCGGACCGGCAGAGAGAAAACGTACAAACGATCCGTCGACCTAGCAGCCAGCTGGTGTTAATGAGAAGAAATGTTTCTATTGAGCATTCATCCGCCCTATTTGCCCGCACTGTGGTACCCCACAAACCTGGAAGCACACCTAAAAGATGGAAATGGAATGAAGGAGTAATTATGGAAAGGAAATCGTGATAGATGATGCCGACTCCGGGGAAACCACAAAAACCCCATTTGTCAGAGTTGGGATGGAACCCGGGACTTCCCGAATGCGAGTCTCACACTACCACGGCGCTACTACGCGCAGTTACAACGTATTGTAATTTCTGTATGGGGGGGGGGGAGGTTCCGACCTCTTCAGCTTCCATGTTGCGGGCGCTGCCGACTCGTAGCCCTTCTTGTACTTCAGGACGTGACTAGAAGTACGTGGGACCGAAGGTTTCGAACCCCTACCTTGGGAAGTTCGGATTGAGTTGGCCTCGACAGGCAGTGATTCCCAAAACCCAGGGAGATTACGTACGCCTGGGCGGGTTTTTTGAGACGCCTTAATGACCTCTGGCACTAGCCTGGATAGCTAGGAGACAGCGTGCTAGATAGCTGTCGGCCCGACCAGGGTTTAATGACAGTCTTCCTTCGGGGTTGACGTGACTAAGTGACATAATCTACTTCCATACTGGTGTGTTTGCACTCCGATGGAGAGGCTTTTTACGAAACCAGATCCTGCTTAATGGAAAGAGGCACAGAGGGTAACCTCCCTGGTGCTGAGTGGAGATTCGGCTCCGTTAGGCCTTTTTAACTGTAGTTTTCAATGTTCATATTTTGCTAACCACGACTTTTCAACTTCGAATACTTGGCCCACAGTGTGTAGGGGGGGAGATATTTTTGAAAGATCTTCGAAGTACGCCTGAACAGCCTATTATCCAATTGTCTTCTCTCAACCATCTTTTCAAGCTAACATTTTTCTTAATACCTACATTTTACTGGTACTAACTTATCTAGAGCTCCTATAGGTTTAATTAAAAATTCAGCAGGTTCTTCGCCAGATTCCTCCATTTATTTGAAATTAAAGAGCTGTGTATTAAATCCACAATCCGTAGATAAAGTTCACTAGAAAAAGTGTTACATTCACAAATATTTCTCCACCTATTTTTCAACAAACTTTTCTTAGAAAAGATTATTCTTTTACTTTATGCTATCAAGGGATAAATAGCAGTAAATGTTTATTTTACATGCTCCTATAGGTATAAGAGAAATAAGGAATACACTCTTGGAATTGGTATTCTGTTTTTGGAAAAAATTGCACAAAACAGTAATTTAAAACGCGATCAGTGATTTTGATCTGGGCAGGCAGGTGGCACCTGTGTCACTCCCAACCCCAATACTTTCGCGTGTCTGCGGAACAAAAACGTTTCTTAGGTGCGCTACTTAGGCACTACGAACATTTTCGCCGTTACTTTTATCTATAACTCGAAATCTATCTGCATCTTAAGATTGGAATGCATTGCAGTTGAAAAGTATTGTGTACGCTAGTAATTTTCGTAATTATTGAGGTGACGCATCAAAAGTTGAAAGTTAAGAAAAAAAGTAATAATAAGATACTCAAATTAGGCTTTTACTGCTATATTAATATATGTACTAGAAGTACTTCTATTATCTTTAAAATGAGTCCTCGTTTAGTTTTTAATAATTTTGCCAGTTATATAATTTTTACAGTTGCACCGAATTCAGTCCTTTTCTTTAATTTTGTGACGAAATTGCATATTACCGTGGTTCCACATAAAGAAACACATACCTATGTAAAATGTCATTGAAATCGGAGCTGATGAGGTTGAATGGTTTATGTTTTGGTGTGGAATGACCTGTTATCAAACAGCTTATAGCCCTGCGTTTGGAAATATAGATAATATTCTTCCCCTCAGCATAAAAAGTATAATTAGCAAAGTTAAACTCTTGATTTTCTTTTAAATTCCTGTGTAAGAGAACTTTTTATTCTGTAAGCGAGTACATGAATGGATAATACAAGTGGTTGACGTATAAGATTATATATAATATAGTATATAATATAAAAGTAGCCGAAATAATCGGCGTTACCCGGAGCTTTAACGATTTTGGTATAGCATCAATTTTCCAAGTATGTGTTTATTTACACTAAAGTGAATGGAAGAAATTACAATACTGCTAGAATTGAGTACTTTTAATTCTATTAGCTCACCTGCATAGTGTAAAATGTCCTATCATTACTGAAAATATTTTAGATTGCCTTCCATGGAATATTTTCCCTCATTTAGAGGTGATTTTTCGCAATACCAACTTTAAAATAACGAAGAGAGGTAAAGTATATCCTGTCAAGAGGCCCGTTCGTGGTTAATATCCTCACAATTTAACCTCTAAATATTGCCATCCCATCTCTTGTTGGGGTGATTTTTATTATACCACCCTTAAAAGAATTAACCCTTAACGAGAATTATTTTTTTTTTTTGCTTCATTTGTATAGCCCCCTTTAACATCAATGGTCATATCGGGGGCTTTCACTTGTGAAACTATAGGTTCAGAACATTAGGTTAAATTTTATATTATAAACACACGCACATTCACTCTCACATTCATACTTCCAGACTCTATGGGGGATAGGGAATAATTCCGGTTAAAGAAAAATTCCCCGCCCCAGCCGGGAAACGAACCCAAGACCTCCGGGTGAGAAATCAGCTCGCTGACCACTCGACCACGGAGGCAGTCACTAATATTTTTGTTTTACAATAAAAACTGAGAAAACAGGCTTTTCGCCCCCTTTCCGGTAAGGAGTGTTTTTAAAGCTCTGCCATAGTAGTTTTACTGTTACCCAAACAATTTTTTGTCGAAATGTCCACCCATACTGAATATCCTTAAGTACCGCTTATTGAACAGTTTTAAACCCCATCCCTATGACGATATTTTTTTGCATTAACGCTCCTAGAAAAATGGAGCGAGTAACATCTATCTTATTATTTAGTAAATGTAATGACAAAACCTGCTCATTGTTGCAGAGAATCCTCAAAATTGCCTCCCAACATCTTTCACTCCTTCCGTAGGGGTATTATATGTCACTCCCACAATATTTATACTATTGTCCTAAGGAATGTTTGTCAAATGTCCCATTCATACCTCCAAACTGTCTGTCTCCCATCAAACAATTTTCAGCCCCACCTCCCATTGCTAAATGCTTTTTACTTTCTCTATATGTAGTATGTACATAGTGTATAGAGAAAGTTTTGCACTCCACCAAAGAATTCGATACCGAGATTTCACCTGAAATATATATTTTAAGGTCCCCTGTATCCAAAAAAAAGTATTTTCAGAAAAAGGTCCTTGTGTCTGTGAACACGATAACTCAAAAACGAAAAGTCGGTAAAATACCAAACTTGGTATTTAAGTTTAGTATCTTCCAGGAATGTGACACGAAGATTTTGAGAAAAATCCCCCCCACCCCAAACTACCCTTTACCTAGAACTTTTTTCGAAAATTTTGATTTTCTAAAAAACGGCTCTAAGGATTTTGATCAAAATATTGTATATTAAAGATATTTACCTGACAAATAAAATGTATATTTTGAATTTTCTGGGAATAGCCTCTGAAGACTACTTTATTCTGGGTCAATTTTACGGAATTTTGCATAACTGCTAAACCGTAAGAGATGGACTAAAACTTACCCCACAACAAATGTAGAGCACTTTAAAACACACAATTTATGTTATATACATTTTTTTCGTGGAGTTGATTGTTTTTGAGATATTCTTTGTTTTTGGTTTCAGCTATAAAAAACATTTCTCATGCAGGAATTTGTGAACTCGTGTCCATACAAACAAAGGAACTTCAATCACGTAGCAACCAGCCTTTGACAATCACTTTAACCTACGATACTCCCTTATTTCGCTTCTACTTACAAGGAAGCAAGTAATAAGACTATTTCTGCTAATTTTTTCTCGATTAGCAGGAAGTAAATAGAAGCATAAGCTTTTTAACAATAATTTATTGCAGAGTTGTAGAGAAAGTCATGCGAATGGAACACATCAGATTTTTTGCATTACACCCTCCCAAAAGAATGAAGGGAGCAAGCAGCATGCACCTTTTTATTTAGTTAACATACTGAGAGAGAGAGAGAGAGAGAGAGAGAGAGAGAGAGAGAGAGAGATGCCTATTCACGCTGAGAATTCTCAAAATTGTCTACCGCCGAATATGTTGTTTCCCTCGTCTATTAGCTGAACGTTTTACTTTCTCCCCCAAGTACTACGAACTTACATAGTTGACAGAAAAGATATCTATTGTATTCCACTAAAAATGTTGATACCTAGATTTCGCTGCAAGCATATGTTTTGAAAATCTTGGAATCCAAAAAAAGGCATTAGAAATAGATGTGAGAGTCTCTGTGGGTGGGTGGTCAGCATAACTAAAAAATGAAAGGTCCTATAATACCAAACTTGGTATTTTATCTAGCATCTTCCAAGAATGCGACGAAGACTTTCAGGAAAATCCTCTCCCCACAAAACTTATCATTTTGCCTGAATTATTTTTCGACATATTCGCTTTTCTCAAAAATGGCTGTTATCGATTTTATTTAAAATACTGTATATATTTATATGGCTAAATAAAATTATATCCTGAATTTCTTGGGAATAGGCTCTGAAGTCCTCCTCATTCTGAATGATTTTTATATAAGTGGTAAACCGCAAGAGATTGAGAAAAACTTGCTGTGTAAAATATGTAGATCTCGTTGGAACACACAATTTATGTGTTATGCATTCTTTGTAGAATTTTTGTAGAGATATTCCTTGTTTTTGGAATTAAAATGTTAAATACTTAAAATACTTTTCTCAGATGGGAAGTCGCTCACTTTTTCGTAAAGAGAGCGAAAGTTTAATTGCATCATATAGTGACAAGCTTTTAAAATATTTGACTATCGCTTTAGCCTGGTGTATATACCGTTATCTCGCTTCAATTTATAAGAAACTAAGTAATAAAAACATTTCTGAAATATTTATCTCAATTAGCACGAAGTAGAGAGAAGAATAATATGTTTGTTAGAATAGTTTCTTGAAAATAGTCATATGAATGGAAGAAATGTTTTCTGATAGTATCTCCCCATATTATTTTTACTTTTGTCCTAACGAGTATGTGTGGTAAATTCGGTTTAAAACACCTATAAGGGTGTAGGAGTCCATAAGGCGCGCGCGCGCGCACCCACCCACACATAATTTTATATTGTCAATGTATGTATAGGTATAGACTGATTTTAATTTCTACAAACATGTGCACAAGTCAAATTTATTTTATTTGTTTATTTATTCTTTAAGTTTAACATCTTTTAATCTGGCCATCACATCGGAGAGTTAATTAATGAAATAGACAAAATGTTCTCAGAATGGCCGGGATCCATAGTGATTAAACTTGACTCACATTCCCCTATTCATGATAAAACCTAATTCGGGTAACTCACCCTAACCGAGATATGAACTCGATACTCATGAATGAGAGTCGGAAAGTCACACTATCCTCACACCACATAAGCGAGCGAGTGGTCGTTGTTCCTCATATAAGCATAAAAATATAAGAAATTGACATATTCTATGCTCCTAAGTAGTTGAAGTTGATACATGAATTTATAGAATACTCCTGTAATAATAATTGAACTAAAAAGCAGTAATTGTTTTAAAATCAAAATCACAAATATTAATTGTGGCAATATGAATGACACAGTAAAAGACTTCAAACTTTAGATATTTCTAACAACGAATGCGGGGGTGTGAATCTACCAGCCACCACTACTCCAATGCGCCACACAGCCGAGGCACCAGGCAGTCCCTGCAGTGATACCGCACTGGCGCATTGTGATCGTCATCTGTCCAGCACTTCTTTCTCGGCGTGATTAACTTGAAGTGAATGGAAGTATCACAATGATTTTATAATGGATAGAGATAGCTATGCGAGTGTTAGCATTCAGCTTTTCTTTCCCTACTACGTATAGCAAGTAGGCTAAGTATTGTATTCCCCCAAAAATTTGATTCCGAGATTTCATCAAAAACACGTGTTTTGAGAACACCCAAATAAAAGAATAATTTTAGAAAAAGGTACGTGTGTCCGTCAGTGTGTATGTGTCTGTGAGAATATGTGAAGGGCATAGCTTAAAAGCGAAACGTCGGATAGATACCAAAATTAGATATTTATGTTCAATATCTTCCAAACATGAGATATGGGGATTTTCCCTTTACAAGGAATATTTTAACATTTTCTCCCAAAATTGGCACTAATGATTTTTATTACAATATAGGTATTAAATACATTTTCATAACAAAATGTACACATTATGTCTTGAATTTTCTGGAAATAAGCATGTAAATTCCTCGTATACATTAACAGATAGACGAAAAGGCACTGCACAAAAAACTCTTTAAAATTCACAATTTATTCCAAACAACCTGCGTGCGTGCGTGCGCGCGCGCGCGCGCGCGCCACAACTAAGATATACATTATTAATGCATTTTTCCATAGTATTCTTTCAAACGTAAGCACATATTAATAACTTTATTAAGATTAGAATTTATTGTTTTGACTTTATTATTAACAAATCTTTTAAATTCGAAATAAACAAAATTTATAACTTATTTTAATATTAGGCAAAATCCACATTCAACGGGGGATTTTTTCACGGTCTTCAATTATTATTATTATTATTATTATTATTATTATTATTATTATTATTATTTTACATTCTCTAGCAACTGTGTACCTACAATGTACAAGGTAACTAGATAAGGCATTGTATTTCACCCAAAATTTTGATGTCGAGATTTCACCGAAAATGTATTTTGAGGTCCCCTGAGTCCAAAAAAAACATTTTTAGAAAAAGGTCAGTGTGTGTATGGACAGCATAGCTCAAAAACGAAAAATACCAAAAATACAAAATCGATAAATACCAAACTTGATATTTATGTTTTGAATCTTCCAAGGGTGCAATACGAAGGTTTTCAAGATAATACCCTCACCACAAACTACCCTTTACATGGAAGATTTCTGAAATGTTTGCGTTTCTCAAAAATGGTTCTAACGATTTTGATTAGAATGTGGTATATTAAAGATATTTACATCATAAATAAAATCTATACCTGGAATTTTCTGAGAATAGCCTCTAAAGACCTCTTTGTTCTGAATGAGTTTTGCAGAATTTTACATAATGGTTAAATCGTAAGAGATAGACCAAAACTTACTACACAAAAAATGAGATTCTCGTCAAAACAATACTTTGTCATGTACGTTTTTCTTGTAGAGTTGACCGTTTTCGAAATATTCCTTGTTAATGTTTTCAATTTTACTTTTCTCAAACGGGACCATACAAAGCGAACCAAATCTCAATTGTTTCACGTCATAGCAATCAGCTTTTAAAAGGGTTGACTATCGCTTTTGCCTAATGTATTCGCTTATTTGCCTTCTATTTAAAGGGAATCTAGTAGCAAGACCAATTATGCTAATGTTTACCCCAATTAGCATGATGTAAATAAAAGAATAGTTTGTATGTGGAACAACTAGAGAAAGTTATGCGAATGGAACACATCAGATTTTTATATTGTTCCATTTATACCCCGCCTTTAACTGCATGGTCCTATCGGCGGCACTTCCCTTTGAAACATGTTCCTTATTGGCAATGGTGTTAACTCGTCTACTGATTGTGATCGTTAGGTTTATATTTTATTTAATTTTATTCATTAGATCACACACATACACATTCACACTCTTTCATATTTTCAGGCTCTGGTGAGGACAGGGAAAATCTGGGCTAAAGAAAAATACCCAGCCGGGAATTGAACGCTATTTTATTTGTATTTATAAGAAAATATGTAGCTATTTATGCAAGGTATTAAAATCAAGTACCTATATAAAAGTATTGGCTTTCGTAAGAATAGTTTGCATGCCCAGAAATAAACGATGGAGGGTAGTGAAATATAGTAAATTTAACATCAGATTTTTCTTTGAATTTTCTATGAAGACTCATACCAAAGTATTAGACATCTTATATACAAAATTTCAAGGGAAACTTTTCGTTTCAACTGTAATTCGAAACACAGCCACCATGCCAGATTAGTGGTTCTAGAAAGAGCTTCATTTGACCGAGTGGGATGACTCAAGTAGTAACGTCTGTAGAACGCATTCGAATCACCTGTGCCTGGGTTTTTTTTCGTGATTACCTTAGCGACTGAGGAATACACCAGATTGGATATTTATTACCGCAATCCAAAGTTCCACCTTCAGTCTAAAACAACAGTAAAGTTGAAAATATGTGGTAATTGCGATTACACTGTCATTTATTAATTACATAACAAGAACAGATGGATCGCGCGGCATCTCAATGCCATCTCTTGGCACGAAGCGGAAAGCGGCATGTATGGGGATGAAACCACGACGGCTAATGTCCACCACATATCGATCAACAGATCCGTCGCGATATGACTAAATAGTTAAAGCGACGTAAATAAGAAAGGAAGAAAGAAAAGGAGGTTGGAAGGAAGGAAAAAGAAAAGAGCAAGCGTCCTTTGGTCATCTGTTTCGCGATTAGCTCTTAATATCTGATGTGACATTTTCGAAGCATAACATCTTTGTTTTTGCATGTACCTTTTAGGAATAATTGTTTATCTGTCACTTACCTACAGTAGGTAGGTATTCACACTAAGATTCGATATCGAAATTTGGTTGGATTAACGCGTTTTGAGGTCCACTAAATAAAACGAAAAGGATCCGTGAGTATGAGAAAGAGAGAGGGAGTGGGATATCAAAAACCAAAAACTTAGTCACATACAACCTGAACTTGGATGACATACTTTTGAAATATTCTATGCAATTTGAAGAAAATTCCTTCTCCTCAAACTAGCTTTCACCCGAATATGTTTCATTATTTCTTTGTTTTTTAGAAATACTAAGTGTTTAAAATACCTATGTGACTAATAAAATATATAACTTGAATTATGTGATGTCCTTTTGTTCTTTCTGAATGGACTTGCTTAATGTTGTGCATGCAGGAAGTAGATAAAACCTTGCGGAAGAATGTAGAACTCATCCAAAGTGTGTTTAAAAAAAATTATAGTAGCATTTCTCATTTACAAAGTAATCTATTTTGTAGTTTCAAACTTTTTCAAATACATCTGATGGATATGCACTAAAGGTTATTATTCTCCTTATTTTTTTTCATCGCAAGAGCTAGATTCCACAACAAAACTTTTTAATGTTGCTTTTTCATATGCAACTAAGCATAAATAAACCTGAATAGAAATACATCGTAAGTAACCTAAGCGATCGAAGAAGAGTACAATGGAGGCTGTCATTCTTCTCGACAAGAGTCGGAGTGCTCCGGCGCATTCCACAACAGTCCTCTGAGGTCACTGAAGTAACTGGGTAAAAATCTTTGATGTGCTTGCGCTTGTGTAAATGTATGTGCGAGGGAGGAAGAGAGAGAGAGAAAGAGAGAGAGAGAGAGAGAGAGAGAGAGAGAGAGAGAGAGAGAGAAGCAAGCGTATATTCCATTATTCTCGCTGTATCTACGAGGAAATATATAATGATACCATTACTTTAAATTTGTTTTGATTGGCATCAAGTAGATAAAAGAATTCACTTTTGTAAGAGTATCTGTTGAATAATTTGTGGAAAAGGCTATCAAAATGTAACACATTTTATTTTCTATTTCGATTTACATTCCAAGTTTAGCACTTATTGTATCTTTTTTAAATGTGCCTACCCTACGATGTTGCATATCACTTTTAGAAGTGTTCTTTTGAAACGGTAACTCACTTTAATATATTACCTAGTATTTTGTATATTACTTTCTCTACACTACTATGTACATTGTGCATAGAGAACATATTGTAATGCAACCAAAAATTCGATACAGAGATTTCACCGGAAATACATGTTTTGGGTCCCCCTGAATCCAAAAAAAAGCATTTTTGGAATAACGTGTCTGTGTGCGTGTGTGTGTTTGTGGGCAGCATAGCTCAAAAACGAAGTCCTTCAAATACCAAACTTGGTATTTAAGTTTGATATCTTCCAAGGATGACATATGAAGATTTTCATGAAAATCTCCCCTAACTACCCTTTACATGTAAAAAAATTAGAACATTTTGATTGTTTCAAAAAAGGCTAACGATTTTGATTAAAATCTCTTATATTTAATATATTTAAATGACAAATAACATGTATGTCTTCAATTTTGTGGGAATAGCCTCAGAAAACTTGTTTATTCTGGATGAATTTTGTGGAATTCTCCATAACTGGTAAACCGTATAGACAAAAACTTACCCGACAAGAAATGTAGAGCTCGTTAAAACACAAAATTGGTGTTATATGCATTTTTTTTTGTGGAGTGGACCATTTTTTTTTCTTCCAGCTTTAAATCACTTATACTTTTCTCATACGGGAATTTGTCTATTCCTGTCCATACAAGGGAACTTCAGTCACATAGCAACCAGCTTTTAAAAGATTTGACTATTGATTAAGCCTATGGTACTCCCTTATTTCCGTTACACTTGCAAGAAAGCAAGTAATAGTCCATACCTTTCTCGATTGGTATGAAGTAAATAGAAGAATAAGCTTTTTAACAATAATTTATTGCAGAGGTGTAGAGAAAGTCATGTGAGTGGAACACATCAGTTTTGTTATTATTATTATTATTATTGTTATTGTTATTATTATTATTATTATTATTATTATTATTATTATTATTATTATTATTATTATTATTATTATTATTATTATTATTATTATTATACTGTTCCCCCCACGAAATCGGGTTTTCGCACTTCAGTTGATATAAACAGTATTTAAATTAGATTAAGATTATTTTTAAAATTGCGAAGAATTGCTATCTCTCTACACGTACGAAACATATCTATACTGCTTCAGAATCGGATTTAAGTTTTTAAAAGGTTTGAAGTAGAATTAATACTTTTCAGATTTGGTTAAAGTTAATATAAAATTAAGGGTGGTTTATGCAGTTACTTAAGTTTTCCAACAAATATTAGTATAGAAAGGAAAACGGAGAGAGTTTTTATCTAGGTACATCTTCCAAAAATGCTCGGACTAAAATCTAACAATAATATATTTAGGAATTAAATCTCAAATGTCTTAAGAGTTTTCGCTCTAAATTATTCCTGTTTGTTCACCCGGATTCAATTTTCACTTAGCTTTAAAACCTAGTCAAAATATTTGAAGTGCTGTAATATTTAATGTGTTTTTTTCTTGTTTCACAGGGTTGCCAACAGCAACGATGACGCAGCAAACAAAGAGCCAATAGCAGGCTAACTTGAAGCCGACTAGAGAGCCATGCAGCGGCAACACTCAACATTGTTGTCGGATCACTTAGTGTGTTCACATGATTTTGCACCAGCTTCCTGCGTTGCCAGGTCCCTCCAAGCTATGAAGACAGCGATCTCCATAAGCAGACGATCGCCGATTCGAACAGAGACAACTCAGGTTCATAAGCCATTATTATAACAATGAAAGGCACGATACCTCCATTTTGCCTTGCCTTTTTTGCCACGGGCATCGGCTAAACAACCCGATTTGAATATATAGACAGCAAATAATATTGAAAACTAAATATATCCAATTTGTAGAAAATCTTGTTCAATGCCAATGTAAAAATACCATCCATAAAGGAGATAAAGCGAAGAGAAATATTTATATTACAAAATAATTTTTGTATACCAAAATTATATTATATAAAGGTTATACATGCGAATTGCATACGTGAAAGTGTTCTATTTTCATGTGCTTCATCTGCAAACAAAATAATAAAACGCGAGCATATTATAAGATAACAGTGAATATTAGAAAGATTAACAAACTCGCTAATACAAAAATAATAATAATAATAATAATTTGATGTTCCTTATTTAATTCTGTGTTAATACGTCAGTGCTGCCAAATGAGTCTTGTTTTGTTTAGATTAATCTATTAACAAAAGACCGTATTTAATTAATATCGCCCTCTGTTGCATCAAAGTGTATCTTAAAAAATGTATCGTGTATTTGTCAATAACTAATAATATAAACAGTGTAAAAGGTGCGTGTGTACTCTTAAAGCCGTTTGATAATGTCTGCTTCGCACGTGCGGAAGTCTTTGTTATCTCTCAACAGTTGGAACTACGGGGGCGGAAGCCCCGCTATACCTCATCCGCCTACTTCTTGTTCTAAAGAGAGGAGCAATAGCAATGCAAGCTGTCGTACTACGGGGTCATCGTCCGCGCTCGCCCTAGCCACGTCCAACATGGTCGACTTCTGGAACCGCGTGTCTCAGCAAATGGCATACATAGATGGCAGCACTAGAAGTCCATCGCTGATTGGAGATGGTGGCAGTTGTGGGACGAGAAGTTCCTTGCCTACTGATCTCTCCGGAAATGGCACGAAAGACGTTGTTCTTGCTGCTGCACCAGGAAACAACCACAGTCTATCTTTATTGGACGACGACCGCATCCTCGGGAGCACCATGGCGTCTATCAACAGCCGGAGCGTTTCTCTCTTGGACGGCGCTGCGGACTCTATCCCCGAAGAGGAGGACGATGCTCAAGATGAAGAGGACGCATCCCCACCTTTGCTGCCGTTGCCTCCAGCTTCGGAAGCGCTTCTCCCGCAGAAAGTTCTTCCTCAAAAGATGACATCGCCGGCCTCCCTCTCCGGATCAGGTCGTTACACTGCAACGACATGTTCTCCAGAAACAGCAGCTCTTACCTATGCGTCCCCACCACAGCGAAAGCATTCGAAGCCCCTGCTGCGGCAAGCTAATGTCACTTCTTCCGAGGATGTCAGCGGTGACGATATGCCTGAGGTAAGAATGTTACTTTTATGCACGAGTAGAGCTTGGTCGCAAACCTACATGTGCATGAATCCCTGTAACTGTCAGCATTCATAAGGAGTTGAGCAACCATCCCTGCTGCAGCCAGTTCCTTTCACGAATAGGCAGAATATTTTCAGATTAAATTCATCCACTTAAGCCTCGGCAAGCATTCTGAAGACGTGGCATTGCATCTAGTACATTTTAAACGCGTTCGGAAACATGCTCTTCATTGGAATGATGCTGGATTAATCAGAGTTTGTAAACAGTTTGAGTGTCCTGAAATGCATATGCTAGCAGAACCCACTTTATTTTGTTATTTATTTTTGTGTTCGTTAAAAGCATTTGTGTTAATTTTCTGCTTAGGTTTATCGCACTGAGTAACAGTTATGTGGTGATTTGTTGTTTCTATGTTGTGCTTTTGGTAAAATGCTTTGTTACGTATTCTGCTCCTTTTAAAGCAAGTTTTTCTTTTCATTTTTTGTTTTAGCTACCTATAGAATCATCGTTGGTTTACACCATCTCGAAATTTAAAGAGCGTAACTGGCAAGTACTCTCGTATGGTAGTTGCATTCAGAAAACTTGAGCATATCGAGGGCAGAATAGTCAACGTTGATGAATAAAGAAATATAGAAAATAATCAGAAGCAGCAAGAGTTGGTACAGTTCATTGCTTTTATGATCCTTACACTAACACCTCAAGTTAAAATTAGATGAAAACGCTAGGGAAATATAGCCCTACAGCTTGAGCTGCACGATGCACCTAAATAAAGTTGTTCAGAAGGTAATATCAAGATACTATTATAAGGCTGAATATAGCTAACATCGTTCATATAACATTTCAAAGCATATTCTTAAGTCCCCTCACCAGCAATTCCAATTACTTTGCGGGTGAGCTGCTTTTGGTGACGACCTTCAGGATTCTGACATATTTAATAACTTGGTCTCAAAGGTCGGACATTCGAACAATACTGCATCAAGTCTTTTTAATGCATCAAGTCTTTTTTAATGCATCAAGTCTTTTTAATGCATCAAGTCTTTTTAACTTTTTAATTTTTAATGCGCTTTATCCAGTTTACAAACATAAATATTTTAAAGATATCCGGATATGGAGGTGAATAGATATCTCGTGCCAAAGTAGACACACATTTATTATGTCAACATAACTGCGGACTTTAATCGAAAAAGTCAATAATAATCATTCATTTGAAGACACTGTACATTTCAGACAGTAGTTGCTGGGATTATTCGGATTTTGTAAGCGTACGCTTTCGGACCAGGATCTTGAGTTATGGTTTAACCTAGAAAGATAACCCAATTATGTAGCGTTTTGACTGTCCTTGTCTTGCTAAATGTTATCTGTATAGCTGTTTCGGGATTCATTTCTAGCCGTACCTAGCAGCAGGTATGCGTTCTGTAACGCTTGGTCTGCTGTAACCCTGTAAGATTTGCAATTTGCAACCTATAAAGATGTAAATAACGGCATGAATACTGGTACCATAACAGAATATTGAATAGGTTCATTTGAGGGTCAACTGCATATAAAATACCAACCATAAAAGCATATTACTCGTTTCACAGCAAGAACTTAATGGGTACATGTTTAATAATTTTAAAATGAAATACTTGTAAACTGCAAAGAACATAGGAGCTGAAACCAACTCTGCTCTTCTAAGTCACTTTTGAGAGACAAGAAGAAACTCTCTGAAACGCATTATTTTTGGAATGATCAGTGGTTGTATGCAAACTGCAGGTAGTCTTTCTGATGATTGTCAGACAGAGGACCTAGTTTCAATACTGAATATTTCAAGTGGATGAAGCAACGTAAAAGTATTTAGGCGCCAATTAAACCACCTAAATTAATCGCAAAGATATCATCGCTCTGCCTTTTGACTTGTTTTCCACATCTGTAGAGTTTGCTGTATGATGCTTAGAGTTGAGCCGAAGTATGCAATATTGATGTTGCTTTGATATGGACTGATGCTGATGGTATATGACCTATAGGTGATGGACGAGAAGGAACAAAAAGGAAACGGCTGGCGAGGGACGAGTGTCAGGCCATGGTACCGAAGGACAGCTTCCTTGTCTAGCGCCAGGAACTTCAGGCAGCACACTATGAAGAACGATGAGGAGGATACTCAGAGCGCTATCTGGCACCATGTATTCTCAGAAGCCCCACAAGATCGCATGAACAATAACAGTAGCAACAGGAAAGGTACTTTCTACAGGAACCTTTTCAATGACGACGACGATGATGAATGTTTCCTTGATGACGGGGGAGTCGGGATCATGGAGTTGGAGCTCTTGCAGCCTGCTACCATTAACCTGTGCAACGCTGGTAAGATCTACAAGTGTGGCAGTCGCATCAGCGGGGTAATGCCCAACTCAGCGTCCGTCGTCCTGGAGACTGCATCCATGGGTGGTAGCAGGGTGACCACTAGAACCCGTCTACATAGGTACCAGCAGCAGTTCGGTTTCCATGGAGCAGGGGGTCGAAGACTCTCGGTAAGATGGTACTACTTCATTTAAGTTAAGCGGATTCACTTGCAAACTGAAAGGCTTTTCCGCCAATTCTTTTGAGAACCGCGCAAGATTACACATGCGTGCAAGCTCACTAATTAAAATTCGTTACAACAGTTTACTTTTAAATATAGGTTAGTTTTGTTTACTGATAGCATAAATTTGTCGCAATTTCCGACTGTCCCTGCGTAGAAACCATTTTACAATCCTTCCAAGTATTTACTACTGCCATATGACGACTTATGTAATATTGATACTCTCCAATTAAGTCAGCAAATTGACTTGACACAGAGGAATGGATATTATGGTTATTGTAAGGGAACATCTCGATAATGTCCCAGATCCAAAGAAACTCGGATTGAATAATTCGTTTCATCCTTTGAAAGAGATTATTTGGCACAGACGTTCCATTGCTACACCGAAATGCTCGTTGCGCTTTTTCACAGTCTACTATTTTGAAACTATTTTCAACATAAGTAATTTCCTATTCAGTAACTTGGCACTGTCACAAAACATCTCAAGCTATAAAACCGCAATCTACTGCATCTTAACCAATTCATTATCTGTTCTAAGCCCTTAAATTTTATTTTCTACTAGATGTACTCAACCCCTAGCGCTGGCAAGATTATATAATTTACCCATTGGAGTGAAATGTAGCAAATTTACCAGACGAGTTCACTGCAGAGAAAATGCTTTTACTCGAAACATTTTATGAAAATATTAATGGACAGATAAACTCTAGGGAACTAGCTCGATAGATCAGTTTTATACGTTTCATAACAATTTTGTTCAATATTTTATGGTATAATTTTATATTATTTTCCTTTGTTTGCATTAAATTGATACCCACTCTTACTTTAGAATGAAAAATATATATTCATTCCATGACATCTTTCGTAACATATCCATTCACAAAACTAAAGTTTTTTTAATTGTGAAACAAGTATAAGGTAGGTTTTTTGGTATAAGATATACACGTTTTTGTGCTGCTAATGAGAGCAGAGATGCCGCTGTATTGACTACAGGTGAATGCTGGGTAGTTCCACTAGAATAGATGCATGGTTTGAATTCCTATGAAACCTTTAGGATGCATTTACCCATGATTAGTTAGGTAAGAGGAGCACTGAAAACTATGCACGAAAATGAAAGGAGACGCTCCTCTAGGTTGGTAGAGCGGAGCAATGCGACCTGGAACTGTTTTAGGTTGATAAAGCTCAGTGCTACCGACTTAGTGGATGGTAAATCTGATCGGAATCAGTTAAACTGATTTATTTCTTCATCTGTCCTGTACCTAATCCCACATTCACAGCCTTAACCCTGTTCCATACAACTTTGCCCTCTTAACTGTTACATACATTGTCACCTCTTATTAGCTGCTTTCTTGGAAAAGGTCGTTGTGCGATACAAACGTTCCTTATTTAACATGATCGTTAGCTTATAATATTAAAAGAGAATTTTCATATTTACATTTGCATAACCGAATGAATAAAATATTACTATAGAGTTTCAATTAAGTTCCATCATGCCATGTCGACGTATATTGGACCACCTACTGTGGTTTCTTGATCAGAGAATTAATAGTTTGCGAGTTCTCCAATATGTGCACTTGGTGACGAGGGATAAACTCTTCATCCATAGATGGATGACACTCTAGGACGAAATCAGAACTTGTGGACGTGAAAATGACGACCCAGGGACATTTGCTTTGAAGGTATACGGTTCTTTTAAAAAGAAATAAACACTATATGGGACCAACGGCTTTACTTCCTTTTGTTAAGGAATTTTACGTCCGGAAAAAAAAAAAAACTCTCGCCCTCCACAGGGTTTGAACGCGCAACCTTGGATATTAGAGGCCAACGTGGTAATCACTACACCACAGAGAACGACTACCTAACAGATTTAATCCATCCGAAATACATGTAGATTGTTATCAACAAATAGAAGGGCCCTTTGGTTTAAACCTGCCTTTCAATGACGAAAGTACATTCACCTATTATAACAAGAGTGTTTTCATCACCTGTTTGTCTTCAAAGGTGTACATTAGCCCATTAGTGGAAAGAGAAGGAAAGGGAGAGCAGAACAATACAAGTCAACTAAGTAACGCTATAAGTAACGAGTTTGGATGTTGTTCTTTACAACAAAACCAATTTTAAAGTTAAACTAAAAAATATTGCTGTATTAATAGTATCAGAATGTTCTCAGTTACCACTGTTCGCTTTGTATGAAACAATGAATGAGTAAACAAACATACATTCTTTTATTGAGGTTAATATGCATGATGTGCGCAACTGCCTGATCAACAAAACTCCTCAGACCATAAAAAGATCGAGTGCGAGTTTCGTGAGGTCACATGAAAAAAGTCTTTTGTGATTCAATCAATAGAGTATATATCTTACATAGATCTATCAAAGAGCCTATTCATGTGAAGTGGCTCCCAGAGGACAGAAAACATAAGACGGTCAGGGTTTGCTGAGCTTTGAAGTTCTAGCTGCTTGGGTGTGATGTCAGCGTGCTTTTTAAAATATGCCACACTCAAGAGCATATAACTCGTGTTGAATGCAATCTTTTTCAGTACTGCATAAATGTAAATAATATTGTGCGTATTCTCTTCCCTCTATCTTCCCAAATGGTCACCTCAATTATTATTTTGAAATCGTTCTAGATTAATAAAACACTGACCTTAACCTGAGACAGCAAAACGGAAATGCCAATTGTGAAGTGATTTCATAGCACTTAATGTTGAATTGGATTGTGAAATTAATTCTTCTCTAAGGCTAACAAAATATAATATAAAATTGAAATGGTAACTGTTTTTAATGCTCACAGCATCTAATGTATCTCATTTAAGATGTGAAACTAACCTTTTTATCCACTGCGAAGCTTCTAGAAACTTGCTATTGTCTGGACTTGGTGTAACTCACCGCGCCACTTGTATAGATATTTTCTTAATTGCCAAAAAGTGCGAAAATATAAGACTACGTAGATCCAACGGCGAAAATAGCGATTCATGCGATTTACACCAAACCAAACTAATCAAGAAAATCAGTTTATTTACACTCACATTAACCTACATCTACCAAAGGACAACTGGCTTCACTCCCGAGCTGTGGTGAAATTATTGGAAATTACTAAAAAACTAATTACATGAAAATCAGTTTAGTTACACGCACACTAATCTATATATGGAAATTGCTAAAATCTAATTATAGAAAATCTTATGTGTACCATTCACTTGACTTTCTCTACATCTCTGCGACAAATTATTCTTAAAAAGCTTATACTTCTATTTACTTCATGTTAAGCAGTAAAAAAATTAGCAGAAATAGCCATATTACTTGCTTCCTTGTAAGTAGAAGCGAAATAAGGGAGTACCATAGGTTAAAGTGATAATCAAAAGCTGATTGCCATGTCACTGAAGTTCCTTTGTTTGTATGGACAGCAGTTGACAAATTCCTGTATGAGAAAAGTATGTCTTTCGTAGCAGAAACCAAAAATAAGGAATGTCTCAAAAACGACAAACTCTACGAAAAAAGTATAGAACATAAATTGTGTATTTTAACGTGCTCTACATTTTTGTGTAGTAAGTTTTTGTCCATCTCTTACGGTTTAGCAGTTATTCAAAATTCAGTAAAATTAATCCAGAATAAACTACTCTTCAGAGGCTTTTCCCAGAAAATTCAAGATATACATTTTATTTGTCAGGTAAATATCTTTAATATACGAAATTTTAATCAAAATCGTTAGCCATTTTTGAGAAAATCAAAATTTTCGAAAAAAGTTCTATGTAAAGGGTAGTTGGGAGTGGTTCTCTCAAAATCTTCGTGTCGCATCCCTGGAAGATACTAAACTTAAATACCAAGTTTGGTATTTTACCTGCTTTTAATTATCGTGTTTAAGGACACACACACACACACACACACACGGATCTTTTTCCGAAAATGCTTTGTTTAGATAAAGGGGACCCTAAAACATATATTTCCGGTGAAATCTCGGTATCGAATTTTTGGGTGGAGTGCAATACCTTCTCTATACACTATGTACATAGTGCATAGAGAGAAAGTAAAAAATCAGTTAATTTACACACACACACACTAACCTAGATCTAACAAAGCCATGCTCGCTCCACTTGCATGCTTTAGTGAAACCAGTGGAAGTTATTGAAAAGTTGATTACACAAATTCGGTTTATACTGTGAAGAGGAACGTATATCTGCTTGTTTAGGAAGAAGGAAACGACAAGAATGACCTGATTTAGATTGAGAGATTGGAGTGCACAGAAAATGAAGACGGCCCTGGAAAGAGAGATTGTCCATTCGTTGAGGGGATTGAAACTGGGTACATATTTGGCGGAATGTGCACAGTGTGAGAACCAGCGAAACGTCAAATTCCCACACAAATACTTCAATTCCAGCTAGACGGAGATTCGTATATTGAGATATAATGGCTAACCAGATAAACTGGCAAAGCATGGGAAATTTCTCTAGCTAAAGAGCATTAAATCGCATCATTTTTAATTTTTGTTCCATTTGTATAACATCTTATTCACATCGGCTGTTTCAACTTTTGAACAACTGCTCATGGTAACGAGTGTTCGTTTGGGATTTTCTTCTTGTGTGTGTGTGTGTGTGTGTGTGTGTGTGTGTGTGTGTAAATCCACCTATGCATCACACATTCATACTGACAGACTCTAGATAGGATAGAAAATAATTCTGAGCAAAATAAAATTCGCACCTTTCAGTTGGGTATCGAGATCTCAGGACTTGGAAGTTTGCATGCTAGCCATTAGCCCACAGAGACAGTCTAGGTCAAGTTTGTTAAGCTCATATGAGGTAATTTAGTTTTTTCTTTCCTTTCTCTTTTCTGTCTTTTATTTACGCCTTTACTTTGCATATGCACATGTATAATAATCGCCCATGCACTAACTGTTTGCATAGTAACTTTAGTGATTTGATTCCAATAAATATCGATATTAATAGATTGGAAATAATCATAAATAATAAATCTATCTAATATTATAAAGAAAGAAATGTAGACCTCGTTAAAAAAAATGTAAGTCATACACATCTTTTTTCGTGGAGTGGACTGTTATTTAGATATTCCTTGCTTTGGTTTCCGTTTTAAAATAATTTAAATTTTCCCCATATTGCACTTTGTCAACTCCTGGCAATGCAAAGAAACAGATTTAAATCACGTGGCAACCAGCATTTAAAAGATTTGACTATCACTGTAGCCTAGTGCATTCCCTTATTTCCCTTCTACTTGCAAGGCGGCGAGTAATAAGACCATTTCTGCTAATGTTTATCTCGATTAATATCAGGTAGATAGTAGAATAAGCGTTTTAACAATAATTTGTTAGAGATGTAGAGAAATACATTGAATGAAGCATATCAAATTTTTAATCATGTATCCTCAAAACACGTTTCCAGTGAAATTTCGCTATGGCATTTTTGGGTGGAATAAAATACTTTCTCTGCCTACTCAGTAGAGAAAGCTAAAATAGGTATAATGTTCAAATTATAAAACTAAAATCTGAATAAATTCAGCAATTAATGTATCGTAATTAAAGCTATTAAAAGTTTCCACTTTCTTATCCGATATACATGCTATTTGTCCATTCCCTTACATCGGCCTGTCTGCCAGAATCGTCAGCCTCTCCCTTTTCTCCTGGAAAAGCCATCAGCTCCAGCTAATGACACACACAGTAGCGTCAAAAGTCTGTCTCTGATAGGCTTGCAATATTGAATCGTCAGGGGAATTGTGTAAGAGCTATTCTTTGCCTACCTAGAAACGGATGAAGGCGCTTTTCCTCCGCAAATTACACTGGATTTACGAATAAATATTATGGTTTGACTAAAAGTGGAGCTGCATTACTAAATGCGAAATATCCTTTTGAAAATTGTAATATAACGGCTTTTTAAAGGCAAAAGAAAGAAGAGAACCGTATTATCAATAAAACATGGTACTCTCGGCTTCTGCGCCAAGCTGTATATGTGGCGACCACTTTCTGATTCGCGTTAATGTACCCCCTTTACCCCAGGTGAATTAAGCATAAAAGGCACCTTAAATGTAGGGGGTTAATATCGTATAACCCACTTCCAGCCCTTGTTATTTAGTCATTAACGTTTACCTCTGCTCCGAGGCAATAACGTCATTCAGTCACCCCTTTCCTCCCTTAAACTCAGCACTTCAGCTGAACACCGGGTACTTTATTCTGTATTTCCCATTAGAGATGAAAGGGGCATAACGTTGACAAACGAAAATGACCCAAATTCATTTCCCCAAAATTTTCGGGAAGATGTTTTCAGTTCTTGTCTCTCACTGAATATTTATGTGCAACAAAATTGCAAAATATGCACCCAACTATATACCTAATTGAAAAAATATATGTGTTGTGTTCTATTCACATGACTTTCTTTACACTAACAAATGATTGTTAATAGGCTTATTTTACTATCTATACTTCTTGCTAATCGAGATAAACATTATCAGAACCGTCTTATTACCTACTCAGTTCCTTATGAGCAGAACGGAAATAGGCTAAACCGGCAGTCAAATATTTTAAAATGTGGAAGCTATGGGATTGAAATCCGTTTCTTTGCGTAGCCAGGAGTTCACAAGTTCTCACATGAGAAAAGTATAAGTATTTTAAGATGAAACCAGTAACAAGGAATATCACAAAAAACGGCCAACTCCACGAAAAAAAAAAAAAAAAAGGTTTATAAAATTAATTGCGTCTTTTAACAAGCTCTAAACGTTTTGTACGGTAAGTTTTTGTCTATCTCTTGCAGATTACCAGTTATGCAAAATTCCGCAAAATTCAGCTAGAATAAAGATGTCTTAAGAAGCTATTCCCAGAAAACACAAGATACGTTTTTTTGCTCTGTAAATATCTTTACAATACGATACTTTAATCAAAATCGTTAGAGCCATTTTCAGAAAATTAAAATTGTCGAAAATGGGATTTTCTTGAAAATCCTCGTGTCTCATCCTTGGAAGATATCAAACTTTAATGTCAAGTTTGGTATTTAACAGACATTTCGTTTTTGAGCTATGTTGTCCACAGACGCACTCACACGGACATTTTTCTAAAAATGCATTTTTTGGACTCGGGGGGGGGGGGGGACTCAAAAATATATTTCCGGTGAAATCTGGGTATCAAATTTTTGGGTGCAATACAATACCTTCTCTATACACTATGTACATAGTACGCGTAGAAAAAGTAAAAATATATCTGATGCAATACATTCTTTTGGCTTCCTCTACGCATTTTTCAATATATTATTCTTCTGTTTGCTTCATGTTAGTCAAAGTAAACATTTGTAAAAATTGTTTAATTATATTTCATTGTAAGTGCAATGATAATACGGAAATACAGTAGGCAAGTGATAGTCAAATCTTTTAAGAGCTGACCGTTACGTAATGTCTGTCAACTCTGTTTTCTTCGCATGACTACGAGGATAAACAACGAATAATGACTCCCCCGTTGAGAAAAGTATTGGTATTTCAAAATGTAAATAACAACAGATAATATCTTGGAAATGGTTAGATCCTCAAAAATATACACACAGAGCTTTCATTTCAAAACTTCCCAATATAAATAACAATTTATTTCAGTGAAATTTAATTCAAACAAAAACACCTCAATTTAATGTTGAGAGGGAAGTTTAAAGCTGGTCTTAATTGCATTTTAGGATTCACTCCCTCACCCTCACCTTTGATGTTTCAAATGGCAATATGAATGGCGATAAATATGAAAGAGTGTTCAATTGTTCATTAATCTCATTCATCTATTTTACAATTATTGCTTGACCACCTAACAAGAAACAATCTTTTTGGCTAAATTAAATGTTCAAAATGTGGTTCATTGTTGGCTAAACAGTAATGCAGTCTATTTTGGAACTCCTCATGAACTTTATGATGTGTTTCATTACTAATCCAAATACATTTTTGGGTTATTCTATTTCTCAGTTCTTGAAATTTTCCAGACGAAGTGTAAAAAATTGATTTTAAATTACCCCATTGGAAGAAGTAGTCTAGAGATCTCGCCGGACATTTTACAGACCTTTCCTACCAATTCATTTTCCTGGAAAGCTATCCAGCCATTGTCGCATGGGTGTAGGGAGCTTCGTCCTGTTGAAAATCAAAGGTTATTTGTCCAGCCTACGTTTCCTTCACTGACGTTTTCTAGCGACAGTGTGATAAGTAGATGAATTACATTTTCTAGTATGTTCGGATACAATTCTCCAGTCAGGTTTACTTCAAAGAAAATGTCCAATTCTCCAGTCAGGTTTACTTCAAAGAAAATGTCGCCTTACGTGGTGTAATAGTTACCATGCTAACTTCATATACTCAAGGTCGCGAGTTCAAACCCGGTGGAGGATGATGGATTTTTTCGGGCGTAAAACTCCATAGGATGGCTTCATTCTGAAGGTAAGTTAAGCCGTTGGTCCCGTGTCGTAGATTTACGGAAAGTAAAATAATCTCTTGCCTGATGAAGAGGCCTCTAAACAAAATTAAGCGGTCTTTCACGCCCAATATAGAATGGGACGCTGTAAACCACATCAGTTAAAGAGCGTCCATAAATAAAACTCCATTTCCTTTCGAAAATTTGTCCAACAATATTATCTCCCATAATTCCAGTCCACACGTTAATTTTCTATGGAAACTGGCTATTATCTTAACAAAACACATGAAGATTTTCATTGCCCCAGTACCTGTAATGGTGTTTGTTGACAAACCTGTTTAAGAAAAAGATAATTTCATCACTAAAACAAATATTTATGCCAAGTTTGGATCAACTTCGATTTCCTGAGACATCTGTTCACAAAATTCTACTGTTCTATTAAAATCATATTCACTGAGCTATTGGTGAATATGTATTTTGCAGGAATAAACGTTTTTCGTTTTTTACATTTTATATATGAAATAAACCGAAATTTTTGTTACAGCAAATGATTTTGGAATTGACGTGTGTGTTAATATTTCAGTCTGCAAAATTTCATTGAGTTTTCTATATTGTGTGTTTACTTTATTGCACACAGAACCAGTTTCTTCAAATGTATGTACTAGATATAGACATATCGGTACATGTTTTCTCAGGATGCCTCTCGTTAAAAGCAGTAGCAGTTTTGCGGGTTTTCAGTTCCATAAATAAAAAAGATTTCTGGATTGAATACTCCTTTTTTTTATTTCACTTATTAGCCCCATTTTAACATCTAAGGTCATATCGGGGTCTTTGCATTAGAAACAACTCGTCTATAGGTTCTTTACCATAGGTTTAAATCGTTTTATTTTCCTCAAACACACACATCCACTCTTGCATACATACTTCCAGACTCTGTGGGGGATAGGGAACATTTCTGGTTAAAGAAAAATTCCCCGAACCAGGGACCTCCGCGTGAGAAGTCAGCTCGCTGACCACTTCACCACGGAGGCGGTCAACGCCATTTTAAAACATTTAATATTCAAGAAATATTGAAAATTGTATTCTAAATAACAGCAATCCAGGTTGCTACGCATCGATTTAATACAAAATATGCAACATAAATGAGTCAATAAACAATTGACTACTCTCATATATTTGTATAACAATATATGGTTGCCATTTGAAATTTCAAACTGGAGGTGGCTGGGTGTTTGGGGATGAAACCTAAATGTATTTAAGACTGGTTTTAAGCTTTCCCTCCTCAATATCTAAATTGATGCGATTTTTTGTTTGAAGTAAATTAAATTTAAACTGATATTTAAACTGGGAAGTTTTGAAATAAAAGTTCTATACATTACAACAGGTGACCCAACTGCCTCGTATTTGACGTTTGCAAATATATTTTCGTGCATTAAAAGAGTTTCAGAACGGGGCTATTTCAAGTTTAAGCCGATCAGTGGAGAACTGACGAGTGCGGCCTTCGTTTTACCCCTCTCAATGAGTGCGACTCGCTCACCTCTCCGCTGATAAGCAAGTCGGATAAAACTAATATCTATGAACTAGTTCCCACTTACCGATTTAACTCGAAATAATACCGTTTAGTTCTGCAACTCTTTTAACCCATGAAGGGGTCACTGCAAACGTCAAATAACAGGAGTTAACAACTGGTATAAAGATGACTTCACAAGATTATAAAAAAAAAAAAAAAAAAAAAAAAAAAAAAACTGTTTTCAAAATGCTATTTGTCATGAATATATTTTAAACAGTAGGGTATTTTAATCAAACCTTCTTAGTCATTTTTGAGAAACATTCAAAAATGTTATATGCAAAGCGCAGTTTGGGGTAGAGGGTTTTCTTGAAATCTATCTACGTGTCACACCCATGGAAGATGCTAAACTTGATATTTAGTACAGTATTTAACCGAATTTTCGTTTTTGAGTTACGCTGTAAACGGACACACACATACACAAACGCACAATCCCAAACGTCCGCATGTGGGATTTGTGGACAAAGTGGCTCAGTGGCGAGTTTTCTCTGGGTTCTCCAGTTTCCCCCGCCATCGCATTCCATCGGTACTCCATCTTCATTCCATGTATCACTGCCACCGCCTGCGGGATCATATGTAGTAAAAGCGGGCGTTAAACAATAGCCAACACACCCTCAAACACACACACACACACACAATATATAGTTTCCGTTTGTGTAATTAGTGTAAAGAATTAGAAAAAGATGTGGTACTGTTAATTCTTTTGTCATGTCTCAATATATCTGAAACCAATAGTAAAACTACTGCTTAATTTACTATCGGTTTGCGAAACACTATATTATATCTAAGTTCAATGAAATGTAAATGGCATGTTATTTATGGACGCTCTTTAACTGCTAAGATTCTCAGCGTCCCATTCTAAGTTGGGCGTGAAAGACCGTTTAATTTTGCTCAGAGACCTCTCTATGTTTTCCGTGCCGTAAATCTACGACACGGCTTTACTTACTTCCCTTCCGAAGGAAGCCATGCTAAGGATTTTTACACCCGAAAAAAAATCCATTGTCCTCCGCCGGGTTTGAACCCGCCGACCTTGGGTACATGGTAACCATTACACCACGGAGGGCGACGTATCTAAGTTATACAGAGAGGAGAACGAGGGGGGTGATAGAGATGTAGGAAAAGTGAAAATGTAGAGGGGAGAGAAGGGATGCAGCGTGGGAGCAAGAGAGGAGGACTAAGATGGAGGAAGGAGAGAGAAGAGCAGTCTCGGAATTTATGGCGGTAACGTGAGCAGAGCTCTCTCCGTGTGTGGAGGCTGCGTGTCTACCTCGCACTCAAGAGGTCTCTGAGGTACCGAGTTAATGGTATTTGGATACGGTTTCTTCCTGGATGTTCCCTTATCCTCGGAAGGTTAATATCTAATAGCTTTTTAAGCACTGGAATCCCGGTTCATTTGAGCATCTTTTCACCCATTGCATTCATCGTCCGACATGATCTACACGATTACAGGATGTTAAAACTCGAAAAAGAAAAAGAAGAAATCCGGAAGCGGAGCTGAGGATTTTGTTAGTAGATATATACCATAGCAGTTCCTACATTGAATTCCATTTATCGTTTGTTGGACTTCAAACAAGGCATTTACTTCTTCTCCAGTATGAAATTTAACATGTTCAATCCAAATAGAACTAAAAACACATTTTTCAAAGTAATTTTGAAAGGCTCCCTGCATTTTGAAACGGGGTTATATATATATATATATATATATTGGATGTCAGCAGAAAATTCAAGGTGTTCATTTTATATGTAATACAAAAGCCTCGGATTTATGACGGTTTAAACAAAATATTCTGACACCAAGTTTTTACTCTCTACTGCGTAGTATATGCAGTAAGTCAAGATTTCACCAGAAGTACCATATACGCACGTTTTCTTGTGCACTCGACTCCCTACTTTTCATTGGGTATGTTTCGGGCTATTTTTTCCGGGAAAAGAGCAAGGTGACTACATTGTGACCTACCTTGACATATAGTAACTTCAACGCTAAGGTTTCATTCTGTCTGTAGATTCCAGAATTCACGTGCCCTGTGTTTTCGTTTAATAATTCAGCTAGATCGCGGTAAATTAGATAACCTGTTCCCCACAATGGCTGAGGTTTAAAAAGAAAGAAGCATTTTAGATAAAAATAAAATGTGTGTGTGTGTGTGGAGAGGGGGGAGGGTTTGTAACCAAACTTAGTAGGTCGCATTTTCAAACAATACAACACTTAAGATTTTCAAGGAAATCCTTCCGCCCAAAGCTATTTATAAAGACCAAAGGCCATTTTAGGCAGCAAACAGGAGAGGACACAGATAGAACATCCAAACCCTCCAAAACATCCCTGGGACGAGTCAAACGTAAGCTGTTTACTGACGACGGACAAAATCTTACCACACAACAAATGTAGGTCTCTTTAAAACAATTATTAATGCATATAATTTTATTCAGTTTTATTTCCTTTTTGTGGAGTTAATCATTTGCGATAATGTATATCTGTATAGAGAAGGTATTGTATTGCACCCAAAAATTCGATACCGAGATTTCACTGGAAATATGGGTTTTAAGACCCCCTTAATAAAAAAAATGCATTTTAAAAAAATGTTAGTGTACGAGTTTGTTTGTTTATGTATGTGTGTGCGTGTGTGTGTCTGTGGAATGCATAGTTCTAAAACGTACAAAACTTGGTATTTTACATACAGTATCTTCCAAGGATGACAAGAAGATTTTCAAGAAAATCCCCCCCACACTCAACTACCATTTAATCGAAAATGTTTCAAACATTTTGAGTTTCTCAAAAATGGCTCGTAACAGTTTTGATTAAAATATCGTATATTAAAGATATTTATATGACAAATAAAATATTTATCTTGAATTTTCTGGGTATAACCTCTGAAGACATCTTTATTCAGGATGAATATTGCGAAATTTTGCATAACCGGTAAACCGTAAGAGATAGACAAAGACTTACTTCACAAAAAAATGTAAGAGCCTGTTAAAATACACAATTTGTTAAATTTTATATACATTTTTCACGGAATTGGCCGTTTTTGAGATACTCCTTGTTATTGGTTTCAGTTTTAAAATATTTATATTTTTCTCATATGGGAATTTGACAACTTCTGGCCATACAAAGGAATTTCATTCACATGGAAACCAGTTTTTAAAACATTTGACTATCGCTTTAGCCTATAGTACTCCCTTATTTCCATTCTACTTACAAGGAAGCAAGTAATAAGACCATTTCTGTTAATTTTTTCTTGAGCATGAAGTTAATAAAGAATAAGCTTTTTAACAATAGTTTGTTGCAGAGATGTAGAGAAACTCAAGTGAGTGGAACACATCAGATTTTTTATCTATATTGGGTTTAGAGCCTTCAAAACGAAATATTTTTCGCAGTTCTATTTTAGTTTTATCATTATGAGGAAAATGTAAACATTATAGTTGGTTTACACGTTTAAACAAGTGACTACACTTTGGCGTCTGAAACCTTATAGCGCACCATCTAAAGGATAACGACTATCATAGTAATTTGGTCATCATTAATCTTGGATCAGAACAAGAACTTTTAGAACGCCCTCGTAATTACCATCTCTTTGGCGTGCACGAGGGCACAGAATTTTTATAAAACTCGTAAATATGGGCACGGAACCAAAGCAACGTGTCTTCTCCATAAAATCTAGATATGATAGTTTTTGACGCAATACAGTGCTTCCTCTATAGGTAGGTAATAAACAATCTGATGTTACACTCACATGACTTTCTCTAACTGCTCTACAAATAAGCTTCTTACAAAAAGATTATTCTTCTTTCTACACAATGCTAAACGAGATAAACATTAGCTGCATGTTCTTATTACATAGTTCAGTAGAAGAGAACTAAGGGAATGTGCTAGGCTAAAAGTGGTAGTCAAATGTTTTTAAAGCTGTCGTTATGCGATTGTAATTTCAAATCGCTTCTTTGCTT
Source organism: Hymenopus coronatus (assembly GCA_030762935.1). Taxonomy (NCBI): domain Eukaryota; kingdom Metazoa; phylum Arthropoda; class Insecta; order Mantodea; family Hymenopodidae; genus Hymenopus; species Hymenopus coronatus. The sequence goes on along the minus strand of CM060897.1, from coordinate 82,448,555 downwards.
GGCCAGGAATAGAACAAAAGGAAAATGGACACTTCCTGTCTGAAAAAAGTATAAGTACTTCACAATTGAAACCAATAACAAGAAATATCTCGGAAACGGTTACCTCCACAACAAAAACGTAAATGACATAATTGTGTGTTTTGACGAGATCTACATTTTTTGTGCAGTAAATTGTTGTCTATCTTTTACAGTTTAGCAGTTAAGCAAAATTTGGCAAAATTCATCCAGAATAAAGAGGTCTTCAGGGGCTATTCCAAGAAAAATTTATTTGGAATGTAAATATCTTTAATATATGGGATTTTAATCAAAATCGCTGGAGCCTTATTTTGAGAAAGTGCAATTTTTTGAAAATGTTTCCATGTAAAGGGTATTTTGTGGTGGGGATATTTTCTTGAAAAGCTTCGTTTAGTATCCTTGGAAGATACTAAACCTAAATACAGAGTTTGGTATATGAGGGTCTCTTCGTCTTTGATCTATGCTGTCCACACACACACACACACACACACACACACTACCAGACCTTTTTCTAAAACTGCTTTTTTCGGCCTCAGGAGGCCCTAAAACATGTATTTCCGGTGAAATCTCGACATCGAATTTTTGAGTCCAATACAATACCTTCTCTATCCACTATGTACATTGTACATGCGGGCTAGAGAAAGTAAAAATCGCGGGGTCGTGGTCGTATGTGGGATTTGTGATGGACAAAGTGGTGTCTGGGTGAGTTCTCTCCTGGCTCTTAGGACCCCCCCCCCACTAATTCTAGCATTGCTGCATCACTTTTTCTGTCAACCATTTCGCTTTCATTTCATGTCATCTGCTTCGCTTTCATGCCTGGCTAAGCACAGTTTCCTCGTTCCGGGTTCATCATTCAATGACTAAATGGTTCATTGGCAGACTGATCCTAAGCACCACACTAAATTGAGTTTTATTTATGTAGGCCCTTTAACTGATGTGGTTCTCAAGTTCCATTTTATATTAGGCATGAAAGACCGCTTAATTTTGCTCAGAGGTCTCTTTATCAGGCTTGAGGTTCTTTTATGTGTATCTTAAATCTACGACACGTAACTAATATCTTTACTTCTCTTCCGAAGGAAGCCATGCTATGGATTTTTACACCCCAAAAAAATCCATCGGCCTCGCCGGGATTGAACCCGCGACCTTGGAAACCAGAGGCTAGCATTCCTTATAGGCGCCCACTTGTAAGTCCTGGGGAATGCAATTCACCATGCGGCTCTCTGGTATTTGAAATGAAAATTGGAAATTTCAACAGTAATTCAAAGGTTGACAGGTATGAAAATAGAGAATATTAATATGAAGGGATCTCTAGTAAGAGTGGGTAAGTGGTGAACATATTTAAGGGCGCTCAACCTCAAGATCATTAGATAGATCAAAATAATAATAATAATAATAATAATAATAATAATAATAATAATATTATTATTATTATTATTATATATTGGATAAGGGTTAAGTGGACAAAGAATTTAAGCAAAATGTAAAAAATGTGTACAGTTTGTGTTAATGCAGGTCTATTTTAGTCTCTCTGCACACACAGGTAAGAGAGTGTAAAAGCTTTCCTAGATTCCCAAGTGTGCTGTGTATGTTTTAAGTATTGTATAGTTATACTGGAGTTATACGAGGGTTGGGGCAAAATCATGGCAACTGCTTTTTTTTTCTCTGTAGATATGTGAATAGATCACAAACGTATATGTGTCGTGTGGAAGTTTTGCAGGCATAGTGGTATGCAGAACAACATATGGTTCTGTTATAGCTGGTAGTAGAGCAGCGAGGGCTTTGAAATCAGTCAGTTGGTGAGTGTCGTGCGAGATGAAAGTAACCCGTGTTGAGCAGCGCGCTTATATTAAAATAGCCGTTCTCCTAGGGACAAATGCGATGGAATGTCGCAGTGAATTAGTGGAAGCCCTTGGGAATAATGCCCTACCATACCGCACAGTAGCACGGTGGATAGGAAAGTTTCGGCAAGGACGTGTGTCAACCAGTGATGAGCAACGTTCGGGACGACCTTCAGTGTGCGGACCGACGTAGCACGTGCCGTCATCGAGCAGCTCCTGGATGAAGATAGACGATGAACGCTATTGGAGTTAGAGAGGGCAAGTGGCATCGAGAAACGCGCCGTCCACAGGATACTGCGTAATGAGCTGCAACTACGCAAAATCGCATCGCGGTGGGTACTGCATGCACTGGTGAAAGTTCAAAGGTGGGTGCGCTATGCAATATGCTCCGACTACCTTGCACGCTGGCAACAAGACGGCAATCAATTCTTGTCACGAATAATCGCTATCGATGGATTTTGGGCCAGGGCATACGAACCAGAATTGAAACGTCAGTCCGCGGAATGGCGACATGCTGGATCACTAAGGAGGCAGAAGTTCCGTCAGAATCCTTCCCCATGGTGATCGTCGCGTATGACGTCAGGGGTGTCATTGTTTGGCACTTTGTTCCACATGGCAGAACAGTGACCGCACAGTACTACAGGGACTTCCTGGTGCGACAGGTACGACGAGGCGTTCGGGAAATACGTCCGGATCTTGTGGACAATATGTCCTGCACGGCAATGCAAAACCACATAAAAACAGTGTGTATAGGGCAGCTACTGCGACGTTGGGGATGGGAAGAATTGGAGCACCCACCGTACTCTCCCGATGTTTCGCTCTGTGACTTTGATCATTCGAAAGATTAAGGAACCACTATGTGGTAGGCGGTTTGCAACACGAGAGAACATTGCTAATGCTGTGCGCGAACAGATGACCCGATTCACACATGGTGCGGCAAATGTTGCGGCAGTTTGTATTCAGCGCCTTCCACATCGTTGACAGCGTATGGTGACAGTAGCAGGAGTCTTTAGGCCCAGGTTTATCATATTAACTGTATGTGTACTGTGTTGTCAGTCTTTTGCACCGTGAAGGCCATATTACCCTGTATACTATCGTAATAAATTAGTGTTGCGATATTCAGTACTGTTCATTGTCCACTCATTTAGTCAACATCTTGTCCTTTCGTCTGTATATATCAGATTTTTCAACCGGACTGGTATCTTCAAGAAAATAAATAGTTGCCATGACTTTTGCCCCAATCCTCGTAAATACCCTCGAATTCAAAATTCAAATATGTACAGTCATTTTAGATAATTGTTTAAGGCAATAGGTATCTAATTTAAATGCTATAAGTACTTTGAAATTTTGTATATATTAATATTCTGGAATTTTTATCAGGCACCTTGCACTTCACTCACGACTCAAACTAATGACCTCGAAAACAACACTATACTTCACAATCAATGTATATTTTAACACGCACAGAACCTGCATGACAAACTCTACAACTTAACGTTTGATGTGCATGAAACGCTCCAAATTGACTTCATTTTAATTCCAAAAAGAATAGAAAAGCCTTTCAGTTTGCAAATAGAGGATGTTCACTAGTCGGTATAGAGAAAGATGAGCTCTCCACCTACACTCTGAATTTTGGAAGATTTAATATAGGTTAAGCCGCTCGACGAAGCCAGAGCACCTGTACAAGACATGAACTTTTTTTTTTTCCTAACCAGCTTTTCCCTTGGAGTCCATGTTTTCTCTCTAGGACTTCAGTAGGGAGGGAATGTCTCAGCTTTATTCATCTTCTGCCTTTTGATGGGAAGTAAGTGACATAGACACCTAGGGTAATATTTGTGTTTCGAGTATTACTTCTTTACTCAATTTTGTGTTTTGTTTGTATAAACTCTGTGATTCTTGCCATTTTTATTTTTCGGCGCGAGTTTCGACATTGTTTATTAAATGTCAAGCTAAGTGGAAGCACAAACTAACAAAAACTTGGAAATTCTAGCGTACTTTTTCCTTTTTTCATTAGGATTGTCTCAACATGTCTCGTATGGTATGTCATCATGCTTGTAATGATCATGTTGATGAAATCAAAATAATTTGTCGATATTCTTTGATTTTCAAAAAGTTATGTGCGTAAACTATTTTCGTGCTCTAATGAATTTTCTCACAGAATAATAATAATAATAATAATAATAATAATATAAATCGAAATATTTACTCTTGTTATTTCCTTCAAAATATGTTTGTCTGCCAACAAAAATTACCATTAATATATTTGACCTGCAACGGTGATATTAAAAGGCTATGATTAAAAGCTTAAAATATTAGGTGACGGAATGGGCGAGGCCGTTAGAGAAACCGATCAACGGCGATCTTAACCCTTCAAATGATATCAAACTGGCTTTAGGAAGACAAAGGTAAGAATAAAATATCAGAAACGCGGTTTAAGGAGTAGGGGTTAGGGGTAGGAATAGGGGTAGGGGAATGCGATGAAATTAGAATGAAGGTATAATAAGCACCAAGGAGCAAGAAGGGTGGTATGATGTTTTTTTTTTTCTTTTTAATTTAAGTTTATAACCAAGTTTTTGCTTCAAAACATCATTGGGGTATTATTTATTACGCATTAAGTGTGATCTAAAACAAATAGGTATCGGAGTGCTAAAGTAAATAAATACTATTAACTTAGCAATTAATCTACATTTACAGCATTCTAAAATGCCCATTTTCAGTTAAATCATAACGCACAACCGCCCGACTTTTTCATGATTTCATAACTTTGGCAATACCACAATTGTATTAATATTGAGATATATATATATATCGCTTCTTCATTCACCTGTATACCTCAACTTAAACCTTGTTACATAATAATTTTATCCATACCTATTATCTGTGACGCGCACTATCAGCTTTCATTAGCTGCTTTGTGCAGAATATGTTGTTGTGCAATTCAAACTAGTTCTTATTTAACGTGATCATTCGAAGAATTTTTTCAAATTTACCTATGAACCAAATATAATACGCAGTAGAGTTAATTCATATGGAAAGCATGTACATTCGTGTCAACAAATAAGTAGGGTGATCCTAGTTTTACTTCTTTAAGATGATGAAAGTACGAGCATATATTACGACCGCGTTGCTATCGCTCTTATGGTCTGACTTTGCATTTCACAGGGCTTGATTGTTATATTCAAAGGGGTACATTAACGAATCAGGAGAAACAGGAAGGAAAGTGGGCACAGTTTGCGGAGCAAGATTATAACTTATAAGAAACAGAGTTTATATAGAATATATCGTTTACTTGATGGAAGCTGTGCGCTTTTGAAGCCGCCTCCTGTTACCAAATACCTACAGAAATATTATTTGTGATTTTAGTTTCAATGGCAGCGAGTACACATGCAATTGTATATTCTGAATTATAATAAATAACCAGGGAGAAAACCCTACTCCTTCTCAGAATCAATTTTATATAATTCATTCGAAAGGTTTTTTTTTTTTATTATTATTATTATTATTTTACGTATTTTAACTACTTGGACATATCGCGACGGATCTGTTAAGACGAGATATTCGCATCTGACCGTATGTGGTGAACAGTAGTCTTCTATGTCTCACCACCGTACCATACCACTTTACGCTTCGCGCCAACCAAATGGCGTTAGGGTTCATTTAGAATAGCTGCTTTCATCATTTTGTGGATAGATGGCAGTGCAATTACAATTACAATCTATTTTAAATTTGAGTCATGCTATTAAACATCCAATCCAGCATTTGTCTTGATGATCAGAGAAACCAGGGGGGGGGGGTGCAACTAGGCACCAACTCCCGAATGCGAGCCATAAACGTTACCGCCGTATCGGATCCCCTCGGTGAAAGAGGTTTTCTTTTCATGCTATTATTTGTATATTATCAATAGATTGTCAAAAGAACCAAAAACGAACTGCTGTTTAATGGGACATTCTATATCAAAATCATTTAGTATAATAAAAATCCAACATGCTTTAATTGTTGTAGAAATAGGTTATTTTTCTTTCAGGGTGTAAACTCATTTTTATTTTTAAATTTGAAAAATAGGTTATATCCTTTTCTAAAAACGTAAAATGACGTGGTAGACTGCACTGTGTTTTGGGATATTTTGTTTTCTTTTGGAAGGTCTGCCGTAACTAGTTTCTCTTGAAAGTTGTGTTCAAACGACAGTTACAGCAAATGGGAAGTACAAAATATAAAACTTTATCTTTGACACTTGATAATTCTAAATGTTGAATATTATATTTGAGGCTTTTATTATAAATATCTATAATTTAGTCACCACAAAAATGTTGAGATATAACTTGATCAAAAACTACAAAAATATCTACAATATAGTTTTTTTTTTTCTTTATCACGTTTAAATTTGAATAAATAGTTAAGTGATTCATTTCATCCAGTGTGTAATGAAATCAAACTGAAAATTTAATTCTAAAAGCCGCAGTACAAAAGAAAATGTTGTGTAGATATTTAAGTAGCTGTACTTTTAGGCATTCCTTTTTCTGTAAATACAATTTAAACAAAAGCTACCGCTAGAGCGGTACCACGACGACACCAGGAATAACCTTTACAGTGAGCATGGTCCTTCAGCCCTAAACAGGTGACCAGAAAATGATGGGCTAGAAAATTGGACAATGTAAGGACCTTCCCAGGCTTCCCCTGACGACCCAGGGAAACCCTGAGGGAAGACATGCCTCGGGAATCGGATCCACAACCTCGACAATGCGAATCGCAAACGTTACCGCGGCGCCACCTCGCTCAGTAAACTATGATGACATCCACAGAAGTGCTACAGAAAGTGCTCTATAGCCATAATTACTTGTGACTTCGAGTGTGCTGATGAAGAGCGAAGTGAGCCGTTTAATCAGTATTGACAATCATTGTATGAAAGATAATTTTCCAAAAGAACGGACTAAATTCATTCATCCCCCAATTATTTACCCTATAGTAAAGTATTATTGGTAGCGCGGCTGCTTACCAAGCGGGAGAACTGAGTTCGATTCCCAGTACCGGCTTACCGGATTTTTCCCCCAATGGGTGACCTGGTTCGGGGTGCACTTAGCCTCGTGAGGTCCCTGGGGGGTCAATTGAGGAACTTCTTGATGAAGTGACGCCTCAAGGTCATGAGGAATGCGTTAATCGGCCGGAGGAGGGGTTGGAGGCACTACCACGTCATGGACCCCATCCATGACGTCTGTCATGGACCCCATCCATGACGTCTGTCATGGACCGAGATGGTGGACGCAGCGGCCAGGCGGTAGGCCAAGGTTCCTTGTGAGCTATGCCATGGAGTTGTTGTTATTATATTATTATTATTTAGTAAAGTATTATTTTTGGGTTCCATATATACTTTCTGAAAGAAATACTGAAGGAAGATGATGTAAGGAAGCAATATGCGTTTAAGAATGGATGTGAACACGTGCAAATCCTATGACCTTTTTAAAAGATTTTCTCATGTATGAAATTGACAACAAATTACTTCATTTCGTTAATATGGTGTATGCGCATGAGAAGAGACATTTGCGCAATCCGCGAAAATAGCCATGTTTGAAACCAATTTAAAAACCTAACTCTGCTGCGCAAGAAGGCGGGCCAAGGCCTACCGCACGACCGCTGCATTCCACATCTGTAACCAATTTAACGGCACACTTCAATTTTTTTTTTTTTTGGTAGTGTTTAACGCCCGCTTTAACTAGCACACTTCAATCTTATCCTAATTCCGGGTGAATATTACCGGTCCCCATGGCTGCGCTCGCTCAAGAGTCTCGCTTTGGAGCTTCGTGACACAGGGGCTCGTGGGTTCGAGTCCCGCCTTGGGCATAGGGTTTATATGTTTGTAAAATTCGTATGTATGTGTATTGGAAGAAAATAGCAAAACAGCAATCACACAGAAAACAAAGTAAATATTAGGAAATGCAAAAAGAGGAAAAATGGTATACAGCGCCGGAGTCCCAACCACACTCCGGAACTTTATTTAAAAATAATATCGAAATCAGAGGACCGTAACGGCCCCCACTCGTCTCATAGCCGTTTTATTCCTCGCGGTGTTTTTCTTCAGATGTTGGCGACTGTTCCGCATGAACAGCACAGATGCACACAGGCCACAGTATGAACTAATTTGGAAAGGTAGAACTTGGAACAAAGCTATAATATTGTTGTGTAGGTAAGTACCTACTTGTTTGTTAATATTAATATTATTAATACTGTAAATAGTTGAATTACAGTAAACAAAAACAATCCTCGACTAGTTCAGTATTACGATTTTGGATATCAAAGGGGGCCTTAGGTCTTCCCCTCTGCGTACGCCTTTGATTAAAGTACTGTACTCAATTATTAGTTACCGAGATTAAAGAGATACTCAACTTTTAAAATTAATTTTAAGGTTCTTTCTAGATAGGTTAAACTATTTTTCGATGTAACACTAGTAGGTAAATATTTTGAGCCGTCGTCCATGGTCTTGGGGTAACATGCTGGCCTCTAGTTTCCAAGGTCACGGGTTCAAACCCTGTGGAGGGCGATAGACTTTTACGGGCGTAAAAATCCTTAGCATGACTTCCTTCGAAAGGGAAGTAAAGCCGTTGGTCCGTGTCAAGGATTTACGGCACGTAAAAGAACTTCAAGCCTGATAAAGAGGCCTCTTGAGTAAAATTAAACGGTATTTCACGCCCAATATAGAATGGACGCTGAGAACCGCAGCAGTTAAAGAGCATGTATTAATAAAACTCAATTTAATTTTCAATCTTTTGATCTAATGAGAAAATCACTAAATTGGCAATCTTGCATGTAAGGCAACGCTGAGCATTACTAAGAGTAAATAGTAAGATACAGTTTGTCTTATACTATGGGCGCACCTTTTCTAGCCCGCTCGGCTCCCCAATCTTCATTCGGTAGGTTTCGCGCAATTTCGGCAGAGGCAGAACAACAACATTGAGATATGAACCACATATACATAGCTACACCATATACGTATATCTAGTACCTCGACTATGGCATTGAATTTTTCACTTTGGAAACTTTAAGGCTATGAAAAATGCTCGGAAAAGAAGTTTTGAGAGAAAATACACTTAAAAAGCGACAAAAATAAAATGTTCACCCAATTTCACGGGTGCATTGCCTTAAGCTTCAAACCAGATATGCCATTCTAATCTAGAAATGGTATTCCCCCTATCAAAACCGGATGACTGTATACACATATTTCCAAATTATGTGTCACTTGATGCAAAGTTGTGTCAGAGCTGAGGACAAGGTTCAAAACAGTGTAATACCTACAATAAATAAAATACTTGAGTTGTTTGTCAGGCGAAGGTGACGTAGATAAGAAAGCAGGCAGGTAAATGGGGCAGTGTGGTGGAGGGTACATCTTTGCTTATACCGACTAGTGAATGTCCTCGGTGGCGAGAGTGACAGTGCCCGGACTCTGTTGCAGCAACCGTTCGACATGGTGTTCTACTACCACGCCGGTGTGGGTACGAAGAAGGCCAGCAGCTGGGAAGAAAGCGAGGCTGTTCAGAGGCGGCGGAGTGTCATGCTGGCGGCGGCAGTTGTGGGGACGGCGACGGGTCCCGGTTACCCCATCACCACGTCATGTCCAGGTACCGCAGGTCTCCTCATGCTACACCCGACCTCCTCGGAACTGCAGCTCCTAGACAAGAGAGACCTCCGGTACTACTTCCAGCACCCTTATCCGAGACTCTTCGTCTCCTACTTCGTTATATTCTGTAACTTCCTGTTGTTCGCCGAGGACCCCATCTCGCACAGCCATACAGGTAAGAAAACACGCATGTTCCACATAAAGTGAATGTCATGTGCTGAAGACCATTAACCTAGCTGACTATCGCTTGTTTACAATACAAGGAATAGTTGAATGGAGTATCATCCGGACTATTGACATATACATATGTTAGGGGAATAGCAAATACACATATCTTTCTTAAGGGTATTCAGAGGTGATCAGGAACCAAAATACAATAAAAAAAAAATTTTTGTGTTTATAAATTATCTTAAAATCGCCTAATTCCATAGCCTGTATTTGTTATGCTTGGTGATGACCTAGAAGTGGCGGCACGTGGCGTTTTTAGACGTCACTGTGTAGGTGGACAAACAACCCTTCTAAAACTTTCAAGCTGATTTTCCCACCTTCTGTATTTTTACTTTCTCTATACGTGCTATGTACATAGTGTATAGAGAAGGTATTGCACTCCGCCCAAAAATTCGATACCGAGATTTCACCGGAAATACATGTTATGAGATCTCCTGAATCCCAAAAAAGCATTTTTAGAAAAATTTCCATGTGTGTGCGTGTGTGTGTGGGGGGGGGGCAGCATAGCTCAAAAACGACAAGTCCGTTAAAAACCAAACTTGGTATTTAGGTTTGTATCTTCCAAGGATGCGACACGAAGATTTTCAAGAAAATCCCTCACTCCCAACTACCCTTTACATTGAACTTTTTTCGAACATTTTGATTTTCTAAAAAATGGCTATAACGATTTTGATTAACATATCGTATATTAAAATAAAATAACCTGACAAATAAAGTGCATATCCTGCATTTTATGGGAATATCCTCTGACGACTATTTTAGTCTGGATGAATTTTGCATAACTACTAAACCGTAAGAGATGGACAAAAACTTAACACACAAAAATGTAGAGCACGTTAAAACACACAATTTGTTATATACATTTTTTTCGTGGAGTTGATCATTTTTCAGATATTCCTTGTTTTTGGTTTCAGCTTTGAAAAACTTATACTTTTCTCATACAGGAATTTTCCAACTTTTGTCCATACAAACGAACGAACTTCAGTCACATAGCAACCAGCTTTTGACATTCACTTTAACCTATGGTACTCCCTTATTTCGCTTCTATTTACAATAAAGCAAGAAATAAGACTATTTCTGCTAATTTTTCTCGATTAGCATGAAATAAATAAAAGAATAAGCTTATTAACAAATTTTGCTACAGAAATATAGAGAAAGTCATGTGAATGGAACACGTCAGATTTTTTTTATTTTGGAGATTCAAAATGTTCCATACGATGCAATTTTTTTTCAATTTGCTTAAATATGTTAACAAAAATTCTAAAAACTACAAATGAAAAACTGTTGGAAGTGATTTTTCTGAAACGCTGATAATTTTGAGCATATCAATTGTTAAATATTATCGACATTTTAAAATTGTCAAAAAATTACACTTCCAAAGTTAATATTTTTGTTTGTTTGTAAAACTAATAGAGAAACAAAAATCTGTGTCCAACATTTTTTCTCCAGTGTCCGCTTGTTTTGGAATAGATATTAAAGTTGATATTATTAATTCAATAAAACTTATACAGGCAATCCGCATTTGAAAATGTTGAAAATATTAATATGTCCCGATTTGAAATCCGCTAGATTGTCGAGGATTTGACTTCCTGTTAAAAACATTGGTTTTAGCTTCACAGAACTCTCAGCTACGTCCTGAAGTCGTTCCGCAGTCGCGGCCTTCTGTTATTCTTGTACTCCATTTCTGCACCAATAACAACATCCAAAGACTACACCTTGTGGCTTAGCACCCCCCTCCAACCTTGAGCTACGCTTTGCGTCCAGCAACTACAAAGCGGCTCAAATGGCAGAATAACAAATTAGCAAATCCGAATCAGTAAGTGGAATTAATTCTTGATTTGTGGTTTTTGATAATGTTTAAATACTTTTTAAACGATGATAACTTCAGAAATACTGGCGATATTGCGTTGAAATTTAGTTCGCGGACTGCTCTTTGTATGTATAAATGGAAATCAATTTCACCCAAATGTAATAATAACCTTACTTTCTACACTGACTACGAAAAGTATCACATCTCCAATTCAAATAAAGAGGAAATTACTCGTATTAATCTTGCCAGATTTTAAATACATATTACTAGTTTTATATTCTGTTTTAAAAATTCCATAGATGTTTTTACTTTATTATGATGAGGTTCACAAAATTATTTAGTGGAGAAAGTTTTTGAAATAATACAATAAATAATAAAAATTGATTTTGATATGACGAAAAATAATTTTCCGTCAGGAATTGAACTTCCCCATTTATGCCCGAGTTTTTACCACTTACATTTAATTCTCCATTAGCTAAAATATGTCTCGACACTGCCAAGCATAACAACAGCGAAAATAATATGTGCCACAATCGCCTAACTTTCACTATCTATTCCACAACAAACTATTCTTACAAAAGCCTATTCTTCTGTTTCATGGTAATTCAGATAAGCATTAGCAGAAATGTTTTTATTACTACTTCCTTCTGAGTAGAAACTGAATATATTTGGCTAAAACAATTGTCAAAACTTTAAAAGCTGGTGTCAATGTCATGTGATTGAAACTCCCTTCTCTTTATATGACCTGGATGAAACAAAAGTGTAAACAACTTCCCATTTTAAGAAAAAAAACTAGCCAATAACAAGAAATGTTTCGGGAGTGTTGACTCCCCACAAAAAGAAAAGCATATGCCATAAATGGTGTTTTTAACGAGATCTACCTTTGTGTAATAAAGTTTTCTCTATCTCTTGCGGTTTACAGTTATGGAAAAGTCATACAGAATGAAAAGGGCTTTAAAGATTTTTCATAGAAAATTATATATACATTTTATTTGAGATGAAAATACCTTTAGCATATAGTACTTAAATCAAATTCTTTGAGGCCATTTTTGAGAAAATATACTTTTTCAAAATATTTTCCATGTAAAGAGCAGATTGGGAGGAATTGAAAAACTTCGTGTCGCATCCTTGAAGGATGCTGATCTTAAATACCAAGTTTGGTACTTAACGGATTTTTTCGTTTTTTACTTATTATGTTCACGAATACGCACACACGGGCCTTTTTTGTCTAAAAATGCTCGTTTTGGATCGGTGGACCTTAAAACACATTTTCGCTAAAATCTCGATATCACATTTTTTGGTGGAATACAGTATCTTTTTACTTACTATGTACATACATAATATGTAATAGAGAAACTAGTTATTATTATATAATATATAAATTATTCCAAATAATTTTCTTGTATCATAAGTCATTTCCCAAATGTTATGTCTAGATTTTTTTACCCCGCATTTAACTGCATGTTCTATCGGCAACATTTCCTTGTGGGACATCTGCACATCGGCAATGGCGGTAGCTCGTGTACTCTTTATTGTCGTTGGGTTACCGTTTTCTTAAATGTTATTCATTGGATCACATACATTCACACTCACATTAATACTTCCAGACTCTGGGGAGGATAAGTAATAATCTAGGCTAGAGAAAAATTCCCACTCCGCGGCTGGAAATAGAGCACAAGACCCCTCGCACAGAAGGCAAAAGCCTTCCGACTGATTGAAATTGTTCAATACTTTTGTCATTCTTTTGAAGTCCTTTCGGTATTCAGTTACATCTCGCGATTGCATTGAAACAATATGGCCTTTAAGACCCGTATACATACAGTCGAGTAGGTAAACATTGGCTTTTGCTACTTCCTTTGCAGACAAAACAAACAAAATGGTAATGTAGCGAATTCTGTAACTATTTATCGCGATTAAAATTAAATAGGTGGAAAAATAAATGTTAATAATAGTTTGCATACCCACTAATAAACTATAAAAGTAGCGAAATCGTAGGAATGTAACGCATGAGATTTTAAGTTTCTCTTCTATGCACATACGTAGAGAAGTTATTGATTTCCACCAAAAAATTCAGTGCCGGGATTTCACCGAACATACCTGCTTTGAGGTCCTCTGAATAAAAAAAGTGTTCTTACTTTATCTACCACGTACAGCAAAAAGTAGATACCAAGATTTCACTTTAAATGCTACTTTTTTTTTTTCTAAGAACCCCGAATCTTAATAAAGGGTTTAACGTGGTTGGTCAAATCGGACGATGAATGACATTGGTGAAATGATGCTCAAATGATCTCGGGATCCATGGAGCTTAAAGTTACTAGACATTCGTCTTCTCAGGATAAGGGAAAACTCCGAAAAAAGCCTTATCCGGATAACTCACCCTAAGCGAGATTCTAACTCACGATCTTTTGAATGTGTAGACACGCTTCCACCACACTACCTAGGCGGGCAGGGGCTTATTTTGTGAACATAGCTTAAAATAAAAAGTCTGATAAATACAATACCTGGTATAAACACTAAGTTCAGCCACTACCTTTCAAATATGTGATACGGAGAGTTTCAAGAAATCCTACACACCAACTACCCTTTACATTGGAGGAGGGCTCTGGGGGAGCATGTACCAGTGCATTGCACGGATCAGGGTCCAACATACCACTTGGCTAGGCGGACGATAGTGCAAACTCCAACTCGATGTGCAGCAAAAGGCTCTCTCTTTCTCTTTCCTTGCGTTTGTCGCGCTAGCTTCGCCTGTCTGCCCCTTTCAATACGAACTATCCCGAGTAGATCCGAGGCCGACCGATATGCAGTGCACAGAACCTCTGCACCTGTGTTTGCACCAATGCCTGAATTGGAATATTAATTGAAATGTTTGATTTTTCAAAAATAGCTTGACAAATTTTAATAAAATATCACATACATATTAAAGATGCGTACCTATATGACATTAAAATGAAGATATATCTTGAAATAGCCTGTGAAGTGCATAATCTTACATAACTAGTACTTGCATAACTTAAGCAATAGGCGAAAATGTATTACACAATATATTCATACATACCGTCCCGTTCTTAAGCATCTGACTGTCGCTGTTTCCCTGTGTAAGCATAAGAAAATCTGTAACATACCTAGTTATTTCTACAAAGATTTGTCCTGATTCAAACTGCTACAAGATCAAAAATAAGGTTTGATAAAAATATTTGCTATAGTCATTAATAAACGACAGAGCGTAGAAGTGCATGTGAATATAAAGCATCAAAATATTAAGGCAGTATTGTTCTTCAGTTTATCTCGCGTTATCATGCAGAGTCTAGGCCAGCATATACAGCTGATTTTTAACACCTATCGATTTCATTATTCTCCTTACACAATGGAGAGCAAATGTCGGAAGAAATTATTAACAAGCTGAACCAATAGTCAGTTCCTATCCGTTTAGAGGCACAATTTGTTTAAAAGTCCCCAGAATTTACTCCGGTGCTTATCCCGCTAGCCCACCTGAAACCTTTACGGTTTATGGGATCACTCATATCCGTTACTGTACATCATTCATCACTCTTCAAACCCTCTTACTTTTTCTACCACTTGTGCATGTAGTAGGCAGAGAAGTTATTGCATTCCATCCAAAAATTTGAGACAGACATTCACCGGAAATGCACGTTATAAGATCCCCTGAATAAAAAAAACGATCCTGTGTGTGTGTGTGCGCGCGCGCGCGCGTTATAGCTCAAAAATAATAACTTGGTTGAATGCAAAACTTGGTGTTTAAGTTCAGTATCTTCCAATGAAGGTACACGAAGATTTTTATGAAAATTCCTTCACCCTAAACTAACCTTTACATGGAATAATTCTCAAATGTTGCCATTTTCTTAAAAATAGCTCTAATGATTTAATTAAAATACTATGTATTAAAGATGTTTATATCATAAATAAAATGTGTATCTTGAATTTTCTGTAAATAATCTATGAAACCCTCTTCATTCTGGATGAGTTTTCATAAATGGTAAACAAAAAATGTAGATCTGGTTAAAAGAAACAATTTATGTCCAATACTGTTTTATGTTGAGACAACCATTGCCGGGAGAGATAGTCCTTGCTACTGATTTAAATTATTGAATGCTTATATTTTCTCAAATTGGAAGTTGTCTATCATTTCTTTTTTACCCCTGACATGCAAAGAGAACGAAATTTCAATATCATCACTTAACGGCCAGCTTTAAACAGATTTGACTATCGTTTTAGCCTAGCGTATTCCCTCATTTCTCTTCTAGTCACATAGAAGTAGCTATGAGAATATTTTTGTCACTGTTTATCTTGATTAGTCTGGAGTAGATAATATAATAAGCTTTTGTAAAAATAAGTTGTTCAAAACAGGCAGAAAAAGTCATGTGGCTGAAACACATTGTAGTTTTACTTTCTCTAGCACATATGTACAATGTATATAGTAGGTAGAGAAGGTATTGTATCCAACCCAAAAATTTCGAGACCGAGAATTCACCGGAAATAAATATACTGAGGACCACTGAATCAAAAAGAAATTTAGAAAAAGGGCTCTGTGTGTGTATGTATGGGGAGAGAGAGAGAGAGAGAGAGAGAGAGACAAAAACGAAAAGTCTGTTAAATCCAAACTTGGTATTTAAGGTTAATATCTTCCAAGGATGCGACACCAAGATTTTCAGAAAAATTCCCCCAGCCCAAACTATCCTTTACATGGCAAATTTTTAGAAAATTTTAAATTTCCTAAAAACTGGCTAACTTTTTTTTATTATTAAAAGATGATTACTTGGCAAATAAAATTTATATCTTGAATTTATTGGGAATATCCCCTAAGTCCTCTTCATTCTGAATGACTTTTGTATAACTGGAGAGAGACAAAAGCTACTGCACAAAAATGTAAATCTCGTCAAAACACAATTTCTGTCATATACATTTTTGTAGACCCAACCATATCAAGGTATTCCCTGCTACTGCTTTTAATTTTAAAATACATACACTTTTCTCAAACGGGAAGCCGTCATCCGTTTCATATCTCTTGTTTTACTCCTGGCTATGGAAAGAGAATCAAATTTAAATGACAATCGCATAGTGACAGCTTTTAAAGAGTTAATTGCCCTTTAGTCTAGTGTATTCCCTTATTTTCCTTCTACTTACTAGGAGCTAAGTAATACGATCATTTCTGGTAATGCTTATCTTGATTAGCATTATGTAAATAAAACACACTTTTGTAAGAATAGTTTGCGGAACAGAAAGAGAAAGTCGTTTGAATTGAACACATCAGATTTTTTTTTGCCATTCTTGAGATTATTTTGTATAAAAAATGCAGTGCAAAGATAGTTATCATTTATGGTTTATTATACATTTGAAAAAATTTGTGAATTCAGAACTCTGTATTTAATCTTTCCTCTGTAACATTTTTCGTATATTAAATATGCCAAAATAGCCAACATTATATCAGCTTTCTTTTTATGTGTGTAGGTAAATGATACATACGGTAAGACTGGGAAGGCAAAATATAATTGGCGTGTCATTTATGGACACTCTTTTAACTACTGTGGTTCTCAGCGTCCCATTCTAAATTGGGTGTGAAAGATCGTTTAATTTTGCTCAGATGCCTCTCTATCAGGCTTGAGGTTCTTTTACGTGAGGTAAATCTACGACTCGGGACCAACAGCTTTACTTCCCTTCCAAAGGAAGCCATGCTAAGGATCTTTATACCCGAAAACATCCATCGCCCTCCGCTGGGTTCTGGGAAGGCAGATAATGGAAGGAGCGCACACGGTGTTGCACTGGTTTATGTGACGTAAATGTGGTAACTGCACCGTTACACCTCCTGCCCTGCTCGCATATTATTCTTGTCCTACTCTTAGGGTAATTTATAATAATAAAATGAATGAATAAGTATAGTCCTAACACTGGTTCTATTCGGTACGTTGAGGAAGTAGTAATAAAAATATCATAGGAAGTTAAAATATTCATTAAAATAATGATGGATTCAAATAGTTGAAACATTCTGAAAGCTTTACATTATCAATGCAGTTTTGGTTCGGGGGGGGATCCTAATCTTTCCATTACCCGCCCCCCAACTATAGATCCACTGTATTTCGGTAAAAATACATGTATTTATTGAATCGTAGCATGTTAATAAACATTTAGTTCCTTTCTATTGTATCCTGGATCTACCATATCCAATATATGTATTATATAAATGGTTTATTTTTCTGGGGGTGTTTTTTTTATTTAAATTCCATTTACGATTATGTATAATGTATAATGTTGTGCATTTCATTTTGTTACCTATTTAGTGTAGTTCTCTTTAGTGTATTTATTAGTGGTCTAGATCGTTTCCTACTCACCATCAACGAAATCATTAGTTCCGTTATGCGTTGAAGTAGTCCACTATAATACTCATACATTGGCGAACACCCATAATAATACCCACATCCTGATTTGCAGACATAGGACACAATATAAAAATGTAGTTTAGTGCAAACGTCTTAACGTGTGACTGGTTGCAAAACTTTCATTTTCCAATACTGACTTCATACTCCAACTGTCATCCTCAGTCAATTATCTGGCAATTATTTCCAAACTATATCTGCTTGTAGGTATACCCTGAGTAGGTGCTTGCTCTCGCATCTCTCCAGTCGGAGATAATTTGGTAAGAACTAAAATAAAACTTCTGTGATCGAATAAAATTTGAAATGTCCAGCTTCATTTGTCATACCGACTTATTCCATACAAAGAGAGAGAAAAGCAGTTCTCTCTTACATTAATTGTTGTAAACAACAAAGTCTGATCTTTTCAAAGTTTACAAAATATCTGCATGCTAAACTTTCCCTACTTAATACAAGTAAGATGTGGTTTCACAACCAGTGATTGCATGTTCAAAAAGTAAAGCTCTTCATCTTTGGCCCGGTCCTTACTACTTTTCGATTTGCAAACGTACATTTTCTGATCAGTTCACCCTGAAGACGAGGAAGATGCACTTCTTCGAAACGTTGGTTTCAAGCCAAGTTTTTACCTGGCTAGAAGCCCGAGAAAATTTTGAATTAACACGTCGCCAGGAAAGCTTTAGTTCTTTCGTACATTTTCTTGTTTTGTGAAGTAAGACCAAACAATCATGTCGGAACTAACAACAACCACCTTCGGGCAAACAATGATAATTTCTGTTACTTTGATATCGGCGTCTTCTTCAGCAGTAAAACATCTTATTCTGACACCATCGTTTTCAAAATGTTACCTTATTACTTTCTCTACACGTAGTGTACATAGTGTATAGAGAAGGTACTGCATTCCACCCAAAAACTCGATACCGAGATTTCGCCGGAAATAAATGTTTTGGGTCCCCCTGAATCAAAATAGAGCATTTTTGGAAAAAGCTCCGTGTGTGTGGGTGCCTGTCTGTGGACAGCATAGCTCAAAAACCAAAAGACCGTTTAATACCAAACTTCGTATTTAGGTTTTCTATCTTCTAAGGATGCAAAACGAAGACCTTCAAGAAATTCCCCCTCCCTAACTATGCTTTACATGGAAAAAATTTCGAACATTTGGATTTTCTCAAAATGGCTCTAACGATTTTGATTAAAATCTCTTAAGATATTTATATGCCAAATAAAATGTATATCTAGAATTTTCTGGGAATATCCTCTAAAGACATCTTTTTCTGGATGATTTTTATTGAATTTTGCATAACTGGTAAACCGTAAAAGCTAGACAAAAACTTACAACACAAAAAATGTAGATCAGGATATAATACACAATTTAGATTATGTACATTTTTTCGTGGAGTTGACAGTTTTTGAGATATTCCTTGTTATTGCTTTCAGCTTTGAAAAACATACTTTTCTCATATAGGAATTTATCAACTCCTGTCCATACATATAAACAAAGGAACTTCAGTCACATAGCAACCAGCTGTTGACTATCACTTTAACCTAATGTACTCCTTTATTTCGCTTCTACTTATAAGGAAGCAAGTAATAAGACTATTTCTGCTAATTTTTCTCAATTAGCATGAAGTAAATGGAAGCATAAGCTTTTTAACAAAATTTGTTGCAGAGATGTAGAGAAAGTCATGTAAATGGAACACATCAGTTTTTTTTTTTTTTTTTTTTTCCTCCCCGTTTCTTGAACTTTCTGAATTTTGGGAGTAAAACATTTCTTATTGGTATCAAACTGAATGTCAGAGGTTTTCTTCGCTGCTCCCCTCCTTTGTTTATTTTATGATACAGTAATACAGGAAGCCATCAAATACTACAAATGTATTTTGGCCTAACATAGTATTACACTGTAATAATAATTCTTCATTACTTCGCCGTGAGATGTGGTCCTTGATCAACTTACGATCTGTATCAATAATAAATTAACCATTAAATGCTTATGCTACTTCGGTATGATCCATATACCATGTCTTCTTCCAACCCATTTTCGAATGCTTTCTTCAAAGATAACTTGGTCTTTTTTCTACATTGGAGGTTGTTTAAGAGAGCTGGAGGTCTAGAGATTAGCTCAAATGCTAAATATTCCTTAGGTTTAGTAGAACTATTGTAAACCCACAATATTATATTGAAAATTATCTATGGTTTACTAAAATCTCTTTGGGCCTGGCTCACTTCTTGTATCCTCTTTGCCTTAATAATGTCTTCTATTTGCAACTTATGATTTACAAAAGTGTGTCCTTTTATGTTTCTATCGCTCTGATCCCAACATCATAAGCCTTGTCATAGTTCACATATTCATCAGAAACATAGACAAATGATAAAATAAAATGACTTGTTACTGAGCCACAATGAATAAATCTCTCTCTTTTTCATTGATTATCTTCAAATGAGGTGGCTTTAAATGACACACATCTTTAGTCAGCTCACAATAAAAATATACACAGTGTGTGATTTAAAGTTCTAAATAATGAAATCAATTTCACATTTAACAATTTTGATTTTTGGACATTCTGAAGTTTTAAGTTTTTATAAGATTTTCAAACCTGAAACCAAAAACAAAGGATATCTCAAAAACGATCAACTCCACGAAAAAATTGTATTCAACACAAACTGTGCATTTAATGTGCTCTACATTTTCTGTGTGGTAAGTTTTTGACCATTTCTTACGGTTTAGCAGTTATGCAAAATTCCGTAAAATTCATCCAGAATAAAATAGTCTTTAAAGACTATTCCCAGAAAATTCAAGATATACATTTTATTTGTCAGGTAAATATCTTTAATATAAGATATTTTAATCAAAATCGTTAGAGCCACTTTTGAGAAAATTAAAATTTTCGAAAAAAGTTCCATGTAAAGGGTAGTTGGGGGTGGGGGGAGTTTCTTGAAAATCTTCGTGTCGGATCCTTGGAAGATACCTAACTTAAATGCCAAGTTTGGTATTTAACGGTCTTTTCGTTTTTGAGCTATGGTGTTCAAACGTGCGCGCGCGCGCACACACACACACACACACACACACACACACCTTTTTTCAGAAATGCTTTTTTTGGATTCAGGTGGACCCAAAACATGTATTTCCGGTAAAATCTCGGTATGGAATTTTTGGGTGCATTACAATACCTTCTCTACACAATGTGCATAGTATGTGTAGAGAAAGTAAAAAATCTTATGTGTCCCAATCACATGACTTTCTCTACATCTCTGCAGCAAATTATTGTTAAAAAGCTTATGCTTCTATTTACTTCAGCTAATCGAGAAAAGTAGCCGAAATAGTCTTATTACTTGCTTCCTTGTAAGTAGAAACGAAATAAGGGAGTAGCATAGATTAAAGTGATAGTCAAAAGCTGCTTGCTATGTGACAAGTTCCTTTGTTTGTATGGACAGGAGTTGACAAATTCCTGTATGAGAAAAGTAGATAAGTTTTTCAAGGAAAAAACAAGGAATATCTAAAAACAAACGATCAACTCCACGAGAAAAATGTATATGACATAAATTGTGTGCTTTAATATGCTCTACATGTTTTGTTAGGTAAGTTTTTGTCTATCTCTTAGGGTTTACCAATTACACAAAATTCCGTAAAATTCATCCAGAATAAAGTAGTCTTCAGAGACTATTCCCAGAAAATTCAAGATATACATATTATTTGTCAGGTATATATCTTTAATGTACAAAATTTTAATCAAAATCGTTTGAGCCATTTTTTAGAAAATCAAAATTTTCGAAAATGTTTCCATGTTAAGGGTAGATGGGGGTGGGGGGATTTTCTTGAAAATCTTCGTGTCGCATACTTGGAAGATGCTGAACTTAAATACCAAGTTTGGTATTTAACGTGTTTTCGTTTTTGAGCTATGCTGCACACACACACACACACACACACACACACACACACAGACACACACGGACATTTTTCTAAAAAAAAAATTTTGGGATTCAGGTGGTCTCAAAACATGTATTTCCGGTGAAATCTCGGTATCAAAATTTTGAGTGCAATGCAATACCTTCTCTATACACTATATACATAGTACGTATAGAGAAAGTAAAAATACCGTATCTTTAAGATATTTACATGACAAAATGTATACAAGTTTTGAATTTTCTGGCAATAACCTTTGAGGATTCTGGATGAATTTTTCCGAATTTTGCATAACTGCTAAACTTTTAACAGATAGACAAAAACTTACTAAAGAAGTGTAGATTTCGTTAAAACACACAATTTGCCATATAAATTTTTTCGTAGAATTGGCCATTTCCGAGATATTCCTTGTTATTGGTTTCAGTTTTAAAATACTTGAACTTTTCTCATACGAAGCTTTGTCAGCTCCTGGTCATGCAAAGAAACGGAATTCAACCACATAGTAACCGGCTTTTAAAAGATTTGAGTGTCGCTTTAGACTAATGCATTCTCTTATTTCCCTTCTACTTACAAGGAAGAAAGTAATGACCATTTCTGCTAATGTTTATCTCAATTACCGTAGATAGAAGAATAAGCTTTTCAGCGATAGCTTATTACAGAGATATAGAAAAAGTCAGGTAAATCGAACACATCAGATTTTTTACTACCTAACAGTCCTTTTGCTAGATTGGTTCCGAACTCCTTTAGCGTCCAACTCCGACCACTGTTGCAGAGATTGTGTAAAATAAATTTATTTATAACAGAGACACTACAAAATACTAAAATAATCCCAACTGTTTCTTTTTTGCTTTTCTGTCAATTGCATATAAAAATCTAAGCATATCAGCGTTGTCGACAAACCCATATTAGCATGGTATGTCCTAGCAATTTTATAGTACATGGAATTTGTATTACACTACCATTGCTTTCCTTTCCGTTTGCCACACAACTTCTTGCGCAGAATAATGGTAGATAGGTAAAGTTAAATAGTATGCGTGCCTTTTCACTTCTCACAGCCTGTGCTATCTGACTTAACAGGCCAATCACACCCACCGCTATTTAGCCCCCTTACCTTTCTTTGATTGTGGTAACCATTTGCGGTTACTCCTGGCAGTCCCACAGCAAGGCATGTGATCAAGCACAACTTTCGGCCTTAAATTAGTTTCAAGCTTAACATTTCCCCTTACAGTGTAAATCTGAGAACCGAAAACATAACCTATCAGCCCTTAGTAATATTAATAAAGGATTACTTTGACCACAAAACGGATTTCAGGCTTTTGAAACCCCCTACAAAACCTCCTAATTTTGCATCGTGTTTTCAAAAACCCTTAGAAATAGTTTTAGGAAACTCATTTTACCTCTTTCGATCCAGTTCATTTACACAACCTAACCTAACCTCGACGAAATCTCGAAACCAAAGGAACCTGTCGTTCGCAGCGGCTTCCTGCGGCCTAACGGCCTCCGCTGGCCTCATACTCGATTTTCAAAATACTCTTAGAAAACACAAAATCCATTCAGCTTTAACTTACGTTGTATCAGTAGAAAATTAAAGTATCGGCTTCTTTCCTTAGATTCATATTTACACTTGAACAAATACTCTGCAAGCATCCGTTTATACATCTGTTTAACAAATAGGTCAACAATTTGCTCAGAGGAAAATTAATACATCAAAAGTAAGTCAGCTCACTTTCACGTGTGAGTAGTATCGTAGACATTACTGCTTTTTTTCCGATTCAAAATGGTTAACCAACACAAAATGTCATGAGCATATCACGTGATCAAATCCTGGAATGTCATTGGTCACGACTTCGGCTCTACCATTGGGTAGAACAACTAACCAATGAAATCGTACCTTCTGGAGCATTGATATCCTTGGGGTTACCTAGTAAAATACGATTCGTCTAAATCCGAGAAATTAGTAAAAACTTCAAACATGTATTACTCAAGAACCAGCCACTTCCGAAACATATTCCAAATAGCACTATGGCTTAAAATTATACAAAGTACATCCTACACTTCAAAATAGTTCATAAATCCATTCCAAAGATAAAGTAAACTTTTCTCCGCAATAATTTATATCCACATTTTACAGGATTTTAAAACATAAATTGATTGAAACTAAACTTATCTTTATATTTTAACATGCATTCATCCACTGCTTAGTATTTTATGGAGTTATCTTTGAAGGTTTTGTTTAAAAAACTGTATAAAAAACGTATTAAGTTTGTCATGATTTGGAGAGTCTGTTCCTTGATGTTGAAAATTGTTCAAAAACCATCCAAACCATTTAGTGACATCAATGAATTGATATACTCATCCCTTAGTTCTTCATGAAGAGACCAACAATCGCAATAATTGCAAGGCCTTTTGGTCCTCGTTAGAATATTTATGCTAAAAGTACTAGCATTTCACCTTACAGGCTTATATGCTTTACATTTTTGTTGCATAGAGCTGAAAAACTAAATGATTAATCCTTGCCTTTATCTTTCAACTTTCCCTTCACACCAATATATTCACATTTAGTGAAATCTGGACACTTTATAGAAACAGTATTTTTATCCCAGGTAACTGTTGAAAGAGAGAAAAATTGAATTTCGTCATTACTGCTAAGAAAATCAATATCATAATTATCACTGTCATTCTCTGTTGCAATCATTCCTGGAATAATATTTTGCTGCCCTTCAGTTTCGCTATCTTCTGCAAATACCTCCACATTAGCATCTTCATCTTCCCAATCTAATTCTGGATCAGATGCGACTTAGTTCCAAATGCTTAGCATTTCTTCATCTATAAGTGTTTTTCTTGTTAGTGTACTCTGAAAGAAGGTTAGAGGTTAGGATCCAACTCACATGATGTGCATTGTGGCTACAAATAAGGACACCATCACTAATTGCACTCAAGACACATCTTTTAACACATTACACCAATATATTCTCGTACATAAAGATTAGAAACATCCTTCAAATATGCACAATAAACCCGCACCAACTCGGAAGCATTATTAAAACCTCTTAGCAAGTAAACAAGCTATGCCTAATTAAATATTTTAAGTTTTCTCAATGTGGTTTTTAATGATGATCTCACGGGATAACAACCGAGTTAAATTTAGTAGTTATCCCGTGAAGTCGTCATTAAAGCTATACCGAGCGTTGTACGTAAAATCCTTGAAGCTGGCAGCAGCAGACCACAGAGGTGGTCTCAGCTGAAGTCACTGTGTCAGTGTAGAGAGAGAGAGAGAGAGAGAGAGAGAGAGAGAGAGAGAGAGAGAGAGAAATCTGATGGCCTCATTCACATAACTTTTTCTATCCGCTCTACAAACAAACTATTCCTACAAAAGATTATTTTTTTATTTGCATAGTGCTAATCGAGATAAACATCAGAAATGGTAGTTGGGGGTGGGGGGATTTTTCCTGAAAATCTTCGTGTCGCACCCTAGGAAGATCGTTTTAATTGTAATGAGCACGCATACACACACTCGTCTACACACCTTTTTCTAAAAATGCTTCTTAGGATTCAGGGGGTCCCCAAAATATGTATTTGTGGTGAAATCTCGGTAACGAATTTTGGTTGAAACATAATACCCTCTCTATCCACTGTGTGCATTGTACATACGTGCTAGAGAAAGTAAACTCTGATATACTCCATTCAAATGACTTCCTCTACCTGTTTATCAAACTATTTTTACAAAAGATTTCTCTTTTATCTACATCATGCTAATCGAGATAAATATTAGCAGTAGAGGTCTTGATACTTAGTTCCTTTTAAGTAGAAAGAAAAAATAGATACACTAGGCTACAGTGATAGTCAAATCTTCTAAAAGTTGATTACCATGTGATTGAAATTGGATTCTCTTTTAATGTCCAAGAGTAAAACAAAAGAAACAGGAATGACAAAATCCTGTTTGAGAAAAGATAATTGTTTTAAAACTGAAACTAATAGCATGGAATATCTCTGAAATTAACTACACAAAACAAACACAAAAATATGTATAGGACAAAATTTGTGTTTTAAAGAGATCTGCATTTTTGTGTAGCAAGTTTTTATCTTTTATGGTTTACCAGCTATGTATGGGTTGTCCCGAATGAAGAGATATCGGAGGCTATTCCTAGAAAATTCAGGATATACATTTTATTTATCATGTAAGTATCTTTAATAAACAGTGTTTTATTCAAAATCGTTAGAGCCATTTTTGAGAAAATAAAAATTTTGCCCATGAAAGAGGTAGTGTGGGGGGTATTTTTACTTTCTCTATTACGTGCTATGTACATAGTGTATAGAGAAGGTGTTGAAATGCACCCAAAAATTCGATACCGAGATTTCACCGGAAATACATGCTTTGAGACCTCCTGAATCCAAAAAAATCATTTTTAGAAAAATGTCCGTGTGTGGTCTGTGTGTATGCAGCATATCTCAAAAACGAAAAGTCCGTTAAAAACCAAACTTGGTATTTAGGTTTGGTATCTTCCAAGGATGCGACACCCCCCAACTACTCTTTAAATGGAACTTTTTTCGAAAATTTTTATTTTCTAAAAAATGGCACTAACGATTTTGATTAAAATAACATATATTAAAGATATTTACCTGACAAATAAAATGTATATCTTGAATTTTCTGAGAATAGCCTCTGAAGACTAATTTATTCTGGATGAATTTTGTATAGCTACTAAACCGTAAGAGATGGACAAAAACTTAACACACACAAAAAATGTAGAGCACGTTAAAACACACAATATATGTTATATGCATTTTTTCCGTGGAGTTGGTCGTTTATTGAGATATTCTTTATTTTTGGTTTCAGCTTTGAAAAACTTATACTTTTCTCATACAGGAATTTGCCAACTCGTGTCCATACAAACAAACGAAGTTCAGTCACATAGCAACTAGCTTTTCGGCTTTCACTTTAACCTATGGTACTCCCTTATTTCACTCCTACTTACAATAAAGCAAGAAATAAGACTATTTCTGCCATTTTTTCTCGATTAGCTTGAAATAAATAAAAGAATAAGCGTATTAACAATAATTTTACAGAGATATACAGAAAGTCATGTGAATAGAACACATCAGATTTTTCTTAAAAAAAAAAAAAAGTGTCGCATCTTTGGAAGATGCGGAACTTATATATCAAGTTTGGTATTTAAATGGATTTTTGCTTTCGAGTTATCCTCTTCATAGATACACGCACTTTTTTCTCAACATTATTTTTACGTGCTCTACGCGTAATGTGCACATAGTAAATAGAAAAGGTATTGTATTCCACCCAAAATGTTCGATATCGAGATGTCACCAAAAATGTGTTTTGAGATTCCCTGAGTCGAAAAAACGCATTTTAGAAAATGGACCGTGTGTGCGCGCTTGAATGTGAACACAATAACTCAAAAATGAAAAGTCATTTAAATACCAAATTTTGAATTTAAGTTCAGCATCTTTCAAGGGTGCAACACGATTTTTCAATATATCTCCAAACTACCCATTACTTGAAAAAAGTTTCAGTAATGTTTATTTTTCACAAAACTGGCTCTAATAGTTTTGATTAAATACAGTGTTTTAAATATATTTACATGACGAAATATAGATCTTCAATTTTCTGGGAATATACTGTGAAGTTCTCTTCATTCTAAATTACTTTTGCAAGCTGGTAAACTGTAATAGTTATACAAAACGTAGGAAGCAAAAAATATAGATTTCGTTAAAATACACAATATGTCTCACATACGCAGAGAGAGCGTGTTTATGATTTCCGAAATATTCTTGTGTTGGTTTCAATTTTAAAATAAACTCCACATTTTCCCAAACAGGAAGTCGAATCCGTTTCATTCTTCTTTAGTTTTACTCCCGCCCATGGAGAGAAAACCATGACAACAGCTTTTAAAAGATTTGACTATCGCTTTAGCCTAGTGCATTCCTTTATTTCCCTTCTACTTGCAAGGAAGCAAGTAATATCTAATATTGTTTCTGCTAAGGTTTATCTCGATTAGCACGATGTAAGTAAAAGAATAATCTTTTGTTGGAATAGTTTTTTGAGAAACTGGTAGAGATTCATATGAATGTAACACACCAGGGGACCCTAAAGCGGTATTTCTAGTGAAATCTCGGTGTTGAATTTTTTATTGGAATGAATAACTTCTCTACCTATCTACAATTACGAATTAGAAAAATAAAAATTTATATGCTTGGTGGCCTCAAATGAAAGGCTTATTAAAGGCTTGAAAGGCTTGAAATGGGGGTTAAGAGGGGCTAACGGGATAAGCACCGAGTAATTCAGGAGACGTTTGATAAATTACTTCTGAATGAGTATCAACGACTCGTACATAACTAGTCGTCCTCCGTGGTTCTAGGGGTAACATGCTAGACTCTGGTTCCCAATGTGGCGAGTTCAAACCTCGGTGGAGGGCGGAGGATTTTTTTTCAGTGTAAAACTCATCAGCATGGCTTCCTTTGGAAGGGAGGTAAAGCAAAGCCGTTGGTCACGTCTCGTAGACTTGCGGCACGTAAAAGAAATTCAAGCCTGATAAAGAGGCAGCAGTTAAAGAGCACCATAAATAACAATTTAAAAATGGTACATAATTGAGTTTTTAAATTATTTCTTCCGACATCGTCCCGTTTTTTGGCATTTATTAGGCTATTGTATCTTAAACGAAATCTGTAATGCAAAAGGTTTCCCAATTAATGTGAAATAGAAAAGCAAGTTTTAGAACAGTTACATAGAAGCTGTATCAGAATAAATGATAATAGGTACAAAAAGTGATGTAAATGTAACATATAGGCCATTTTTCTTATTACTAATGCTTATCGCATTGATTAAACCACTAAACGGAAGCTGAAATTTAAAGCCCTGCGTAATTTAAGAGTTTGTAAAATTTTGTGCGAAGCATGTAAAAGCAGATAGTACTTGCTCATATTTTATGGATTGGAATCTTAACGCTATAATATATAATTTCTTATGTTGCAGAGTCTGATATACCAATGGTTGGCAATGTGTTCAGTTTTGTACTCACCAAATACCCTCCGGAATGGCGCTGGTCGCTTATTAAGGTAGGTGTGTTTTATCCATCCTCACCGTTATCAATTATTTTTATCTCCCTTGCTTCTTTTCACTTCATTCTTTTCCATTAGCCCTTTGTAATTAATTTCCTTTGCTGCTATTCATGCACCGCTTGCCTTTCATCTTCCCTCCTGCATACTTTTCCCCCCGTTTCTTTAGAGTGGGTGGGGAGTGTGTTTAATGATGCAGAAGGAAGCACCTTTATTATCTTGGTTGGCTATGATGATGTTACGCCATTAAACAAATCTCCTTTCAGGGGTCCTTTACCTCCACAGGGATACATATAAGTGCGTGCAGTTTTAGCTCAGTAGATGCTCACCTAATGAAAATTTTCTGAAGCGTGCCAAGTTTTGCATATAGCTGCACGTTTTCTCCCAAGCCCCTTCATCGCCTTCAGTCCTCACGGT
This sequence comes from Hymenopus coronatus, assembly GCA_030762935.1. Classification (NCBI taxonomy): domain Eukaryota; kingdom Metazoa; phylum Arthropoda; class Insecta; order Mantodea; family Hymenopodidae; genus Hymenopus; species Hymenopus coronatus. The sequence goes on along the minus strand of CM060897.1, from coordinate 82,419,289 downwards.
AATGAGGTAGCGTTGTTGCTGATAGTAGAGTTCAGCAAAAGCTTACCCGTTACCCGTTTCGTGTTTCGAACTTTTGTGTGGTTTAAAACTGTCTTGACAGTTAGTGATTGCAGAGGTAGGGAAAAATAAATAGCTGTCATTTTGAAGCTGCCCCATACACTGACTTTACTCATCCTGCATGATCTGGAGCAGATGTACAATTTTTTTTAACATTCTTTAACCTGGTAGGTCATATCGACGATGAATGAATGACTTGGGTGAAATGATGTTTCAATGACAACCGGAGTATGAAAAGCTTTAAGTTATCCGATATTCGCCTTCTCAGAGTAAAGTAAAACAACCCTTTAACTGAGATTCGAATTCCAGGCATCTTAAATGGGAAGCGGACGTACTACCCCACACTATAGATGCGGGCTGATAAACTTTTATTGTAGGAAGAGGTAGCTTATAGTAGCTACAGACTTACTGCTATTACCATTTAAACACCCAGGATTCTAGGGATCCTTTTAACATAAAACTACTTACGTTGTTCCATTATTAATAATCAGATTCTGGAAGGGGTTACATTTCTCAAGTTCAGAGTGCAATTAATTATTTTTTCTCGCACTGTATATGCTCATCTTAATTACTCCAGTGAAATCTGAGGTTAATGTTAGAGTCCTCTTTGAAAGAGGTTGGATACTTTTCGCAAAAGTATTAAATACCTTTAGAGCAGAGCTTTTCAAACCGAGGTGCAGAACTGCTGTACCTCGGCTCGGCTCGGCTCGGCTCGGCTCGACAAGCGGGAAAGGGCCATTGCGGTAGCGCGAGCGAGGCCATCTATGCTCAAGCTGGCTAAGTCACCTTTTGGACTTTGCACTGTGCAATGCGCCGGCGCACGCACCCTGAGAGGCCTGTTTTAAATAACATTGTTTTCTCAGCGCTATTTAAAGCTTTTTATTTTCTCTAGCACATGTAAAATGTACATAGCAGGTAGAGAAGACATTGTATTCCATCCAAAAAAAGTCGATCCCGAGATATCCGTGTGTTTGTGAACACGATAACTCAAAACGAAAAGTCGGGAAAATATCAAACTTGATATTTAAGTTTAGTGTCTTCTAAGGATGCGACACGAAGATTTTGAGGAAAATCCTCCACCCCAAACTGCCTGTTATGAGGAAAAAATTTCGAATTTTTTCATTTTCTCAAAAATGGCTTTAACGATTTTGATTAAAATGCCGTGCATTATAGATATTTACCTGGCAGATAATAAGTATGTAATATACTTCTTTGGTGGAGTTGGCCATTTCCGAGATATTCCTTGTTATTGGTTTCAATTTTAAAATACTTGAAACTTTTCCCATGTGGGAATTAGTCAACTGCTAGACTGCAAGGAAACTAATTTCAACCACATGGCAGCCAGCTTTTAAAAGATTTGACCATTGTTTTAGCCTAGTGTCCCTTAGTTCCCTTCTATTTACGAAGTACCTAATTGATAGACTATTTCTGCTATTTCTTGATTAGCACGAAGTTAAGAGAAGGATCGGCTTTTATAAGAATAATCTGTTGCAGAATAGCTAGAGAAAGTAGTGTGAATGAAACACATCATTGTTTTTCTATATGTGTAATATGAGAGTGTAACGATAGATGGGATGGGGTGCATGGATAGATATCCTAACGCGAGATGTCGTCTGGAAGGTAAACCAGCTTTCTGCTGTCTCGCATTCAAGTGTTTCCGAATTCGAATCTTGGTTTGGGTTAGTTACCTGGGTAAGTTTTTTTTCCCTCCGGGTTTTAGCTTGCCCTGAGAAGGCGAATATAGACTAACTTTAAGCTACATGGACCCCGACTTCAATTGAGCATTATTTCACCAATTCCATTCGTCTTCCAATATGACCTACCAGGTTAAATGGGAAAAAAAATAGATAATAGCTTTGTCACCACATTCACTGTCTGTAATACAATTATCAGAAGTTTGGCAATATAGGCCCCATATGTGCTTATAGTAATATATATATAGCATTAAAATAAGCTACTGAACGTCTTATTTGTTAATAGTTTATTTCCCAAGGCTTTTTGTTTCTCAAAATATGCGGAGCTTTTCCCCCTAGCAATAGATACAATGTTATGAACATGAGTTGTTATATTCACCATAGGCATAATGATATTAAGTGAAAAGCAATGAGAATTTTAAGCTAACTTGGAATTTCTACTCGTTTAAGGATGCGCCTATGAAAATCCCATCTTAATGTATTTGTTTGTTACTTGTTTTTACATTTCTGGTCTATTGTTAAGGGGACTTATTGAATCAAGCATGGGGAAAAACTACTCCAAAGTGTCACTACACTGAAACGCGCCCTTGCTTCGCTCCACGTCTATCCCCTGCCCTCGTTTGACCGTCTCTTTCATCTGTGCTTCGGATATCTCTCATTCAGTGGTAGGTATAGCTTCGAACTCAGACGCCAATTTCAGGAATAGTGGCAGTGTCTCCTTTTTAGAAAATAATAAAGAACCCCATAAGTACATAAACAAAAACTACATACCGGCATGCCTTCTCAGCCAATGATTTGAGAAGTTATACAGTCCCGACGTTTTACAGGCTATGCGTAAACGCGATCCACTGTATCGCGTAGTATCAATTTCGGCCGAAATAACTGCTTTGCACCGTTATACGTGAAGTGACTTGCTTTTATAGCGCAACAGTGCGCGCGTTGGCCTTCAGCGGTGAAGGTCCAAGGTTCAAATACTACCACTTAAAGGTTAGTTTTTATGTTAAGTAAATTTAACGAGAACTTATTGTTTGACACTATGTAGTTTCACTTACATAGTTTAACTCTATGGATTTCATTAAAACACACTTTAGGATGCTTTAACAAACATCATAAATAAATTCATATAGATAATATTGTAATTATAACTTACAACCATAAGGATAAGTAAATAATATTTTACTATGTAAAGCTAATCTTTCGTACAAAAGCCAATGAATTGTTCTTAGAGTTTACAAAATGCAGTACGTACATACAAGCTAGATACCGTTTGCAAGCGCATAATATTATGAGCGTTGTTAACCTCTTTGGTACCAAAAGTAATGCATTTAATAATAACTATGTTATGCCCGATCATCTTACAGATAATCATTTACAATTTACCAGTTTGCACCACACGGTTGTAATTTGTGTTCAAACTGGCAACCAAGTTGGCGGATGCACGATCTCAGTCTAACCATTATTGCCACCCTAACCAGACGCAACATGCCGGTGTGAATGTCACTGCAAGCTAAGGTGATAAGTTTCCTGAGCAGTTGAGTCATTGGCCGCACCTGGTACACGATATCTTTAGGATAACCCAATAAAAAGAAATCTAATGTATTAGATCTGGTGAGCGTGATGGCCACCCTATCGGTCCATGCCGTCCGATCCATCGCTCAGGCTAAATTGCATCGAGATAAGCCATTAAACGACGGGCCGAATGAGCTGGCACCCCATCATGTTAATACCACATGGCCGGTTCTGCAACAGCACTTCGCCCAGTAAAGTAGGCAGCTGGTCTTTAAGGAAGTGGACAAAGCAATTCCCAGTGAATTGGCCATCATAGATGTTTATCGAATACACCAGTCCAAACGTTGAAACCCCATCGGACTTGTAAAGTCGCCTCACGCATCCATTGTAAATTTACAGTGCTCCAGCAATGCACGTAGTAGCGATTTACATGGCCTCTGTTGTGGAACGCTCCTTCGTTTGTAAATAACACATTAGCCAAGAAATGTTAATCTTATTCAGCTTTTCGCATGCTCCACCTAGCGAACGCCACTTTCTGCCACTTCTGCCCTGGTAGTTGATAAGGATGAAACTTTGTATGATGTTCTTATTTCAGTTCTTATTTTGTATGATGTGTTCTCCATGCGGAAGGTTGGCCAATGTTAAATGCCATGCCTGCGAACGTCCCTCGTACTACAATGACATAGTCACACGACAGACAGGGTGATCTCTTCGTGGATGTGGTGTATTGTGTACTGTTCTAGAAGACGGTTCGCAACTCGCAAAAACGTGTGATATGTAAGATGTGTTCACTGCTGAAACCTCTGTTGGTGTAGAGAACGTGCCTTCGATGCATTCTGCTGTGCTTCCCAAATACTAATAGCATGTTCAGATACTCTCTATTCGAAAACATTGTTCCACAGTGAGCACGGACGGCTGGAACTTATTTATAGAAAAATCCCCTTTGTAGAGCATTCGGGAAAAAAAATTGCTAGAACATTCTCGAAACATGAACAGAAAGGAGCTCATTTATTCGCAGGCGTGATTTGAACTCCCAACCCCCACCATGACTTTCCAGAATATTCACCATTTCACCACTGGAGCACGTTAAAAATGAGCACCATAGTAGCCCTAATCAGTGGGTTGGTGAATGCGGTGTAAGCACCTGCATTTTGCATCACCGATCCGCATGAGAAGATGTGTGTGTGGGGGAGGGGGGTAGGTATTGTAGTGGGCAATAAAGCAAACCCAGATGAAAAATTGATTTAGAGTGTATTTAAAATAGTTACCTGAGAATAGAAATATCCCTACCCACTTTTCTGGTCGTTTCCATGTATGTATTAAATAGAAGCACTAATTAATAAAATGTATTACATAATAAGGAACTTGTATATATCTCTGAAGCCATGTAAGTGAGGAATGAATTTTAATGAAAGTCAAATAAAATACTACGTAATATCATTCCTGTGAAAACTCACGACTTAAATTTCCGCTCTTATATGTGTGAATTAGTATGCGATGCATTGAACATTCCCCATTAAGTTTTTTTTTTAGAGTATGCGTTAACCTTATCTTCACTGTTTACCATCCTCAATATGGTGAACGCTAAATACGACCGCTCGCTTTTTGCAGCAAAATCCAGTGGCATGCTCTCCATCTTTGGAGTCATTGGTAACTCGAGCACAAGTAGTACCCAGCTGATTGTCATAATGAGGGTCGCTAGATAAGTACTGAGATAGCAAATAATAAATACTCTCACAACGTTTTGTTTATCCCAGTATCTAAAAGTATTCTTCTTGGCACTGTTTACATGTTTCCATCCTCTGGAATACAGCTTATTCAGTATTAGAAAATCGGTTATCTCGAAGCTGGTTTTTCACCGTAGAACATAAGCACTGTGAGCTGATGTTTTAGTCATGGTGCAACAAAATGTCCCTTAATCCTATCTTGGGACTCTTTTCTTGGATTTTTAAACACTATCAGAAGGAAAACTTCTGTGTACCATTTTCAGTAACAGTTTTCTGTTTTTCGAGCACACTTGCTGCCAAGCGACTTGTGGAGAGGAACGAAGCAACCATTTTCTTTCCGGTATCTTGCTTACTTGACCTTGATGGGTGGCTGGTCATCTGGGAACACCCAAAATGGAGGACTGGCGTTTTGTTCCTGATTGAAACATACTTCTATGTCTCGTAAAAATATCTGAAACATGGCGGGACGTCCCACAGTTAAATCTTTGCAGCTTATCTTGGCACCATTCCACCCTATGGAGCTTTTGTTTCAGATAAATTATGGGGCACCCATCTTGAAGTTTTTTTTCCTTTCTTTGCACGCGAAGATGTTCATGAAGAATGATTGAAACACTCGGCGAACTAGTCATTAATGCCCGCTCAGTGTCATTGTAGGTTAGTCCAGGATTTTCCCCAATAGTTGTTTCCGCAGAGGTGATATTTTTCTCATCATTACTGATGTTGGTTGGCCACTCTTCTCTTCATCTTTAAAGAGATTGCCGCTCCCTCTTGAATTCTCCAAACCAGCGGAATACAGTGACATGTGACGGAGAACAGCCCCCCCCCCTCCACCTCAAAACACTCAACTGATTGTGTTTCATTTAAGCCACATTTGAAGTTGTACAAGATGATTGCAAATGGTTTCTCTGAATCTCAATTTCACTTGCAAGAAACATCATACTTTCCAGACTTCAAACATAAACTGAGGGAAAATGAATGAAGCAACAATACTCTGCCTGCACCGTTGAACATTACGAATAAGCCTGCTATTTCGACACAGCAACAATGTTTTCCCCAAGAGTGGCCAATATTCCGTGTCTTACTACTTATCTAGAGATTCACGTATGTGTACACATGTAACGCTCGCAAGCAGTGGACTGATTTGAGTGCAACATTGACCACTTTGCAGCAAAACAGGTAATATGCGCCGTTAATTGCTAACAATAATTCTGTTTCTACAGTGTAATTTGTCTTCAATTCCACGTGAGTATCGCTTAGTAGTGGTTTGTCATTAGTATGCTAATACTCCCTAAATTGACTAATTGATACGAATTGCAAACGAACTATTTCTATGCACTCAATCAATGAGAGCCCTGTTTGTTTAGGCTTATATACTTTTACTTCAATCTAATACTTTTGGGTGGGCAATGGAAAGAGAGAAAATTAAGATAAAAAGATAACGGAAAGTGTGGAGGCGGGGGGGGGGGGCATTTGGAAGTAGTGCTGAAGGTACCTCCTTAATTAGCGAGTTTGTTTGCTGCCTCCAGAACGGCTGCAGTCCAATAGTCGAGGTGAAGCTAGGCTACAGTCGTAGTAATATAAGGAGCATGGAAGAGGAGGAGGCGTGAAAGAGAATAACTATTTAATCATCAGTAAGTACAGTAATAGTGTGCTAGGTTGTTATATTATATTTTTAGTGTGTGATCTGTATTACCGAGAACCTATTGCTCCATGAAATTGTGAATCAGGATGTATGCTGAGTCGAGTCTGTCGTGATTGGTCGGAACTGCTGGAGGAAATGCATGCTTTTGATGCTGTTTTAGCACTATTTTAATGTTGAGTAGTGGAAGTACTCATCCTATTTTATTTTTTCTAACCGGAAAATTTTAGTGAGTGACGAAATGAACCCTGAGTCGTTTGTTTAGACGACCATAATTGATGAACCCATTTAGTCTGATGTGGCTGCGGCAAAGTTGCGAACTATTGAGGTTAGATTTCTATTGCTGCAAGGCGTATTTTGATTGAGACCCGAAGCACCTCAAGGTGGTCATTTCCACTCTGACGGCGGCTGCTATAGGCTGGAGCACTTCCTGTAGATTCGTCCATTGTGGCGAATACTGAGGAGGTGACATGAAATTGTCTATCGGAGGACTGGCGAGAGTCGATTCTAGTTAAGCGATGTTCGGCTTAGGTAAAGGGCTAAGTGGGGCGAGTACCACAGTTAAGGCTGTGTATATGAGGCACTAGATGTGGAACATAATGAAATTGGGTAGAGCGGGCAAGATGCTTGCCCATGAAGTAGGATAGTGCAGTAGTGGCGCAAGTGCAAGGTCATCCCGATGCAGTCTACTATGATGTTTGCCTTCGCAAGTCGCAATAATGGAGCTGGCAGCTTAGCTGTGGCCGGTAAGTAAGTGGCGCTGTCATCCCGGTGCACTCTACTTGATTTTGGTCTTTGCAAGTCGCAATAGTGGAACCGGCAGCTTAGCTATGCTGTGTAAGTGACCGCTGCAGCGGCAAGAGGCGATAGGGTGTGTGACATGCAGTGCGGCTTGCCTTAATCTATCATGACTGGTCCGGTAGACTGCGATCAAAATCTAGAGTGGTCAAGCGTCGGTCCTACTTTAGTGATAGGTATTCTGGAGATCTTGATGAGTGGACCAGAGCTCCTGAATGGACTCCAGCACGATCTTCTCCGTTAGATCCTATAGGTCGCTACGAAGCTTTAAGTCGGTAGTGAAGCTAGGCACAGGAACGTGGGAGCTGAAATGCTGGCTGCTTGGCAGCGGCCGGTGAGTACAGCAGTGATGGAGATGGCGTGGTGTGGTCGCAATGTCGATACAGCGGCAGCTGGTGTGACTGTTTTGCAGCAGAAAATAGTAGCACCCCATCATAAAGCAATAATAATAATAATAATAAAATTGTCATGATCATCTGAGATTAACTTTTCATACTATACCCTCGATAATTAAAATGATGCATCATAAACACATCTACTCTCTAGGTGATTTTGCGCATATCAATAAATAAGCAGCCATCCAATATTCAGTGAAGCTTGAAACCATATAAATAAATAAAAAGTTGTAACGTAAGCTATGATGATTATAGGCAGGGTGCGAATATTCCAGATATCATTCAATTACATTTTTATTTATTTACATATGCCCATTGGGAAATTTTGCTCCCTCTAGGTAAGGACTGCCCTTTAGTGAAGTGGTGAGCAAATTACAACGAATAAACTAAATACATATACAAATGAGTACATGAGAGTGCGTTTTTTTAATACCTGTTTTGTGTGTGTGATTAACCTTAATATAACATTTCGACAACACCATAAGGATTTTCAGTTGTTAAATTCTTAGAATTTACAGTATTGCTCAAGTAGGTATTTGAGGAGTTTGTTTTTAAATTGGGATAAGTTAACTGATTCTTTTATGTTAACTCTGAGATTTGTATTTTTGATGGCACTATATAATATACTTTTTATTCCATGCTTGGTAGAGTTAACTGATTCTGTGGAAATGTGATTGGCTGATCTGACTATTTTTCTTTTTAGATATAGTATTTAACACCCACTTTTACTGCTGTAACAAATGGCTTTATTGACTAAACAATTAGTTACAAATAAACAATTCAGTTCACTTGACATAATACAGTTTGCCGTTTATGGCAGCACGCCGTCCGTGGCTCACCCCCGCCGCGGAAACACTCACGACTCAATTCAAATCACAACACAATACCCACTGAATCCTCCCTGATTTATAAAGGGAAAATGACGTCACAAGTTTGCTGGAAATTTCTCGAAGCAGAACATTCGAGAAGCAACGGGACTAGAAGGTTTCAGCAACTCCTGCGGCGCACTTCGGCCTTGTTTACACCGCCCCTCAATTCCGGCGTCTCACATTCCAGCTCTCGCAGCGAACGCGAGAGGTCATACGTGTGGATGGCATTGTCTCACTGATCCCACTCGTCCCGACCAGCACCATCGTAGTAAGCTAGACGATCCAAGTGTACTACCAGGTTCTTCCCTCGGGGTAGCTTCTGGATGCGGTACAGATCATTTATCCTCTTCTCTACATGGTACGGCCTTTGCCATGGTTTTTGAAACTTGAGGCAGCGTGCCTTGGTCCGAGTATGGCGATACAACCACACCAGATCACCTTGCTGGAAACCTTGGCTGTTGGCCTGCCCGTAGCGGTTCATCTGATCGCCCGCTACCTAGTTGTTTTGACGAGCCAATTCATGCATGTTATGAAGTAGATCCACGAGATGCTCCACGTAGTCGACTGCTGACTCTTCTGTCCCGGGAAGACTCCCGAACATCAGGTCACATGGTAGTCGCAGCTCTCTGCTAAAGACCACACTGGCCGGTGTCAACCCGGTGGTATCATGGGTTGAAGAGCGGTATGCCAGCAAGAAAAGTGGAACCCTCATATGTCTCTTTGGTGATTGATCACAAGCTTCCTCAGTTGTTCTTCTATGGTCTTAATGTACCGCTCAACTATGCCATCTGGCTGTGGGTGAAGATGTGTTGTGCGCTTCTTATGCACTCCGAGTCGCTCCAGTATTTCCTTCATGAGGTTGAACTCAATTGGTTACCTGAGGAGGGAGCAGTATGACAATGCCGTCCACGCATGTGACCTCTCACGTTCGCTGAGGCACGTGGCTGCGAGAGCTGGAATGTGACACGACGGAGTTGAAGAGTGGTGTAAACAAAGGCGAAGTGCGCCGCGGATGTAACAAGAACCTTCTAGAATGTGAGTCCCGTCCTTTTGCTTGCTTCGACAGGAAGACACGCCTTGTGATTACCGGATAGGTCGCGCGTCTTCGGTGTCCATGTTATGCAGTACTCGGTGCGACCGTGTTTGCCGTTTCCTTCACTGAAAACGGAATGGTATCGGCTGAGCAGATGCCAGACTTTCTCCAATTGTGAAGTCGGGTGGTAGGCCGCCCTCTTTAGCCAGTCTTTCAGCCGAGGCCCCAGACCCTTCGATGGTGCTGGTTGTTCGGATTTGTCGCTCGGCTTTACACTAACAGCTGGCTCACACTTTCCTAATTCCGTCCCGGCCTGGATGTTCTGGCTGATGTCCATGGGTTCAACAGCCTCACGGATACTTCTTCCCGACAGGGTAACAATGCTTGGGCAACACAGGCCGTTTAGTGATATCTTCAGGTCCAATACCAAGTCTCTTGACCTTTGGCACTCCAGGTGCGCCTTCACTACCACCTCGCGTCTCATGGGCGCAACTACATTGTCCTCCAGGATTACCCTGCAGATATCTGGGTTTTCTTGTGGGCTCTAAAGCAACACCTCGTCTCGGCCGAGTCGCAAAACCCTCCGGCCGACATCGACCGCCGTCTCATGGCTCCTGAGGGCATCTAATCCCAATATCACATCCTCAATCACCATCGTGACGAACACCCAGTTTCACAGTGCTCCGTCCAAGTGTCAACTCCAGCAGGGCCTCCTTCTCCACAGGTAAGATGTCCGACGCCGTCACTAGTTGGTAACGCCAACTGAGTGTTCCTGTCGGCAAGCCCTTTGCCACATCAGGTCTGATTACAGTCACGACTGCATCTGTGCTTACCTTGTGATAATCCATCTGTAATTAGGCTGTCGTCCAATCTTCTGCCTAGAGCGCATAGCGTCACTCGAGAGGGTAGTCACGCCGGCTCTTATTCGTTTTCCGGCTGCTTGTCATCTTATGCGCGGATTCACAATGGATGCGATACTGGCGACGAGACATGGATCTCATCGCGCCACCGGATTGGCCATAGAAACTAATGTTCACAATAGGGCGGTACAATTGGACATTACTGAGCGGTGCCGGTGCATAGCACACTTGAAGCAATGGCTACAGGTTTAAAACAAGTTCTTGCTCTGTATCTTCTAAAAAGAAGAAATGACAGAAGCAATCGACAAAGAAGAGAGCAGAAGCTCCGTCGTGGTGGGTTCCACCTATATTCAAGAAGCGTAGTCAATTTGGGGATTTTCATACCCTAACTCCGAATATATTGACGGATCTCGAATCATATTAAAATGACATGCGAATGACACTATCACAATTTTATGATCTTTTGCACATCATTGGTCCTCGTATAGAGAAACAGTCAATTCGAAAGCCATTATCATCAGCAAAGCGCCTTTACTTAAATTTGAGGTTAGCATAGAAGGAGCACAGATGTGGTTTTAATTTGGTGGCAAGATTATTCTGGAATGAAGGTATACTTTTGGTTGTCCAAGACAGTTTCCATTTTCTGTAGTGTTTGTATTAACATTATTACACAGTTAAAAAGCATAATATATATAATACAATGAAGTTCATTGTACTATATACATTGTATTGCCGCGTCGCCAATATCGCTCTTGTGAATCCGGCATTAGTGTGGACAATCCATCGCTAAGTAAATTGGCTTGCCACACTCTCAGTACACACCACCTGAAGGTCGTAATCTCTGGGTTATATCCCTCTCCCAGTCATAACGAATACTCCTGGTCCTCGAGGTGGGCGTAACTGTTGACTTAGTCACCTCCATTGTGAGGGCTGCCGTTAACGCCTCGTAGGTTGTTTTGTAGACGCCGAGGATCAGGCGCTGTCGTATCTCGTCGTCACGCATCCCGTGGAAGGAGTAGGCAGCTTCCTGCGACACGTAGCTAGGTGGCAGATTCACCAGAGCTTTGTTAACTACGGTAAGCCGCAGCCAAGCGATGGTTCCCAAAGCGGTTCTCGAGGGCCTCCCAGATGATCTCTCCGGTCTTCGTCGACGTCGGGACCACATTCAGACTTCTGCAGCTCGTCCTTGCAGGCTTGCGATTAGCTGTGCGGCTGCTTCTTCTGATGACTATCGATTGTGGGTGACGATGGCGCTGAACTGTCGGCAGAAGACTTCAAAAGTTGACGCCCCGTCGTACTTGGGTGGTTTGACTCGCGCGGATGTTGTGTCGCGTGCTGGCGTTTCGACTTTCAAATCTTTAAGCCTCCCATCGAGCATCTTGTCTATCTTGGAGTTTAGTTCCTTCGCGCTATTCAGTGCCGTTATTTCACTGGCCATTTTGTCCACATTCTCCATCAGTTTTTGAAGCATCTCTTCCATTTTGTCTTCTTTATGTGGTGTCCCAAAGTTGGTACTTATTAATTAATCATACTTCAGCGGCTGTAGTCGCCCTCCGTGGTGTAATGGTTACCATGCTAGCTAGCTTCATATACCCAAGGTCGTGGGTTCAAACCCGGTGGAGGACGATGGATTTTTTTCGGGCGTAAAAATCCTTAGCATGGCTTCCTTCGGAAGGGAAGTAAAGCTGTGGGTCTCGTGACGTAGATTTACGGCACGTAAAAGAACCTCAAGCCTGATAAGAGAGGCCTCTGAGCAAAATTAAGCGATCTTTCACGCCCAATATAGAATGGGACGCTGAGAACCAAGCAGTTAAAGAGCGTCCATAAATAACAGGCCATTTCATTTTTCAGCGGCTGTGGCCCTCGCGAGAAATGAGCACTCTTCTGCTTCTTCAGGGAGTGGGATATCGCAAAAATACCAAGTGGATATGCTTTTCATTATATGTGTTTATTGCTTTTAGGAACTTCTCACACCAGCGTTTGCACCAACTACACACTGAAGCAAAAAAAAAGAAAAGAAAGCTAGGAATACTGTATAGCGAATGTCAATATAAATTGCTTGTTTATTGACGAAGTTTCTAATTTGTAGGACTTGAGTGCCTTGGAAAACGCGTTACTAATTGTGAACAACAGTTACACTCGGGCTGTCGCTATTACTGGGACACTTCACAAATTCTTTAAGTTCTCATGTCTCTTCGCGTAACACATACGTTTGCTTCATGCAGCTTTTCAACGTCGACTCCCAAACCTTATATCTGGAAACAGCAACACACATCTTAGGGGAACTGTCCCCTTGCTTTGTTCAGCTGGACCATATATCTAGCAGTCTGTCGTCACTACCCCTAAGGCGGATAGACATGCATGTTTGCGTTATATTCAAGATTGTATCACTTTACTGCTTGAAACGTGTTTGAGAATTGTTATGATTATACCATTATTAATTACCTCAGTCAACAATGAACTGTCTCACACTCCTGACACCAGAGTAACAAATGGCTTTATTGACTACACAATTAATTACAAATAAACAAGTAAGTTCACTCGACATAAGACAATTTGCCATTTATGGCAGACACCATTCATGACTCACACCTCACTGTGTGATAACACTGCAGTCACTCACAACTTAGTTCAAATCACAACACACACTGAATCCTCCTTGCTTTTATAAGGGGAAAGTTATGTTCACAATTTTTTGGAAATTTCTCAAAACAGAACACTCGAATAGCAAACAGGACTCGTATTCTAGAAGGTACTGGTTACATTTGAGGCGCTCTTTGGCCTTGTTTACAGCAGTCGTCAACTTTGATGTCTCACATTCCAGCTCCTGCAGCCACGTGCCTCAGCGAACGTGAGAGATCACTAGCATAGACAACATGTCACACTATTTATGGCACCACATTCAGTGACTCTGATGATACATGGAATGAAAATAGAGCACTGGTGAAATATGATGGCAGAACCCAGAGGAAACCTGCTGCACTGCTTTGTCACCACATATCCCTTGGGATTGAACCCAGTGATGATTGGCTGATCTTGTTTTGTAGGAGTGAATCTTTTTTTGTGTTTGATTATCGAGTTGGTACATAAAAGGTTATTTTCAGTTTTGTACATGAATAAGGAGTATTTGCAGAGATAGGAAAATGACTGTTTGTATCCTTAAATACTTCTACAAAAGGTTTTAAAATATTGAAACCCTAAAGTATTTAATTGCTGTCTAGCTGCTCTTTAATATTATTGGACCATACTGCATTTAAATATAGAAAATTGGGATGCAAGAGTGCAAAATAAAGACTTCCTTTATGACTGTCATCTAAGTTTATATCTTTTAGTTTGTGTAATAAACGAATAGCCAGATTTGTTTTGCTTAAATATTACTACTGAATATTTTATGCCACTCCCCTTCTGATATTGAGAAACGTCTGGGCCTGAAATATCATAACTTTTGCTTTAACTGATTTGTGCTTGATGTCTAAAATCATCTCAAGTGTATCCAAGAGTTTAATTATTCTGAAGGAAGAAAGTTGATGCTAAGTGTTAAAATGTCTGCAGGTACTAATGTGGTTGCTGGCAATGCTAATTGGCATGATTCTTGGGAAGCTCCTGATACATGGCTACGTATGTGGCAAACTACTTCGACTCAAGATGTTTCGGGATGATCAGGTAAGATAATCAAAAGGTTTATGAACATAAAGTTTTACATACTCATTTCTAAGAAACCATAAGTCAAATTTACTTTTCTGTTTCAGGGATCATGGATGACAATGTTCCTGACAGTAATTGTGTCACTCTATGTATTCTCTCATGCATACAATTTACTACTTGTCCTCTGGTATGATGACAGCCATTACCAGATCAACAGTCAGATGGGTGTAACTAATGCAAGGTATTCAGACTTTTTTTCTTAAAAAATTTTGCAGCATTTAAATTTGTTCAGTCAGTGATAAATAAAATGAACTTTGAAAACAACATTAAAAATCTGTCCAAATCACTTAACACTGGAGTGTCATACAATATTTTTTCAAATAATAATAATACAATCTTACTGAGTATCCTTTGAAAATCATTGAGAAAACTGAACCTTCTAAGAGTAATAATTCCAAAGTTCCTGAAGTTCTAAGAAAATATCATTTCCCCCAAAAAGATACATAAAAATCACATGTAATGCACACCAAACTGGTTATGTGCCTGAATAGACTATGAATAACAGTTCCCTACATTTTGTTCATACTGAAAGTAATAAAATGATACTATATTCTGTTATTTATAAACATTTCAAGTGCATAAACTGTTTTAAAGTACTAGAACTTTAACGTTATTTGTCTGTGAGTATTAGTGTTCACACACTATGTAGCTGTGTTCAGTAAACTTACCAACCCTTAAGGGTTTGGCTATGGCAAACAATGGCAAGTTAAACAAGAAACCAATTGAAGACACGTGCTCAGACAATGAACCATTTCATAAAAGTTTCAATGCAAGAACTTATGAGACTTCTAAAGCCTGTATCAACAAAACTGTGAGTAATAATGCTAAATAGTAGCACAGTTATCTCTTCAGCAATGGCTAGATCTAACCTTAACCTCAATGCAAATGTGGGAATGTTAAATTCCAATATTGCAAATGAAGACCTGCCTAAAGATGAAAATGCACCTAACTGGCAACATCCTTATTGGAAGAGATGTAAATTAAACCACACACCCTCCACAATCCAAACTGCGATGAATACTATACAGCCAGTATTGACTCTTCAGTTTCAGCCACTAGAGAGCATTGAGGAGAACCTAACTCCTACCCAATTACCTTCCAAGGAACCTGTGGCACAAAAACCACCTCCAATCTTTGTCCCCAATGTAATTAATGTTCCAGGATTTATTAAATGCCTCAAACATCATCTTTCTGAACTAGACTTTTCATACAAAATGTATAAAGATGAAGTCAGATTGCCACCAAACACAATAGACATAGGAAATTGGTAAGGCTACTTAATGATAAAAAGTCAATGTATTACACCTACCAACTCAAACAGGAAAAAGCTTTAGAGTAGTTCTCTGCAACATGCATCATTCAATAGACAATGCATTGTAGAATTATGAGACCAGGACCAAAGAGTGCATAACATACGTAATATTCTTCATGTGGGTTGCCATAAGTTTCAAAAGGTCCTCAAACTACTTAATGTCACCTTGGCATGATTCAGTGTCAGAAATCTCCTGAAGACACCAACAATTGATAGAATACCCCGAAAAGAAGTCCAGCATTTATAAAATAAACTGTTCTGACTGCAAAAAGATGTACATCGTCAAGACCAAAAGAAACATTGGAACTAGATTAAAGGAACATTTCATTAACATCAAGAATAAAGAAACCATCAAATTTGCAGTGGCAGCACACTTCTGGAACAACCATCACAACATAGAGTAAAAGATTCATATGTTAAAATCAGTCCTTTTTACTTCTGAGTTAAATCTCTGGGAAAAGTTTTATATAAAAAATATGGTGCTTATCTTGTGAACTTTGACATTCCACTGGAACTTAGCTTACTATTAAGCCTCATAAAACGTCCACCATATGTTTCCACCGCAGAGAAGCACCTGAGTTATAACCAATAGACACCTAGATGGTGAAACGCATCAGGAATAAAGTTTCGATATGTGAAGCCATAAAGGGTCCAGTCGACTCAATCTGTATTATTTGATAAATTGAACAACAATTTAGACTTATCCTCAGATCGCTCACCTGTGCTAATGACTATGAGCTCTTCCATGGTTACTGTCCACCACCAAAATTTTGTAATAATCCAACCAACATTTTCATCAGAGTCCAGGAAATTTTATCACCAAATTTACAAGGACTTAGATGATACAGTTGGAAGCTGCATTGGAGAGTGCACCTTTAATGCATAATACATGTGACATTATAGCAAAAGAAAAAAGAAAGCTGCAACAAGTATGACAATATTCCAGACAATCTGAAGACAAAAGTGCTTTTATAGAGCTTGCCACCATTACAAAGACAGTTTAGAATTTATAAAGAAATCATTGCATACTATTTTCAGACACTGACCCTAACTACAATATCAAATTGTAAGCCTTTGTTTTGGAAAGCAACAACCAAAATCACACATTCTGCCAATTAGAAAGGAGGAAAATACTTAGGCTCAAAGTGATAAAGATAAAGCTGAACGACTTGGAGACATTTGGAATATCAGAACCGCAACTCAGAGGAACACTTCTGAAGAAGAAAATATGGCTTACCTGTCTGCTCCTCTTCTGAAGACAAAATCATCATAAAAAATCTGATGTTACATTTTCATGCCTTTCTCTGTTCTACAAACAGACTTCTTACAAGAGAGATTATTCTTCTTTCTACACCATGCACTAGGTTCCTTATAAGTAGAAGGGAACTAAAGGAATGCTCTATGCTAAAGCAGTAGTCTAATGTTTTAAAAGCTATTTTTATGCAATTGTCATTGAAATTGCCTTATTTGCTTGGCCAGAGGTAGAACAAAAGAAAAACAGGCACTTCCTGTCTGAGAAAAGTATAAGTATTTTAAAATTGAAGCCAATAATGAGGAATATCTTGGAACCACTTAACTCTACAACAAAACTGCATTGCATATGACATAAATTGTGTGTTTTAACAGGATCTACATTTCTTGTGATTTGTTTTTATCTATCGCTTAGTTTAACTGTTATACAAAATTCTGAAACAATCAAACAGAATAAAGTGCTTTTCAGAGGCTTTTCCCAGAAAATTAAAAACATACATATTTTATTTATGTTGTGAATATCTTTAATATGCAGTATTTTAATCAAAATTTTAGCCATTTTTGAGAAAAACAAAATGTTCAATATTTTTCCATGTAAAGGGCAGTTTGGGGTGGGAGCATTTTCTTGAAAATCTTTGTGTCACATCCTTGGAAGATGATAAACTTAAATACCAAGTTTGATATTTAAGAGTCTTTTAGTTTTTATGCTATGCTGTCCAGACGCACGCATACACACGTTTTTTTTTTTTTTTTTTTTTTTTTTTCTCTCCAGAAAATGCTCTTTTTGGATTTAAGGGGTCTCAAAACATACATTTCTGGTGAAATCCCAGTATAAATTATTTGGTGCAATACAATACCTTTTCTATTCACTACATATGTGTAGTATGTGTAGAGCAAGTAAAAAGCATACTAATCCCATCAAAAACCCTGGACATGACCCTGTTACCAGTCAAGTTTTACAAGAATTTTACAAGAACACATTTATTATATTTCTTTTTAATGCCATTCTTTGTTGTGGCCATTTCCTTAGTGGAAAGTGGCTCAAATAATTAACATCCTTATACCTGGAAAACTCCCAACTAAAGCAGCATCATACCAGCCAATTAGTCTATTGCCTGTTTTGACCAAGGTAATAGAATGATTAAAGTCTTGCTTCTATGATTAAAGTCTTTGCATTCTAAAATAATACCTGAACAGCATTTGGATTTTGAGAACACCACTGCATAGTAAGTATTATAACAGTCTGGCATAGAGGTCCCAAGTTTGATTCCCAGCACCAGTATTGAATTTTCACCCTCGCTGGGAGGACTGGTGTATGTTCTTGTTACATTACCATCCTGTAGAAGGAAATGGCAACACTAGTGCAACATCATTCATTGCCTGAATGCCAAGGTTAGGTTCTGGTCTCTCTCGTCTGTCTGTCCTGACATATGACAGAATTTTGGGTTAAATACTCATCAGATTACATATATACAGGAGTTAAATGAAATTGTAATTGTAACCAGAAAATAATGTGAAATATCTATTACTTAAAAGGCAATCTTCCCAATTGCTGGTTAAATATTTATGCCACTGAAGATAAGACAGATTTCTATCTTGTGCGAGCCTCAAGATTCAGATAAATCAACTGAAAATGAAATCATTTGATCATTGTGGTTTTTGAGTCTTATGGACACTTTGTAAAGCTATCATGGACACAAGAATCGTGCATCAGAGGGAAACAAAATTTACATAGATTGTCCCAGAATTCGACTGCACAAATTGGCAGGATTGTAGTGGGGTCCGAGATAAATATTTTGAGATAGAGAACCTATGGGCTATGGGTTCTAAATTCTTTCTACAGCAGTTTAATCAAATCGCAGTGGACTATGATGTGAACACCTGGATTTTGGAGAGTTTAGTCATAGTGGCATTATTTAGTGCTATGGTAAGCATGTTGGGTCAAAATGTTGAGAGAGTTGAAGGTTCAAACCTCCATAGATACCTTTATTTTTAATTTGTCTCGTTTGTTTGTATTTTATAATGAGTGTTCCTATTTTGCTATGTTACATAATATGATTTATTCACACTGACAAATAAAATACATGTAATGTACAATTAGCATGTAGATGCAATGGAGAATGTTTCAGTAATAATTACATTAACATTTCTCCATACCCCTCAAAGGAGTTTCTAAATTGACTTGTTGTGTATATACAAATTACAATTGTAGCCACAGTTCACAATTTACGAAACAATATTATTATTGTGTCCAATGAAATAAAAATGAATAGATAGCTATGTAATGAAACAAGTAACTACATAAAAATATTCAGAACTATGTACTAGTCAGGAAAGTGTATTCAAACATTTCATCTCTACATGAAAGGCAAATAGAAAGAGGCTTTGAGAAATATTACAATATCCAAAGCATAAAATGCAACAGGTCACCAGAGAAACTATTCAATTTGACAATCACAACATCCCTGCAGAAATTGCACCTATGATAAAATGAACCTCACACCCTCAAAAATTCCAGGAGTGTTGTGAACCTCACCACAAGCAGCTTAAGTTTGTGCCAGTAATCGGGCATCTGGTAAGCATGTGCAATGAATGGTACCATGTGGCACCAAACAGCACATGAGCTCAGAAATTTGCAGCTTTGATTATCTTAGGATGTTAGTCTGTATTATCTCCATTTCGCACCTCGTTGAAAAAATTGCTTTCCTAACACATAATGGGTATACTTTTACAATATGAACACAATTTTAGCAATTCATGGTTCTCACAGTAGTCACATGTGGCATTAGACAAGATTTTCAGAAGCACATTCTCGCAGGATCACAGTAGCTCAAGTAGTTAAAGCGGTGTAATATTTACATACAGATAAATTCAAAGTACTGATGTTCGAATCTAAACAATAAGCAAATTTTTTTTTATTCCATTCTAAAAGCATAGTTGTTACTACACTTGAAAGCACACATTACGTAAAAGTTTTCAACAAACCTAATTGTTTTATTGCATTAATCTATGCAGGTTCTTTGACAATTACTGTGCTTAATAATGATCGCGTTGTAGATATCATTCACAGTTTTTTGAAAGTAAATTGTACTCGAGGGTTTATCGTCTTGGCTTCAGAAATGCATATTCGTGCTGCTCAAATTGTGTATTTCTTTGAGAGAAACAAGAAAATTAAAAAAACTAAAATTGGAAACTTCAGAGAGCAGTGCAAACTTTGTATCTTGAAATTCAATGACCAACGCTGTAGCGACTCGTCCACCAGTACATTACAGCGGAACGCTCTCACTAACCGCAAGTGATCTTAAATCAACTGAACTGTTATCAGTGGCATGCATACCCTCAAAGAATTGGCAATTTTGCCAAAGTTGCGTGTCCAATAATTGTGCACCAATACTGCATTCCTTCAACTACTGGCATACAAATGAGGCATTGTGAATGAAAATATGATGTACACATCCACATTCTTTTAATTTACAGCTATTATGCGATCCTAAAATGTGCCATAACTTTGACATTTGTAAAACGGACAATAGGTTTCCTATCCCAAACTGTTTATCTAGGACCCCTCTACAATCCTGCCAATTTGTGCGGTTGAATTCTGGGACACACACATATATATATATATATATATATATATATATATATATATATATATATATATATATATATATATAAAATATGGAATTGCATTCCACCCAAAAATGCAATATCAAGATTTCACTGAAAGTATATTGCTTCAGGATCCCTGAACCAAAAAAAAATTCAGAAAAGTGTGTCTGAGTGTAGGCCTGAATAGCATAAATCAAAAATGAAGTCGGTTAAATACTAAATTTGGTATTTAAGTTCATTATCTTCCAAGGATGTGCCATGATTTTTAGGAAAATATTTTTTATTTTTAACAATTTTTATTAAAATGCCATGCAGTACAGATATTTACATCACAAAATGTATGTCTTGAATTTTTCTGGGAATAACATCTGAAGCCCTCTTCATTCTAGATGACTAAACTTTAACATATTCTGTATCTTACTGGACAAAAAATATGGATCTCATTAAAAAACACAATTTATGGCGAACCCATTCTTTTACTTTTCTTTCGAGAAGTTAACTATTTTCTAGATACTCTTTGTGTGTTTCTGAAATGCAAAATTAACATGTTTTTGTTCTTTTTTCCATCCTGGCCATGCAAATAGAGCAAGAGGAGTACTAAGCTAGCAGTGATAGAGGGAGGTTGTGTTTTGAGAGGTGCTCCTGTGGTGAAGGAAGAAAGATCTAAGACACAAAGGAAATGGACATTACAGTGTATAGATCAAGAATTGGATGGTTTAGGAAAGTAAAATTGGTGAACAGTAAAAACAATTTTGAAGAGAAGATGACAAACATATTGGTTTTAGCAAGTATTATAACTTTCTTGTTAGTGATTGGAGGAATTGAAGTAAACCTCAGCCCTGCTGATATAATAACAATGCTGGAAAACCTGAGAAAATGAACAAAATAGAAGGCATGGAACAACGAATAGGTAAACAATTGGAAAAGATGGTAATAGATATCAAAGATAATGTTAAGAGTTGAGGTGCAAGAAACAAGAAGGGAAGTTGAAATGATTAAGGAAAGAATGGAAAGATTGAAAGAAAGAGAGAGAAGATTTAATTTAGTGTTCATAGGAGTTAAGGAAAGAAGGGATAAATGGCCAGCAGAAGAAATATTAAAAATAATGAAGGAAAAGCTGGATTTGGAATTGTACAGATGGAAAATTATTGAAGATTATCGAGTTGGAAGGGCAACTTGGTAAGAGAGCAATCATAGTGAAATTTGCAACATCCCAATTAGTACATGAAGTACTTAAAAGAGCTAAGTTTAAAGAACAAGAGATGGATAGACTGTCTCAGAAATAACTTGGAAAGTAGTGGGTTAGGGGAAACGTGGAGAAGAAGAGAATAATGTGAATAATTTCTGAAAGTTGGCAAGGAAAAGATTTGATATAGAAATACAAAAAATATTTAGTGAGATAGCTGAAAAATAACCTTTAGTTTTCTATATACCAATGAAAGATTCATGGCGAAGGGAAAAGTATATAGATAAGACAAATAAAGAGGAGCAAAAAGGTATTGCATGGTTGAAAGCAAGAGTATGGAGATTAAAATATTTAAACTATTGTAAAATATGAGTATGACCGGTAAAGAGCCAGGGCTGAACACCGGTCATATTCACCTGTATATAGTTTAGCATAAATAAATAAAAATAAATAGAGCAAAATTTCAAGATTGTCACATAGTGACAAGATTGGACTATTGCTTCAGCATAGTGTATTCTCTTAATCCCCTTGAACCTATGAGAAAGTATGTAATGATACTATGTTTGCTAATATTTATCTTGTTTAGCATTAAGTAGACAAGAAAAAGCTTTTGTAATAGTTCATTGTGGAATAGGTAGAGAAAGTCATATGAATGTAATATATCAGAATTTTTCTTATCGCATTGCCATTCACAATGTGTAATTTGACTGGAAAATAGAGTAACAGCCTTAAAATTCCAGAGCTTTCTTCACGTAATTTTCTTACAGCAAACATTTTCCAGCATTGAATATGCCATGTTAAAACTGTGAACCAATTAATAGACTAGAAGCTCCTACAAGAATGGAACTATCTTATCTCCCAGTCAGATTTATATAATAAGAATAACAGTTATTTTATTGCCTTTCTTCTAATAAATTTTCAGTGTCTCCTTTTGGTATCTGATTAATTTTGATAAAAGGTAAATTACACATAATTTTCACCATGGAAAACATCCTAGTGTAAATATTTATATTTGTAGATATATTGCTTATTTGTAAAACATTAAGTTTGAAAGAAAACACATCCTAAAGCACCTCTCTTTTACTAATCCTTAGATATTTTAATTGTAATGGTTATAGTAATATATTTATTAAAAAGTATTATGCATTTTATAACTTATAACTGCAGAAATGACTGGAAGCAATCCTTAAAATATACATTATATCAATGTTTCTAAGTGATGTGGAATGATCTGATGTTTCTAGTGTAATGAAGGCAGCAGCCTGCGGGACATGGCTGGGAGACCTCATTACAGCACTAATGGTGACAGACATGATGCTGCAGGACAACCTGTATCCACATTGGGCATCCTGGTTCCGTCAACTGTGGCAACGCTCCAATGTGCCTCGCATTCTTATCTTCTGGGTTGGTTCTGTAGTCGCCACATCAGTTGTAGTTACTCTAATAGTCAGTGATTGGATCTCCTGGGACAAACTCAACAGGGACTTTGTTGCCACCACAGGTACTTTGAATAATGTGCTACAGAAAACATAGCCACTGAAGTTTGGGAACACTATCTTTTAAATGCCTGTTCTTTAGTCACACAGAGACTAAGGGCTAATGTACAAGAAAGAAGGGATGTAGATATACCTTTATACCAGAGATATTTTACAGAGCATGCTAAAAATAAGCGAGTAGTTTTTTCCTAATTTTTATAGATCTGAATCAGTTATTCCAGAAAGATTATAAGTCAAAAACTTTTTTTACAAAAATGAGTTTTATACTGAATTGGCATGTTGAGAGGTGAGTCTTCACAGAAATGCATGAACACACTCTTAAATATGCTGTTAAAAATGAATTGTTAAATTCATTGATGAGATAAGTAAGGAGCATTTTTGCCTTTTGCATAATCTAAAATGGAGACTTACCTTCCTCTAAAAGCTCATATTTATTGCATAAAGTGTCTTTCAATGCAAAGAAAATATAATGTAATAAAAGGAAATAGTGCATTGTTCCAAAAGTATATGGAGTTTAATGAGATATTTTACAATGGCCAAACACCACCTAATGATGAATATAATGGAGAAGGTTATATTTAGTTTCATTTTACAGGCTTTATCTCATTCTAGTTTGCATGAAAGGATACCAAAATGTTTATCAACAAAATGTAATGAACTAGTAAATGTTTAAATTTAGTTCTAGAACAGTTTAGAGTTTATAAACATAATGTGTAGATTGTAAAGTAACTATCTACTTACTACTTTTCAAAAATAAATGACATTGTATGGTATCTGAATGTGATCACTTTTAATAAGTGCATGATTCTAGATGATCAAAGCTGCATTTTTTAAAAGGCAAACTATTGAAAATAAAAGTTTTTGTACTATTATAATCCTGGCATTAATCTTACTGACAGCATGTTAAATAAAACAAAATAGGAAATTTGTTTCCTTCTAAATAGTTTTCCATCTCTCCTGCACAATTTGAATGTAGTGACTTATGTACTTTCTTTAATAACTGTTTCATTTGTAGAAATGTGCTTAGAAATGTAGAGAAATTTGGCAGCAGGTGAATACTAAAGTAAAACTTGATGGAATAGGTGAGACTTCCTATGCAGTAGAAACCACGCTCTACCTCCAATGGGGCTGGGCATATTTTATTGGATTACGGAAATAATTTTGATTTTGCTAACAGTTGATTTTGATGATACAAACCATGCAAAATGATAAGTCTTTGGTTGATGATACAAACTTTTGGTAAAAGTCTTTGGCATAAGGATACAAATGTGTGAACCAAATGAGCAAGGATAACACATAATTTTAGGCTTGTTTGTGGTGAATCATTCTGGCCATATTCTGATGGAACTTGTAAATTATGTTCTATTTTCATGACTTTTTCTGCCTATTATGTAATAAAGTATTCTTAAACCTCTTCTATTTCATGCTAACCAAGATAAAAATTAGCAGAAAATATGTTATTACATATTATCTCTTTGTACATGAGGAATAAGGAAACACAATAAGCTAAAGCTATAGTAAAATCTTTTAAAAGCTGGTCACTATGTGATGGTTTTGAAATGTCATTCTCTTCCATTTAAGAAAACTTAAATACCTATTACAAAATTGAAACCAATTATAACCCGTGTCTCAGAAACAGTTGACTCCATAAGAAACTTGCATTTTACATAGTTGTGTGTTTTAACGAAATCTCCTTTAAGCAATAAATTTTTGTCTATAAAAAATTTACAGTTTATCAGTTATGCAAAAGTCATCCAGAGGGTTTTAGAGGCTATTCCCAAAAACCTTAAGATACACATTTCATTTGTGAAAATATCTCAACCTTAATCAAAATTGTTAGAGCCATTCTTGAGAAAATCAAAACTTTTGAAACTGTTTCCATTTAAATGGAAGATTGGGAGGGATTTTCTTGAAAAACTTTGTGTTGCATCCTTGAAGGATGCTGGTCTTAAATGCTAATTTAACAGATTTTTTTGTTTTTGAGTTATGCTGTTTAAGGATACACATGCACAGACCA
This sequence comes from Hymenopus coronatus, assembly GCA_030762935.1. Lineage (NCBI taxonomy): Eukaryota > Metazoa > Arthropoda > Insecta > Mantodea > Hymenopodidae > Hymenopus > Hymenopus coronatus. The sequence continues at coordinate 82,394,132 of CM060897.1, read as the reverse complement.
TTTTTTTTTTTCTAAAATACTCTTTTTTGATCCAGGGAACTTAAAATATATATATTTAGAATGACATTTTTATATCATATATTTGGGTGGAATACAACACCTCTATTTACTATGTGGAGAAATTAAAAATGTAGCTCTCTTGAAAACTGGCAATCTATTCCAAATAACTTTCTTGTATTCCCAGTTGTTATGATTCAAATATTTTTTTGTAGCTTGACATCCTTTAATCTCCTGGTAGGTCATATTGGATAATGAATGAAATTGTAGAAATGATGCTCACTCAAATGATCTCAGGATTCAAGAAGCTTTAAGTTACTCAACATTTGTCAAAGAATACCTTACCCAGGTAACTTGCCCTAAGCAAGATTCAAACTCATGACCTCCTGAATGTGAGGCAGCACTCTACCCTTACACTACTGAGGCATGCAATTGAGTGTTCATACTTTATCATTCTACTTAAGTCCCTTCGATATTCAACATGTTTGATAAATTTTGAAAATGGGGAGGGTCTTTTATTTCATGTTGAATCTTTTGAAGTAATAAATATAAATACCGAGTTCAGTATTTTGGTTTCTGAGTCAGCCATGCACGAACAGATAAACAGGGTTGCCCAAAGACCTTTTTCTAAAAATGCTTAGTTTGGATTTAGGGATCTTCAAAAAATGTATTTCCACTAAAATTTTGGTAACACATTTTGGGTATAATTAAATACCTTTTTTTGCCTACTATGTATGTGATAGAGAAAGTAAAAATTATCACATAATCTTGGTGTGTGAACTATAAAGCTACAAAACTATGCAAAACTTTTGCTCTTCTCCTAAAAAAAAAGGCAATTGCAAAGTAATATGAAATTGAAATTTTCAATCTCCATTCACAGTCACCTCCCAAGGATGATAACTATACCTCTTCTTACTGGCCTGCTCTATCCTCAAACCAGATTTTGCACTAACATTATGTGCTGGCCATTATTGTTTGTAAGATGGATGCTCTCATTTCAGGGTTAAGATAATGTGAAAAAATTTTGTATCCATATGTTAAGTATTGTAAGTATGATCGTGAATATAAAAGCATAATAATCTATGTTCCACAGAATTTTGTGCAACATGCAGAATAGCCATTCAGGTGAAGAAAGAGAAATGGCACTTACAATGTAATCCTTAGTTTATTAAGTGCCTGGATCTAATAATGCACACACTATTGGTTTAGCCCACCTGGGTAGTGTGGTGGTAGCATGTCTGCCTCACATTTAACAGGTCGTGAATTTGAATCTCACTTAGGGTGAGTTAACTAGATAAGGTTTTTTCGGAGTTTTCCCTAACCAGATAAGACGAATGTCAGTAACTTTAAGCTCCATGGATCCCGATATCATTTGAGCATCATTTCACCAATTTCATTCACTGTCCAATATGACCACCAGGTTATATGACGTTAAGCTAAAAAAAAAAAAAAAAAAAAAAAAAAAAAAAAAAAAAAAAAAAGTTTAAAATGTTTAAAAGTGGATTGATTAGTACAGCTTAGCAATTTTTTTACATTCTTGTCCCTTTCTAGAAGAAAAATTTGTTGGAAATGGTGAAAGAGCTGTCAAAATAAAGCTCTGCAGCTCAAAACGTTAACATTAATATTGCTTACTTCAGCCATATGATTATAGCACTAGGGAAATTGATATGATTTTACATAACTTGTTGAAAATGACAATTAACTTAACTATGCAAAGCAAAATTAATGCAGGTGACTTATTTGTGTATGTACTGAAACAAACTTAGCTTTAATAACAATTTTAATGATGTGTATGAATAGAATATTTACAGGCAGGGGGGAGAGATATGTAATTAATTGTAGGACTCGCCAAGAGAGATTAAGCTCCAAATTGTTTTTCTTTTCATAGAACTGTCACGAGCATTCCTGGCCTCCTTTATACTTGTAATGGATCTGCTAATTGTGATGCAGGATTGGGATTTCCCCCATTTCACTACCACACTGCATGTTAACCTACCTGGATTCAGTGTTGCAACTCTTAACTGGAAATATGCTGAAGTGGATATTACAGGCAAGTAGAACAATTTAGCTTTATCTGTATCCTTGCATTTTAAAAGGACCATTGCGTTCATGACATGATTTCACTTGACACAGGAACTGGTCAATCCAGTACATTGGTGCGCAGAATTCCAATCAATGAGAACTCATTATCTGCATTTTAATCTGTTTTTGTTTATCACACCCATCGGCAATCAATATTTTTCTTTTTTAAATTTATTGCATCCACATTAATTTGTTTTCTCTCTGAACTTAAGTTCGTCTCATAATGGTATCAGTGTGCATTGATATTCCTGTACATAATGGGGGAAGTTCCAAAACGTTTTGGGGGAAGGTCTATCACTGAAATAGACATATTAATTGAAAACTCAAATTTGCAGAATACTAAAACCAACAGAGAGTGTGGAACCAGTTCAATGAATTCTGTAAGCTCTTGCCAGACATTCCAACTCAGGAGACTACCACATTTTTGAAAGACTGGGCAATGAATATGAGGAAGTGTAATTGATATTATTCTTTGTGTCCATACAGGCTAATCAGTGTTATTTTATTCACAAAATAGTCTTATTAATAACTTGAGCTACAAATTTTGTTGATAAAAGTTGGAGCTCTTGTTATATTACTTATGATAAATTATTACTGTCTTATACTTACTTCATTACATCTCAAATCCTTTAATTATTAAAGCTTGAGACAATATTCTTTATCTTTCCTACTACTGCCACAGCCAGCAGAAGCTTAGATATCAGGGCAAGGGAAAATCTTGCATATTAACTTCTTTAGTCAGAGTAAATGATAAAGAGGATAATGTTAATAATAATGACAATAATGATAATAAATATGATTTATTCACTATAAGAATTCATTCTAACAGTGTTTTGTCAATATGTCTCAGGTTTTGTCTAGAAACAGCAATATACATATATACAATTAATATGTTTGTATAAGATACAATGATGACATTACAATGAAACAGTGATACACTAAAGTAACTTCTGATTTTTTACTAGGTTGATGTGTGGTTACATTCTTGAATGAAGTTCAGCTTCTTGTATTTTCAGCACCCTGGTCCCTGTGAACAGAGACAGTACTGTCTTTTCACCAGGAGTATTGTAGTAGTAAATGTGATTTTGTCGAACTCTGTTAGCAAATCTAATGACAATTTAAAATAAGTAATTATTATTATAAATAATGAACAACAAACAACAGGTTTGATTTAATATCTAAGTATGTACACAAAGACATATGAAATGCATAACCATACAAATTAAGCACCTATTTATCTGAACATTAATACAGACTTATCTATTACTCTATGTCAGTAATGTTTGAATGCCACAGAACTTCGTAACCAATGTGTTATACTGAATCCTTATGTTATTTTATGTACAATATAAAACTGAAAATAAAAGAACTGATAGATAAATAAGGTGATAATAATGAAGTATTTTGTCTGGTCTTGATGTTTTTACTCCTATTACAATTTAATATGATGCAATTCAAAGTGTTGTTAATCTTTCAACCATGCAATTATGTTGCCTTTGCTTAAGCATACTAGCTGTTGTAATTGTTTGACTGTTTTATTACTCCATGGTCAATTTCATATTAAATTAAGGAATAATTTGTAAACTTGCTGTTTCATATTAAATTAAGGAATAATTTGTAAACTTGCTGTTACTTTGTGAGGTTGTGAAAGCCTATGTAGGTAATTAGTTTTCTTATACTGGCAATGTTCCAGCTATTATGACAATCTCTGAGAAAGATGTAGATGGCCTTGCAAGATTTTGTAGGAATTGTAGAAATGAAATAATTAATCTTGTGAAATGGGATAGGATTTTGAATTCTAAGCTAGACAGTAATTTTTGCCTTGTGTCAAAGGTTATGTCTGCCAAGTTTGATCAAAATTGGTGCAATAATGTAGAAACCTATAAAAAAGACATGCATACATACATACATACATATGCGCACACATACATAGCCTTTTATATGTTAAGATTAATAGTTGAGAAATGTCATAGAGAGAAGGAAATTTATACAAGGGCAACACTGAACATTTTTCGAATGCCACGTTTCTAAAAACAAATGTAATTTATTTATATCCAACAGCAACTTTCTAATGTTTTGTGAGTTGATTGACATGTAGTTTGTTCAATTTTCTCTTTAATTGTTAATTATCTTCATTTAAAATGTTGTGTTCACCCAAATATGAATTTGACAAAGAAACATTTCTGGGCTGATTTTTTACAATTTTAAATCCTTATTAACACCTAAACAATGTGAAGATAAATATGGAAATGCATTTGGCAAAGAAACCCTATCAATGGCAACAATTTATAATTGGTACACCAAATTCAAAAGAGATTAGTTTCATCTTGAAGATTAATTTTGTGAAGCATACCCAAGAATTGCTGTTACTGATGAACACGGCTGGTGATCAAATGATGCTTGAAGTTATCAATCAATAGACATCTTATGTATATGTTCGGGTGACATTGGGTACTGGCATGAGTCAAATTCAAAACATTTTAGATTAACAGTTTGGTGTGAGAAAACTTTGCTGTCAATGAATATTCCATATAAACTGCTCACATTTAAAAAAATGTTTAAAAAATGCATTGATTTATGCATTAAAGTTCTGGAAAAATTCCAAGGCAGCACTCCAAATTTGGTTTGGTATATCATTACTGATCAATCTTGGATTTATTTCTATGATCTTGGAAATAAAACGATGGGTTTGTTTTAAACAGAACATAAGCCTAAAAAGCCCCAATAAATTCCCAATAAAGATGGTCGTTTTATATATATTCATCTTGTTCTAAAATAGGCCATATTGCTAAAATATCATTAGAAGATAGACATGCCATTACACTGGATTGATATGCAAATGTGTGTCTACCAAAATTTTTTATGAAATTCATGAAAAATAATTTTACACCAAGACAACACCTAGCATGCAGCAAAATTATCAACTCTGTATCTGGATGCCCTAAAGATCAAGTTCATGAACCCTCCATTATACAGCCTTGACGTAGCACCTTGTGATTTCTTTTTCTTTCCAAAAATTAAAGAAAATGTGTGGGATCACTTTTTTGTCATCAGATGTAGCAGTGGAACATTATAAAAATCTGGTTTGTGAAGTGCTTCAGGAAGTGACATCATTGCTTTAAGGACTGGCTTCATCGAATACAAACATGTATTGATGTTAAAGGGGAATATTTAGAAAAGCAATAAAATTGTTTAAATGTTTTACAACTAATCCTTGTTTGGTTTTCAAAAATCTTGTGTGTCACCCTCGTAATATAGTCTGCAGGCAAAACAAAATTTAAAAAACTAGGTATTGTTAATGACTGATCAGCTGCTTCTACTAGTAAAAGAATAAAAGAATATCCACTCTCAGGTCTGTTGTTGATAACCTGAAAAGATGTAGCAAGAAAGAGTCTGCAATTTGGCTGTTCTGATTTTTAATGAATCTAAATGAAGAAAAAACACTTTCACATGTGTATGTGCTCCTAAACATTCAAGTCATTTTTAGTACAAATTGTTTTGTTGTTTTTTTTTTTTTTTTTCTGTTGGAATTGTTTTAAAATAAGGTAATCCTTCCTCTTGTCTGGTATGTAGGGATGCATCAATTCTTGAACATGTGAACTGATACTTAAAAATCTGTGGTTTCCTGGTTTGCTTTTTTTTCTGCCATAATTGCACACAGCAGGGGAAATATGTCCATTCATTGGTTTCCACAGAATGTTTAAAAATGCATTAATTAGTTTTTCGAAAGGCTTTTGTGGGCCACCTCTGGTTTAGCCACTCACCTTTGGAGAGATTTCATAGTTCAATAAATACACTTATCACTTATCAGCATGATAAAGATCAATGCCCAATATGGCAATGTCAATAAACATTTACACTGTATAATTGAGTGCGAGAAAACTAAACTGTGGAGAGAGAGAAAATGTGGAATAAAAACCGGGAAAAGTTGCCGGCAGAGATGTAGTACTTAAAACTTTTTGGAAACAATAAAAAAGTATTTCTGAAACAATTAGGTAATCATACAGTGAAAGTAAGAGAGTAATGGGAGAGAAAATTGCCAAAGAAAGAGAGGATCTTAATAATAAAACTGATGAGATTGTAACTTATTAAAGAGGTAAACGGATTAAATTGATAAGGTATAAAAATGTACAATAGAGGGAAATTTACATATACATAAATAAGCAGGATTGTTAACTTTATATCATATCAAATTCAGCAACTCCAAGAAAGTAACTATATATGTATGAAGTTTGCAACTTGAAAAGATGAAATAAATTATCTGTCTTTTTATCAGCATATTGAACATCAGGAATGCATTTTGAATATTCACGACCATGTTGTATTTATGATAGTCATTAACATCCATACTAAGTAGAGTATAAAAATAAGTGAGGAGAGGAGTGGAAAGTGATGGCGATTCCTGCACTCAGTATGATCAACCAGCATCTTGTAACCAATTTCATTATTCATTCGTTCATCATCCAGTATTATTCTACCTGATTAAAAGATGTTGTATTTAAAAAAAAAATTAAATTGTGATTATCACCTTCTCTTCATTCATTCATTCATTCACTTGGTAATTATTGATTGAAGTTATCCTCATTATATGATAAACAGAGAATTAAAATACACCCAAGTGAACATAAAACTAAAAGGTTTAAGTCTGTGTTATTTAGGGGATATCAGTAACCAATTTTTACAAGTGTAAAACTTAATGCATTGTCAGACAGTAGAATAAATGCTTCCTGGATGCAGTGCCAACAGTAAAGTATTGAAGCAGCTTGATGTAGCAGCAAAGTGTCCTGACAGACTTCAATAAGACACTAAAATTTTCTTTGCAGGAAAATGGTTCAACTATGGAATAATTGTGATGGTGATGTTGTTGGATCTGAACATGTGGAAGAATCAAATATTTTACAATCCAAAGGATTTTGGTCAATATACAGGTATAGTTCAGTTATAAATGAAACATATGTTTACCTTAAAAAAGTATCATTTGAAATAAGCACCACCGGGTCACATTCCATCATTACCTCCACTTAAGTGTCCTAAACTGCATAGGTACACATTAATCAGGATAGAATGGGAACACTATGATTTTATGGATGAATCATTAATGACACAAATTTATGCATTGATACAGCTAAATTAAACAATGTCATTTGTAAAAATCTGTTGGTCAACATTTACAAAGTTTCCTTTATCCATTATAATTTATTTTCATATCCATTCTTCAAATCATTCATAAAAAGTTTAGTTTTGTGTCTACTTTCAGTTAATAATAACAAACAGTTGTGGAAAATATTTCAATAGGAAATACTGCATTAATATAAATTTTGTAGGCTGAGGCAAGACTTAGGTGTTCGAAAATCAGGCTAGAATTATATGACTTTGCAGGCTATGAAAATGTACTCTTTGTATTTAATTTGGAAATTATGTGAAATTTCAAAGTATTGTTAAAATATGGAAAACTTCAAATGAAAATAGAGCATGAGTGAGATATTCAAAATCCACAATTTGAGGTACCTCAATATTTCAGAATGTTAATGTGAGATTCAAGTGGTAAAGAGAAGACCACAACTTTAAATATTTAAATGTTCTATCCCTTATATTTTAAAGATATTGCTTTTTGCATCCTTTTTTGCTGTGCTTCATAAAAACTGTTGAATCCATATCAAATTGTAAAATTTTAAAGCTTTTTTTTTTCCTTTTTCACAAAGTAGAGAAGAACATCATTTTTTTTTAAATGGGCACCAATTGTTTTGAAATAAAATCAGAATATTCAAATGTCAAAATATAAAACACACTAATATTATTAAAGGTCCTTAGATGCTAAGCTTCTATTTATCAGTTTGAAAATATTTCATAAAAATTTTGTTAAAATTAAGTAGAAACAGTTATAGGTATACCAAAAGCTGTTGGACATGTGAAAACAGCTTTCAAGTTTTGGAAACTAGTTCAAGATTTTTAAATCCTAAATGGGATTGTATAAATCACCTAGTTAATAAGGATATTAATATGGAACAAAGAAGGCTTGAGAAGTGCCTTAAATCCACTATCAAGAGACATACTAAGTGAACACAGCACATGCATCCTTACAGAAACTATGGTTAGGGATGACTCAGGTTTCAACGTCTCAAACTTTTACAATTTCCACGTAATAAATTCAAACTTAGCCCCAATGAAATTACTCTGGAGAGTGTTGAATTGAATTGCATGTTATTTTTGGACGCTCTTTAACTACTGCGGTTCTTGGCATCCCATTCTACATTGGACATTAAAGACTGCTTAATTTTGCTCATAGGTCTTTTTATCAGACTTGAGATTCTTTTGTGTGTCATAAATCTGACATGGAACTAACGGCTTTACATCACTTCCCTTCCAGAGGAAGTCTTGCTAAGGATTTTTACACTCGAAAAAATCCAGCACCCTCCGCCGAATTTGAGCCCGTGACCTTGAACCAGAGGCTAGTATGTTATGGACGACTATGGATAGAGGACAATATATTAGTTGTGGAGATACAGTTTGGTGCTATTGTGGCAACCTATTACAATCCAGAACAAACAGCCTCAACATAATAGATTATCTCGGAAAAGCCCTCAACAGATTACAGAGACTGTAAAGCAATCTTAGCAGGCAATCCAGAAATCTCAATCAAACATACCCATGGAAATATGGGAAACACATACAGAGAAAGTTACACATGAAAAAGAATTAAGACTCCACCTAGAGCTCCGGAAGACTCAAACTCAATGGAAGATATCTCAGAAGAGGAGATACTAAAAAATTGAAAACATACAAATAATTTGAGTACCTAAAACAAACTACAAAGTAACTAGTACCTAACTGGATGAGACTATTGAATAAGTGCCTTGTGGCTGGTCAAGTACTGAGGAATGGAAAAAATTCACAATCAGGCTCCTATACAAGAGGAAAGGAAACGTAGATGACCTGAACTCCTACAGACGAATAATGCTGGAATTGGCTGCTCTAAATTACTGTTAAGTATATTGACAGCAAGGGTAACAGTAACAATAGACCTATTGCTGCCAGAAGAATAATATAGCTTCTGAAGGCACAGATTAACAACCATGGCAATGAAGAATGTATAAAGCTTGTAAACATGAACTAGAGATACCTAAAAGGAAACCATACGCAGTCTTTATAGACTATTCAAAAACCTTTGATATAGTTAACTGAATGCTACTTGTAAGCAAACAAGAAAAATTGATAGGTAGAACTAGGACCATAATTCTCAATTAAATATATTGTCAGAAAACTCTGTACAAGTTCACGATGGAGTTGGAAATTGAAATGGATGGCACAAACAAATGGAGTACTCCAGGGAGATTCCCTCAGCCTCATACTATTTGATGCCTGATGCCTTAACAAAGGCCAAACTATAAATCTATGCTGGCGACATGGCTATTGCTTTGGAGCATATAACCAAATTGGAGAAGACTGTAAACATACTGAGTGAGTGGGCTCAAATAAACGAAATAACAAGAAATGAGGACAAAATGGAAATGATCATCTTCCAAAATAGAGCCAGAACAAAATGTGCAATGGCAAGAAACTGAAAATTGCAAATAAATTTAAATTTTAAGTCTACCTGCAAGTGATGGGAAGGAGCTTCAGATTGCAAATAAAGTCTAGAACAGCAGTGGCTGTGAAGGTCATAAATGACTTACAATACATCACCCTAATATCGCTAGAAATGACAATGGTATTAAGGATATAAGAAACTGCTGCAAGACCTAAAAAATAAAAGCAAAGTTGTATAGACTGGTTTCTATGCGTCATATACAATGATGAATAGAGTGGACATGTTGCTACAAGACTAGCTAGTTATATATGGATTCCATCATAGGATCTCCTTCAGAAAAGTGTTCCACTGCCCAGGTAAAAGCAGTGTATGTGAACTATGCAAGAAGACATGTGAAGTGCACCATTTTATAATTTGCCTACTTGTCTACTATGGTGTATAGCATGATATAAAAAATTGTGCAATTATTTCACTGTATAAAAAAAATCTAGTTTCGAAAATGAACAAATTAAGAAAAATGTGTATGAGGAATGTAGATAAAAAAAAATTTAAAGGCTCAATTATACATATTTTTTTTATCAAATTTCATCTAGGTCATACCATAACAGAAAGCATTTCAAAAAATTTGCCATGAGCAATTTTAGCTGGCATACATTTTTCTAAACCAGATGTAAATTTTTCCTCCAGTTAGTTGCTGTTCTCCCTCTTAAGTTTTTAGTTGTATTCATTTAATGAGAATGAATAACAGCCATCACCAACTCATTGCCTTTCAAGTAAAGGAAAGGGAGCAAATTTTTTTGTCACTCCTGCAAATTTTCCTCTGTATATTGAATAACCACTGCATGGAAAGCAAGAACAGGTAATTCCTTTAGTGCTGTGGCATTATGCAATATTTTATGTTTGAAATACTAATCCACCTTTCATAGATTAATACACCTATTGCAGGTTCATGATTGGTAAAATGATTGCTCTATAGTGTCTTTTGTAATAGCATATTTTATACCTTGAATATGCACATTACATATTTTAATAGATTTGGTGGTAACTGGTAGTTGTAACATAAATAATTGCAAAATATTGACAATTATTATAATATTAATATTAAAACCATTGTAATTACATTGAAATGCCAACAATATGAGAATTAATTTTAACGAAAAACTTTCACATTTATAGCTGTGAATGTGAACAGGAATTTTAGTAAATAATTAATTGATACTGAACATAATTTGAAAGAAAAGTTCTTCCCCTTGATAACTATTACACTTACTAGCATGGACTGCCTAATGATGCTGCAAATTAATTTTCTGATTGCAGAATTTTGCCACAGACTAAACACTTACCATCACTTTCTATAAATAAAATAGATTGCTTCTGGGCACACATAAACATAGGAGTTAATGACTTGTGTGTTGGATTGCCTTCTGTTCCCAACATTATAAACAGGTATATGACAGACTTCCTTCAAAACAAAATCAGGGCAGTTGGTATTGCCTGCTTTAGAAAATGTATATTTTTTTAATCATTCATTTCATCTTAAAAATACAACAGTTTAAACAAAATTCTTATAGTCATTTAAAAAATAAAATGTTTACACTGTGATGAAATTTATTTCATGTAAATATTTAAAGGTCCGGATGACAAGATCCGCACAGTGAATGATCCAGAAATTCTGGCTGCAGGCAACATTTCTTACTGGACATGGGAAAGTCGAACTCGCATTAACCCTGAGACTAATCTTCCATATTATGAAGGTAAGCATTATGCCAGATATTATGACCCATTAGTCTTTCTGTCCCCTCCCCCCCACTCTCTCTATCTCTCTCCCCTGGAATGTTTCCATCCTAAATTTCCTTTCCAACTATCTCATTTCATATTTACCATATCATCTTTATCAGACGTCAATGTTACCACCTGTGATGTTGTCTATCAAAAAACAGAAGAGGGATTAAACATTAATAAAATGACTCATATTTTCTAAAATGTTTCTTTTAAGGGACTTCAAAACATGTTTCTAGTAAAACCCCATTTTTTTTTTTTTGTGGCGGAATGCAATAATTGCTCTAGCTGAAGTAAAAAAGGAAAAAACTATTAGTCATAAGACTTTCTACCTACTTTCTATTATTTTTACAAAAACTTATTCGTCTCTCAACTTTGTGTGTTAATCAAGATAAGCATTACCTGAAATTGTTGTATTACTTACTAAGTAGAAGGAAAATAAGGGAATACACTAGGCTAAAGTTACCAAATCTTTTAAAAGCCAGTCACTATAAGATGCAATTGAAGTTCCCTTTTCTTTGCATGGCCAGTATGAAAGTGGATAACGACTTCCTATTTGAATAAAATCTAGGTATTGGAGATTTTAAAACTAATAACAATGAATAACTTGAAAATGGTTAGTTCTACAAAAAAAGGAAATATATATGACATAAATTGTGTATTTTAACAAGATATATATTTTTTATCCCTTATGCAAAAGTCATTCAGAATGAAGAGGACTTAAGAGACTATTTCCAACAAATTCAAGACAAACATTTTATTTCTCATGTAAATATTTTGTTTCATATTATAATTTAATAAACATCGTTAGAGCAATTTTTGAGGGGGAAAAAATACAAAAAGCTTCCTGAAACTAAACTTAAACACCAAGTTTAATATTTAATAAATTTGTTGTTTTTGAGTTATGCACGCATGCATGCCCCACATACAAACACACACACTTTTCTAAAAGAAATTTCTTTTTATTCAGGGGACCTCAAAATGTCTATTTATGGTGAAATCTCTATATCAAGTTTTTGGTTGGAATATAATACCTTCTCTGCCTAAAGGGTGTGAATGAAAAACCAGCCCCAAGTATATACTGCTCTCCTGCCAATTACACACAAATTGTTTCCCATCATGAGCAGATACAACAATTAGATAACAAATAAGCTAATGCAAAGGTCTATATTAATCGAATTGATCTTTTCTTTTACATTACATTAAGTGCTTAAAATGACCTCCTTGTGCTTCAATGCACTTTTACACATGCCCTAACATGTTAATGCACACTTTGCATAACTCTTATCACATCAATTCTCAAAATTTCATTACAAATATTTTCCTTAAAGTCTTTTAATGTTATTGGGTTATTTGCATTCACTTTTCTCCACAGATGCAAGTGCTTAGGTCCAGCAAACACAGTGGTCATAATCCTTTGCTGACAAGTATTTTCTTCTGTGAATCTTTCATGAATTTGTGAGATTGATTCTCGTGAAGTTTGACAGGTTGCACCATCCTGTTAAAAAACAGCATACATACGTTCATGGGGTCAACTGTACATAAAATTCCTTCAAGATTCACATATACATATCAGTGTATATTTACTGTTGTTTCAAAAAATAAGATACCCACAATTCAACTTGCTGATGCAGCATACCACACACAAGATTTTAGTTTCACCGTGAAGAGGTTCTCAATAATCATGTTATACATATATTTGTTTGTTACTCACAGTAGGCTATGTGGCAATTTGTAACAAATTATATTATTCAATGTATAACAACATTCAGTCGAAGAGCTATTTGAGGTTCATTCTTATTTAGTATTTCTCACGGTAATACGTAGTATTATTACTTCTCAGGTTGTGGCCTTGAGGGAGGTAATTCATTCCAGGTAATATAATATTTATAAATAATACACTGGTTTCACTGGTAAGATATTCTTGTATATTCTTGGATATTACTTGATAGAATAATTATTAGAACTGCAGGATTGCACAGATAAGTGAACATTGCATTCTTACAGCATGCGTTCCTATAGGATGCTACCCTGGTGCCGAGAAATGATGCGTACACAAAGACTGACCAATAATGAATGCACCAAGTTGAGCGTGTATTCAGCTCTTATATAGGCTCGAAACTTATTTTATATGTTTTTCCTTATTAAACATTCTTTGAGGAAGTATGTAATACAGACTTCCTTTTATTTATTAATAAATTACTTTTGATACATATAATATTTATTTTATAAGCTATTTATGCTTAGTGAAAATTTAAATACCAGTATACCATGCTTGGGGATGCAGTATACTGGAAAGAACAACTTCCTTTTTCAAGCACGTAGCAATGCAATTATCATTGTTGGATTTTTTTTAAAATAATGATTTTTGATCACAACCGAAATAATACTTAAAATACACATTACATTCAATATTCTGATATTCACAGAACACTTGCAGGTTAATTACTCTCAGTAATTAATTTTTTCTTGACCACTTAATCAATAAATTTATATGGCATCAATTTCCTTCCATTAACATAAAATGAACACTTGATATGAAAACACTTGGCTTCCATATATTAACGTCTCAATCATAAAGGGATTGTTTTTTGACCAGTATCAGGTTTTCTGGGAGTTCAAATGTTCTGTCAGATAGAACCGGGCTTCATCACTTATGACATACAGCAGCAAATCCAACATTCTGTTTTCAATTGTTTGACATAGCCACATATAATAATTCACACATTTTGCCTTATCTTCCTCCCTCAGTTCTTGGACACACATCAGTTTGTAGTGCTTCACCCCTATATGGTGTAAAGCATGTTAATAAGACCTACAAGAAATGTTTACTTGTTGCAATTTGTGTCTACTCTTTGAACTCTTGGATCATTCATACTCTAATATCTATGGTCACAGCAGGTATATGAATGGATGGGACTCTTATTCTTTTTTGCATTTGCAGCTGATCATGTAGTATGCCACTTTGTCACCAAATTCTGTACACTATTTGGTATAGTGTTCATCTTTTTAATAACGGACTTCTATGAAGAATAAGGTAGTCTTAACAGAACTTTTCAACAGATAAAGGGAGAGTGAGAAAAGAATTAGTGAAATATCTTTCTATATTATCTAGCCAAAACTAATTATGCCCTCTGCTTTTACTTTCTTTATACATACTATGTATGTAGATAGTACAGGGTGGTGCACAAAAAACCAAGCCAAGTATTGGGTTGCTCAATATTGCCCAACAATTAGCAACTATTTTTGCAAAGCTGCTGCAACTACATTTTGTATTCTCAGTATGAAGGCTGTTACAATTTGGTTAAGATTTCTGAAGAAAATATCTCAGCAAGATGTATCCTCTTCAAGAAAGAATTACAATAGTGCTTATCCCATAGCATTGCCTGGTGTAGGCAACATCATAGCAGGTTAATATGTATATAGCTAATTTTGGGAATTAGATTAGATTAAATTAAATGAATGAGGTGGCTTTGGGGACTGTTGGAGATTCAACTTTTTGAATGTCAGCCTAAAAGGCATATTGTGTGACCCCACTGTAACAGACCAAGAGCATTGTCCTGCAATATGTGTATCCTGAAGAAGTTACAGTATTTTGACTTTAATACCAGCACCCATTCCTAAGACTTCCCTGTGAAAGGACAAATCTCTCTCTTACCTAGAGTAGGCAATCAAAATGGACATGTGAAGCCGACTCCTTTCCTGTTTCACATTCTACTAAGAAGTTCATTTCTGCAGTCAAAACTCGAACTACCACCAGTGCTTTTTCCAATGTGTGCATCCTATGACCACCTGAAATGTGTATCAGTTAGATATAGAAGAAGATAAGATTGTCAAATGCATGCAAATAATACAACTACTTAAAAAATAAATAAATAAATAGAAAAAATAGAGAGGAAATTATAAAAAAAACAGCATGCTAATAACATAGGTAAATAAATACATAAGAACTATTCAGAAAACAACAAGAATAAACTACAGAACTTTGAAAATAGATATAATTATGAGTTACCACAGACTAAGTAGCATTACAATTCCAGCAACATAATCATTGATAGCATATCAACATGCTTTCTATGCTCACTTTTTTACTTTCTGTACACATGCTATGTGCATAGTGTATAGAGAAGGTATTGTAATGCAGCCAAAAATTTGATACCAGGATTTCACCAGAAACATGTTTTAGGACAACTATGATTCCAAAAAAAGCATTTTTAGGGGAGAGAGAGAGAGAGAGAGAGAGAGAGAGAGAGAGAGAGAGAGAGTGGGTGTGGGTGTGTGAGAGAGAGAAACAAAAAGTCTGTTAAATATCAAACTTGGAATTTAAGTTCAGTATCAACATGAAGATTTTCAAGAAAATCTCCCATCCTCAACTACACCTTACATGGACAAATTTTCAAAATTTTGATTTTCTCAAAAATGGATGTGACAATTTTGATTAAAATATCATATATTAAAGATGTTTACATGACAAATAAAATGTATGTATATATATATTAAAATTTCTGGGATTAGTCTCTGAAGACTACTTTATTCTGGATGAATTTTACAGAATTTTGTATAACAAAAGATGGACAAAAACTTGCCACACAAAAAATGTAGAGTATGTTTAAACACACAATTTATGTTATATACATTTTTTTCGTGGAGTTTGTTTTTGAGATATTCCTTGTTTTTGTTTCAGCTTTAAAAATCTTACTTTTCTCATACCGGAATTTGTCAACTCCTGTCCATACATACAAAGAAACTTCAGTCACATTGCAACCAACTTTTGACTAATATTTCAGCCTGTGCTACTTCCCTATTTTTCTTCTACTTGCATGGAAGCAAGTAATAAGACTATAACTGATAATTTTTTCTCAATTAGCATGAAGTAAAGAGGCATAAGCTTTTTAACAATAATGTGCTGCAGAGATGTAGAGAAAGTCATGTAATTGGAACACATCAGATTTTTTTCTATCTACAACATTAACGTCTGACCCAATTCTGAACATAAGCACAATAAATACACATTTGCAAAAAAGGAACTTTGTTGGTCAAAGAACTGATGTAATAATTACAGTTCCCCAATGTTATATATGTCTACAGATTTCAGCTGTTTATGCTTGAACTAGATCATTCGTACATCCAGATTACACTCCCTTTCCCCCAAAGAGTAAAAGCATCTATGCCCTTAATAGCATTGTTGTATTTAGGTTACATAAAATTTCAGACAGTGAAAAACCTTTTAGCCCCTTTCCATTTAACTAGTGAATGGTATGTGGTCATGGCATCAAATTCAATAAGACAGAAGCCCTGAACACTACAACCTACTACGATGTTGGCCTCTATCAAGAGGCCAGTTAGGTCTACTAAAACAATATAATAATAATTTCAGGTGAGAACAAGAGTGTCATTCCCTGAACATGTCCAGGAAGTTATAGGCAAAATGTAGGGTGAACTTATTGGACCATGGCCTACAGGCCTAGAATTACATTTTATTGTATCAGATTTTAAGGTTGTTTTAAATTTAATATCTGTCTATTTTCATTGCAATAATTGAACAGTTTGCTTATAATTTAATATGCTTACGGACTGTAAATTTTGGTACTAAATGATTGTTGATTTCGGTACTAAAATTACTATTTTGTTGAGTATTTTGTGAAATAAAATGGCAGCACAATGCTTAATGTGTAACTTTATAATTTTATATTTGATTTACATGTTCCCCACTTTTACATTACTAACATTAAATTTTCATGAACAAACTAACCTACTATACAAAAAGTATTTAAATCTGCCAACGTTACAATAACTTCTACAAACCTAAAATTCAACATCCCGCTGCCCTCCGTGGTGTAATGGTTACCATGCTAACTTCATATACCCAAGGTCCCGGGTTCAAACCCAGCGGAGGACGATGGATTTTTTCGGGTGTAAAAATCCTTAGCATGGCTTCCTTCAGAAGGAAAGTAAAGCCGTTAGTCCCGTGTTGTAGATTTATGGCACGTAAAAGAACCTCAAGCCTGATTGAGAGGCCTCTGAGCAAAATTAAGCGGTCTCCCATGCCCAATTTAGAATGGGATGCTGAGAACCACAGTAGTTAAGGAGCATCCATAAATAACACGCCATTTATTTTTAACATCCCCAAAATACAAACCAAGCATGGTTTCAATATTATCGACATAAAGGTTTGTGCAATAGTCTGTGAGCATGTTTGTCAATGTGGCTAGAGAAATAAGGGTGAGCCACTCCGAGTTAAGAAGCTGCAATTGGCTCTCTGCCTGTGATGTAGCTGAGAGAGAAGTTGAGCACATGGAATACATACACAGTACAGCTAACGCACTAATTCCTCACTAATTATCAACTATTAAAACACATTTTGTCGGCATATATCATATCACGTACATTGTGGACATATACTGCAAATCAAAGTGAGTGAAAATTACATTATATGAGTAATGTCTGAGCTACTGGAATAAGGAGTATGGGAATGTAAACTGTAGGTGCTAAAAGAGATTTAAGACATTTATTTCTTTAAGAGCGATAAAGGATAATTTACAACTACTCAAAGAATTTGTTAAATAGTTATGCTGGTACATATAATGTATCATAAACAGTTAAAATTTACATAAATTCACATACCACTAGTGTTGGTTTATGTTGTTTTGGAAGATGCAGCCTATTGCTTATTCTTTCTTTCTGCATATTATTTAGTACTTGTTGTCTATTTTTTGAATTTAAGTATCTTATTCTAATAAACGTTCTAGTTGGAACATAGCTATAATTTTTCCCTGGACGTCTAGAAATTTTCTTTTAGCAAAACTATAAAGCTTTTAACACACATTTGATTTTTGAAACAATTTGCCCACAAAATGCACAAAACACTATTTCAAATTGGAAATTCCATTTCTGACTTGGACAAGTAAGCTCTCCTTTGGAAATAACCGATATCCAGTCTTTGATTGCTTCGGGTGGCACTGAATAAGTTTCATTTGGAGCATACAGACTTCTGTCTATTGTTTTGCTTTAAATGCTATGTAGCATGCTAAATATTACAGAGCATCTTGGCTGATGCTCGTAGCTTTTTCAACTGGGCTGCCACCTCTTAGAAGCTCATTTCTTCCTCCTCCTCCGATGAAAGTTTGTGATTGAGAATCCTCACCCACAATGTTGATGCACGATTCATTTGATATGAAGTGCTCAAAATCCTCTTTGTTGTTAGATGGAGTTTCCTTTTATCACTGATGCTCTATTAGAGAGGAATTATATTTGATTTCCCTAAGCAGAAACCTAATTCAATTTATTTCATAGGCAGTTGGACTGTTATAAAATGCTCCCAAACTTCAAACTCTAGAAAATAAAATTTCCAGACAATCCTGATTTAGTCTAAAGGTAAGTATGTAGGAGATTTCTTTTCTTTTCATTACATTGAGCAGACCAACCATAGATTTTATTGAAATTATAAAATCCTTTTGCAAGAGGAGTAAACATTTTCTTTTTCCACTCTCATACTAGTAATAACTTCCAGAAATCTTTTCAATGTGCTCTCCATGCTTTACAGTTTTAAACCATAACCACTTCTAATGGGTGCTCAGTTATCTAGGTATTCTAGAATTTAACACACAAAATGCATCATTTACTAATTCAATGAAGCAGCTCTCGCTTTGTTTGTCAGAAGTATATCCAAGCTTCAGAACAGTTCGCCTAGAAAATAGCTGGGCTGCTAATCTGACCTTCTGTGTGATCTTCCTGTAACGTTCAGGTGAGCATCTGTGATGTGAACTATTGTCAGTTCTGCATTGTGCTGTGATAGCACATCTTGAATATCATCTTTTTTTAAACATAGTGCTGTCTGGCAAAATAAACTCAGAAAATGATTTCGTAGGAGCTTCAGCAGGTGTGGTACATCATAAAAGAAGCCCAGATTTTCCAGGAATCATCACTAGAGTTGTAAAAGAATGTCCTGGATGCACTCTCATTCAATTGGTTCCAAACTTTCAAGTTTTACTCTCCCATATCACAGTGTGTGGCTTGATTTGACAGGCCTCAATTATATTATGAAGTAATTCTGATATAATTTTAACAAAGTCGTAATAAAAAGGCTGCTTCCATTTGGAAAACAATCCTTGAGCCATAACTACCTGAACGTTGCTATATGGGCCCAGTATTCGGTCAACTGAAACATCATAGCAAATACAAGAATCTATGTTCATCTCGTCGAAGCTTACAACCGTTAGCTTTTCTAAGTCTTGGAAATTAATTGCCCAAGACTATAAGTTATTTTACCTTGTTCATAATCCCTAGTCTACATTATATTTTATCTATCCATTTTTGTAAAGCCGAACGAGCAGGCAGAGGGGCATTTCTCTTTCTCAAATATTCATACGCTTTTTCAGAAAGCTCCCTTAATGCAATAGCATTTGCTATGTCTTCAGAGGACCATGTTACTCTCTTATTCCCACTTAAGACTCTTTATTTGTCCTGGAGTGAAACATGTTGATAGCACTTTTCTTACTCTATTTTCTACAGCAACTCGTGTAACCTTTGCGGATGAAACCCGATTTTTTATAGCCCCGGCAAGCTTACAACTTTGAATTCTTTTAAGAGCTGCGTATTTTTCTTTCAGTGCCGCCAAAGCAGCCGCGTTTTTTCCTTTTAATACTTCAACTTCTCCCTTTAGAATGTCCATTTCGTGGTCGCTATTGTCTAAAATTGGGTCGGTTATAGTGGCCTGATCAAGCATTTGTTTCTTCAGAGATATCGATGCGATGGTGGAAAAGGCTCGCTTCCTAACATTTCGGGCCTCGTGTCGCACATCTCGACCAGTGTGGACCTACAAAATGAGACGAAACGCTTATTATATTCTGCCCAATATTAGGACTACAATGACTCCATAACATGTTATTCTGTTAGAGGATGTAAAACGAAAAGACAAACCTGTGTCATTCCACTTGTACTTGGATCTTCTTTAAGTTTATCTCCATGCCAATTAGGAATTAACTGCGATGGAACTGCATCTGGGAGCAGAATTTTCTTCAGTGGCAAACCTAATAATTCATTTTTTAAATCCCGTTTATAGTCGCTAGCAATAAAGTGCGCTGAACATGTACGTGAAGTATCAGGGTTAAATTTGTAAGCACGCTTACAGCGAGACACCCATTCACGCCTTAATCGCTCATTTTTTGGAAATGAGTGATACATTACACCAGCATTCTACTTTTAACGTTCGTACCCATTGGAACCCGACTTTTAACACTTTACCAAAGCAGAAAAGGTAATCTATGGCGGACGCTGTCCATGCGCGCAATGCGGAAGGCCAACATGCAACATCTATTTAAAAACCACTACGTTTACGCAACATTAGCAAGTAGTTTGTGCTATTGCTCAATTTGCTAAATAGGTCAAAACAGACATTGGTATACACGGATGTAGTTATAAAATATCTGCAACGTAATAAATGAGTCAAAACAAAAGTGCGAGAAATAATTCATAATGTACGAAAAGGAAATGTTTAACTAAAATAAATATACTGTAGGAAGGGTAATAATAACAAATATAAGAGAAATGATTCATAATGTACAAAAAGGAAATGTTTAACTACAATAAATATAAAATAAATATAATCGCCCAAACTGACCAAACAAATAGTATAGCTTCCCCATGTCCTGCCGATTTTAAATATATATTCTCTCTTCAGATGCCGCTGGCTCCGTTTATTTATTATGCCAGCCAAAAACAGTAATAGTTCTGATTTCCGTCTATTTTGTTATTTGGTTAAATCACCGCCAAGCAGTAAACAAATGCAACATAAAAGAATGTCTTATACACCTATCCATGTAACAGAAAGGAAAACGTTGTACAAGTAAACATAATCACCCGAAGTAGTAAACAAAAATCATGTCCGCATAAGGGAAAATAAACTTTAACTCGCACATTCTCACTTTATATGGCGCTAGAGTATTATACGTAATTTGCAAGTCAATTGTTGGTTTTAAGGCCTAAAAATATGTGATTTATATAATTTCCAAAACTACTATTTTCTTGCATCTTTAAATGTAATGCATTACTAAAGATATTATACTTTGCGCCACGCCAAATTACGTCAGCCTATCCGGCAGAAATATATCGCGCCAAATGACGTCACCGAAAGCTAAGTAACAACCTCTAAGCATTGAAAACTATTTGCTAAGGACCTTGGTGATTTCTTGGTGTTTTTTTTTTTTTGGGTTATGTTGTAGCGTTGCGCGGTACCCGCCAAGACAAGGTAACCTGGTGTGCAAGATTACTGCATAAAAAAACAATCTATACTCAAGATTAGCTTTAAACATATGTGTACTCAATGTGGCTAGAAAACTATTGAACTAAAGGTGAGGGTGAGCAGTGTTGCCAACTCATAAAAATATGCTAGAGAACTAAAGGCATAGATAACTATAAAATGCTATTGGCGCTCTGTCTGTCACTGAGCTGAGAGCGAAGTAGAGCGCGCAGAATAAATATTCAGCAGCGAAAGCACTATTTCTTCATTAGTAATTATCAACTAAAAGGCACGTACATTCTGGACCGCAAATCAAAGTACGTGAAACTGCATTATATAAATAATGTTTAACTACTGTAATAAGGAGTACGGGAGCGCAAACTATAGGTGCTACAAGAAATTTAAGACATACATTTCTTTAAGAGCGATAAAGGATAATTTACAACTACTCAAAGAATACGTTAAATAGACATGCTGCTACATATTTTTACCGTAAAAATTTAAAATTTACGTGCCACCAATATTGGTTTATGGTGTTTTGGAAGATGACGTGGGCCAATGCTTATTCTTCCTTTCTGCGTGTTTATTTAGTACTTGTTACCTATTTTTAGAATTTAAATATATCATTCTAATAAACATTTACAATTGTATATAGCTTTGTAGTTACTTGCTGGTTTGTTATAAACCTTTTGGTCCCTAAACCACAAAGCAATGCTGAAGAGAAGCTCAGACAAATATCTATTGACTTTTAGAATGTTGAGTGGCATAATTATTTCAAATGAAATTCTGTTTCTGTTAGAAGTAACGTTTAAGAACCTTTTCCCATCCATTTTAGGTCTCGGTTTATATACCTGGAAAAGCTTGTTGTGTTCAGAGAAGAATAGCTTTGGCCCGAAGTAATTTAAGTATTTCCGCGTGCAGGCTTAATTATTCGCTTCTTCTATAGAATGCCAATTGAACAAATTAATATAAGAAAATATTTGAAGACCAAGTATCTTATAAGCAGGGCTGGAATTCGAATGACATGTTATCGCTTATCGTTTATTTTTTGCATAATTGGCGTTGCTAACGTGTACATAAATCCTTGTCGTGTGTCCTACATTATGAAAATGCATATATATTAGATGTTTTGACACATTCTTTTTACTTTCTCTACACGTACTATGTACATAATATATAGAGAAGGTGTTGTACTGCACTGAAAAATTCGATACCGATATTTCACTGAAAATACATGTTTTTTGGAACCCCCTGAATAAAAACACACACACACACACACACACACACACACACACACACACACACACACACACTTTTACTTCCTCTACATGTACTTTGTGCATAGTATGTAGAGAAGCTATTGTACTGCACCGAAAAATTCGATACCGAGATTTCACATGAAATACATGTTTGGGACACCCTGAATAAAAAAAAACATTTTTAGAAAAAGGTCCGTGTTTGTGTGTGTGTGTCTTTGGGTAGCATAGCTCAAAAACAAACATTCGGTTAAGTACCAAACTTGGTATTCAGGTTGAGTATTTTCCAAGGACACGACAAAAAGATTTTCAAGAAAATCCCCCCACCCCGACTACCCTCTATATGGAATATTTTTCAAAAATGGCCCTAACGATTTTGATAAAAAACATATATATGTATGTATATACAAGATATTTTTATGACAAACGAAATGTATATCTTGAATTTCCTGGGAATAGCATCTGAAGACCACCTCATTCTGGATGATTTTCATATAACTCCCAAACCGTAAGAGATATATACAAAAACTCACTACGCAAAAATGTAGATCTCATTAAAACCTACAATTTATATGATACACATTTGTTGTAGAGTTAACCATTTTCGAGATAGTCTGGATTATTGCTTTCCATTTTAAGTCACTTAAACTTTTCTCGTTTAAGAAAATTCTCGTTTCTCGTTTGTTTACGCCTCGCAAGCAAAGAGATTGAAATTTCAATTGTTTCACATAGTGACCCACTTTTAAAGGATGAAACCATCGCTTTATCCTGTGCATTTTCTTACTTCCATTCTACTTCAAAGAAGCTAATAATAAGGCTAATTATGCTTATGTTTATTTTGATTAGTGAGATTAGATGACAAATTAATATTTTGAATAAAATGTTGTTTACCGAACAGCTAGAGGACATTATGTGAATGGAATACATTAGGCTTTTCCCTTCTACATGCAAGGAACCACGCAATAAGGACAACTTCTGCTAATGTTTATCTCGATTATCATGAAGTAGATAGAAGAATAAGTTTTATAACAATAGTTTGTTACAGAGAGGTAGAGAAAGTCATGCGAATGGAACACATCAGATTTTTAGAAAAAGCTTCGTGTGTGTCTGTGTGCGTGCGCGCGCGTGTGTATGTGTATAGTGTGTGCGTACACAGCATAGCTCTAAAACTAAAAGACCGTTAAATACAAAAAATCTCGACATAGGGAATACAATACCTTCTCTATACACTATGCACATGGCAAGTGCAGCGAAAATAATTAGAACGAGAGTATGTTTTCCATTTTTCTTTATCTATACGTACTTTATACATAGTATATAGATAAGGTATTGAGATTTCATCGGAAATACATGTTTTGAGACCCCTGAATCTAAAATAAGTTTTTTTAGAAAAATATCCATGTATGCGTCTAAGGGCAGCATAGCTGAAAAACGAAAAGACTGTTAAATACCAAACTTGAACTTGTTACAAGGGTGCAACAAGATGATTTTCAAGAAAATCCCCCTACCTCAAACTATCCTTTACATGTAAAAAATTTCGAAATGTTTTATTTTCTGAAAAATGGCTCTAACGATTTTGATTAAAAGCTCTTAATATTTACATGAAAAATAAAATGTATATCTTCAATTTTCTGGAAACAGTCTCTGAAGACATGCTTATTCTGGATGAATTTTGCGGAATTTTGAATATCTGTAAACCGTAAGAGATAGACACACACTTAACACACACAAAATGTAGAGCTCGTTAAAATACACTATGTTATGCACATTATTTTCGTGTAGTTGTCAGTTTTTGAGATATTCTTCGTTATTAATTTCAGTTTTAAAAAACTTAAACTTTTCTCATACGGGAATTTGTCAACTCTTGTCTATTCTCACTCGCCGCGGCATCCACAGCTCCAGCGGCCGATCCCTCGGGCCGCTTCGGCGCTTTCAGCGCTGTGATTTACGGAGTCCACCGCCTTCTCCCGGAAAAGCTGATACTGGAAACAGCGCAGCTGCAGTGACCCTCATTGGTCCGCGCTTCCAGAATTCTCTCCGCTCGGGGACCAACGCCGCTAGTGCGCCTAACCTTCATGGGTAGGGCGCACTACACCGCAGCTCTCATCACAGGCCTAGCACTGCTGGGCCAACTGCACCGTTGCGAGCCAAGCCGCAGCACTCGCCACGCACCATGTCGTCGGTGCTGCCAGTACGGGCATTCCTCGGATTCCTGCATAGCGCAGCCTCGCTGCCATTACTGCGAGCCACCAACCGCCACCGCCGCCTGCACATAGCACGACCTGACCAGACGTCGCCGCTACTGCTCCTCTTGTGGGGGTGGTACCACTATACGGGGCAAGCATCTTGCCCGCTACATCCGCGGTCAACTCCACGACCTCCACCTCCAACTCGGCAATCAACTGATCGGCCTCCACAGTATCATCACCTGGCACCACAAGCTCCACTTCGCCTCAGTTCCTGGATTCCATCGCAGTCATCAGCAGGCAGCTCCAAGATATCGGCCTCCGCCTCAAAGCGCTACAGCGGGTAACCAATGTGCGCCTAGCGGCAAGCAACGGAGTGTCATCCGCCAACTTGCGGCAAACACCGGACAGCTCCGGCACCTTCGCCAGACATCTACTCAGGCGCACCTCAACCACGGGGAGGCGCTTTCATCCTGCCAGCGCAAGCTGTGCCGGATTGAGCATTACCTCGCCCCAGATGACACCGAAAACGACAGCGACGACCTGCCCACGCGACTGTGCGCTCTTGAGGCCTCGGTCGCTGGACTTGGAGAGCGGCTACGGACCACTGACAGCACACTGAAAAAGTAGTTCAAGATGTTTGAACAGCAGACTCAACTTATCCTCAACAGTAACGTCGGTCTCATGACCATGATTTCCAAGACAAGCCCTCCAGCGATGACTGCCTCCGGCAGCCTCAACAGATATCCTCCTCGCCGCTAAGTTGGCATAACACTTGAATTTCTATGATTAAAGTACAAATGAACCCGCTTACCTAACGATTGACAACTCTCCAATCCTTCACCCTTGAACTTCCGGGGCACTACAGGGCCTTGCGCCATGATTTTGTCCCGGACCGCAACGTACACGCACCCGGCTTATAAGCTGGCTGCAAGCACGTAGCTTATACTAACGGAGGTGCAATCGCGGTACTCCAATTACTTTCTTCATCTATTAATCCTTCCTGATTCTT
This sequence comes from Hymenopus coronatus, assembly GCA_030762935.1. Taxonomy (NCBI): domain Eukaryota; kingdom Metazoa; phylum Arthropoda; class Insecta; order Mantodea; family Hymenopodidae; genus Hymenopus; species Hymenopus coronatus. Next base: position 82,368,055 of record CM060897.1, on the reverse strand, counting down.
TCATCCCTGATCCCCCCCCCTCTCCCCCCCCAAAAAAAAAAAAACATCGGGGCAATCTCAGGAAGCTTACTCTCAGTTAAACGTCGGGACTCACTGTCAGTTAAACATCGCGACACTTAGGAACTCACTCTCAGTAATCATCGCGGCACCCAGTTAAATATCGGCACTCTCAGTGATGAATAGTCAGTCAGTGACGCACATCGAGATTCCGTTAAACACAGCTGTTGAAGAAACAAGTTTACTAAGTAAAATACGTGTGCGTCGTTAAGTAAGTAAAGCTCCTAGTAGTTCTTTAACTAATCAGTAAAGCAAAGTGCATGTCGTAAATCTTCTAGTCCGCAATAAATTGAAGAAGAAATTAACGTGTGTTCAACTAATTTTATAAGATCACTCCTTAAGCTACCCTCATTTGTTACCACCCTGAGAGAGTCAAGCCAGCATGCAGGTTGAGCTGAGCTGAGACACATCAACGGTAGTAGATATTCTCAACAAAAGGTACGTATATCTACTCATTTGGTAGCGGAGTGAATCTGGAAGCACCGCCACATACTTAGTCCCTCAACGTGGACTAAGCAGTTACATAATTGGCTACCATTACGTGGGATCAATAATAAACATCCACATACCTGGCGCCCTCTCGTGGGGCCAATAATAATAAACATCCACAAGATAAACATAAATAGTTAAAATGGTCTTTTTCCTTATAATCAGGAGGGAAATAGGTACGGGAATACACTAGGCTAAAGTGATAATGAAATATTGTAAAAGCTGTTGTTATGAAATGAAATTCGTTTCTTTGCATGGCAAGCAGTTGACTAATTCTCGTAAGCGAAAAGTTAAAGTATTTTAAAACTAAAACCAATAACAAGGAGTATCTCCGAAATGTTCAACTCCACAAAAAAAAAAAAAAAAAATTATTTGACATAAATTCTGTTTTACCCAGATGTATATTTTGGTGTAATTTTCCCCCTGTATCTTATGTTTACCAGCCCGGAATGAAGTTTTCAGAGGCTATTCCCAGAAAAATCAAGATATGCATTTTATTTTCATGTAAATATTTTTAATTTACGGTATTTTAATCAAACCATTAGAGACATTTTTGAGAAAATAATTTTTTTCCAGGGTTCGATCCCAAGCGATCGCTTGTGAGATATGTGTGGACAAAGCTGCGCAGGGGCGGGTTTTCTCCGGGTTCTCCAGTTTCCCCGCCGTTACATTCCACCGTAGCTCCATCTTCATTCCATGTACCACCAGTGTCATCGCCTGCGGTGCTCAAGTAGTAAAAGCGGGAGTTAAACTCTCTAAAAAAAATTCCATGTAAAGGATAGTTTGGGGTGGAGGTATTTTCGAAAAAATCTCCGTGTTTCATCCCTGGAAGGTACTGAACTTAAATAACAAGTTTGGTACTTTACCGACTTTTCGTTTCTTCGTGTTCACACACTCGCACACACGGGCCTTTTTCTAAAATGTTTTTATTCGGATACAGGGGATCCTAAAACTCTATCTACTATGTACATTGTACATACGTGCTAGAGAAAGTAAAAAGGAACAGAGAACAAATATATCAGAACTGATTTACTAAATTATATCACTATAGCTGTGCCTATTTTCTCTACCAACTTATCAATTATAAGCATATATACATTTATAGCTTTCTGTGAACTACTTTAAGAAAGTAAGGATAATTTCATTTGGGTCATGTTTGCAATTACTATGTATGTCATTTTTTAAAGCATTTTAATACTTTTTATAAATATATTAGGTCATCAAATAGGGGCCTTGCGCATTTTCCTTCCGTGTATTTATGTTCATCCCCCAATATTTGCTCACAAAATACTGATTTCTTTCGATGATCTTTCTAGTGATTTGGCATGATATATGTCCATGTGTAATTCAAAAGAACGAAAGCTGAACTAACATCAAGATATTGCATTTTCCTTGAATAAATATTAGCATATAACTAATTACATTTGGAAAATTCTTTGTTCCTCCTTTTAAAAAAATCCAACGCAAATTACGTTTCAGTGACCGCTATGCAGTGCATTAATATTTGTACCTTCTTTTAAGTTAGTTTCCCATCAGTGATGCCAATCTGAGTTCTTTTTGTGGGTGTTGATTACGAGCGTATACTGAAATATTGGGGGGGGGGGGATTGCTCTAAACTTAATTTTGGCAAAATATTAAGACTAGACGTAACCCTGTTCATACTCGTTCAATTGCAAAGAAATATGCGGGAATTATATGCAATTAATTTGTTCTTCATTAATTTAACAATGAAAACAAATGAAACTTTGGTTTATATAGTCTCATTTTCTACCGAAATAATGACGCCAAAATATTCTGCATAAAAGACGTTTTAACTGCCGAAAAAATGTATATCATGTTTTCAACTATCCTGGCTAATAAATATGCTTTGTTCAGATCATATTTGCATGATAATATGATCTACATAGAGTTTCCTTTATTAAGCTGGTTGTACCCAATACTTAAGATAATAATTTTTAATAATTTTGAAACAAGTTTCACGACTCAAGAGCATAAAGTGTTGAAGATATTTGCTTGCTAAAATTCGTCTACTAATACCATCCTTTTTTTAACATATTACAATTAAAGTTGAGCAACAATATAAACTAACAAAAGCAGTTTTAAAATTTACAGTGTAGAAACTTCGGAATAAATTTGAAGGACAAATATTTGTTTCCTGGCTCTTTTTCTCTTTCTGTGAAAACCAAATAACATCTACCGCATGCCAAATAAAACCTGTAATATGCTGTAAGCCATATCTCGAGTTCAATTTCCATAAACCTACAGCGTTTTAGCACATATTTGAGAGAAAAACGTAATTGTCGCCAGTTTGATATTTACGCTATTTAGCCATAAAAATGACAGATTTACATTTCTTGTTTCTAAAAGTGAGGTGAATTATTACAAGTGCGATTTGGTTTCAATTGTGGGTGTGATAACGCGAATTTTGTCTGAAAATGTGTGCTCAAACGGTCAGGTAAAGTACTGAATAGCTATGACTTCACTCTCCAGGACGTCACGCGCCAGGCCAGTCGAAAGCAAAGCGAGCAAGAAAGATGCAGGAAGAGACCCCGCTCCCTTGATGAAAAGAAGAAGACTACTTACTACTTATAGACAAAACTCCTTCAAAAAACATAGCAAAAAAAAAAAACAAAAAACAAAAAAAAGAAGAAAAAAAAGGCTACATTAACTCGCCTAACCAATGAAAATACATTTTCCTCGTCCTTCTCTTGGTTTCCAACAGCTCTCTTAACACTATACTACTATTTATGACACATTGTCAGCTTCAGTCGTATATTTCACTCATTTACTTTACTCCACATTATACATATTTACTTCTTGAAACACAGCAGAAATACTGAGTTACAGTTTCAGATGTACAGGTAACCGTTGGATTTCCCGAATCCCGCGTAATGGTTGCGTCAGTGACCTGCAATGTCTTTTTGTGGGTCACTGAACTGACCTGTGTGTCATTTGCAGTGGGTTAGAAAAAGAATCGCCCGCCTGGGTAGTATAGTAGTAGCGTGTATGCTTCACATTCAAAAGGTCGTGAGTTCGAATCGCGCTTAGGGTGAATTACCCGGATAAGATTTTTTCGGGGTTTTCCCTTATCCTGAGAAGACAAATGCCGAATAACTTAAGCTCCACAGACCCCGAGATCAGTTTGAAGCTTTGCTTATGGTGCTTGATATGTTTGAATCAAGCTTCATACTGTCCTTCCCACTTATGAATATACCTACTTGTATCATCGGCAAATAAGGTAATTTTTCATAAGATTAAAATCTGTTATATTTAAGATATTTGCTTGACAAATAAAATGTAGATCTTCAATTTTCTGGGAATAGCCTCTGGAGACCTTTATTGTTGATGACTTTTCTGAATTTTGCATAACTGGTAAACTGTAAGATATAGACAAAAACTTACTACACAAAAAATGTAGATCTCCTAAAACACACAATTTATGTTATATACTTTTTTTTTCGTGAAGTTGACCATTTTCGAGATATTCCTTGTTATTCGTTTCAGTTTTAAAATACTTGTATTTTTCTTATATGAGAACTTGTCAACTCCTGGCCATGCAAAGAAACAGATTTCAATTCCATGGCAACCACCTTTTAGAACATGTAACTCTCGGTTTAGCCTAGTGTATTCCATTATTTCCTTTCTCCTTATAAGGAAGTAATAAGACTATTTCTGCTATGTTTATCTCAATTAGTATGAAGTAGAAAACTTATTAACAATAATTTGTTATAGAGATGTAGGAAAAGTCATGTGAATGGAACACATCACTTTTTATTTTGCATTCATTATTTTGTAATTTTCTTTCCGTATAGTTGATCATAACTTTGCATTTATATTCACTATTTTGCATAGGTAAAGAGGGATACTTTTTACTTCACAAACTTAACAGATTTTAGTAGGTATAGGTATTTTCAGTCTGAAAAGGGTTGTTTGTGGGTGGAATGGTAGCTAATGTTAGGGGAGAAATTTTATTTTGGTAGTGTTTAACGCCCGCTTTAACTACTTATGGCACCGCAGGCGGAAAGGGGAGAAAAAATTACCATTCTATTCACATGACTTTCTTTACCTGTTCTGTAAACATGCTATTCCTACAATTCCTTTATCTGCATTATGCTAATTGAGATAAACATTAGCAGAAATTGTCTTATTTCTTGCTTACTACTATGCAGAAGGGAAATAAAGGTGAAAGGAAACTCAAACCTTTCAAATACGTGGATTTTAAGAGAAGTTCACATCTCACAAGATGGGAAATGAATTATGGAAGAGGGAGGAAGTAGATAAATCAATAACAATAAGACTAGCAGACATGGCAGTTCAGTGGTATGGACATATACAACGAATGGAGGACAAGATACTGGAAACAATATGTGAAGTTCGGTGCGCTTTACATTTCCAGAAAAACAAAAGAGATGGAACTAACGCATTTGAGAAGATCCATAGTTTAAAATTGAAACCAATAACAAGGCATACCTCGGCAATGGTCAACTCTACAACAAAAAAGTACATGACATAAATGTGTGTGTTAACGAAGTTCACATACTTTGAGTAGTAAGATTTTGTCTATCTCTTATGGTTTAACAGTTGTACACAATTCAGCAAAATTCATCCAGGAACAAACAGGTCTCAAGAAAATTGAAAATATTAATTTTATTTGTGATAAAAATAGTTTTAATATATGGTCTTTTAATAAACATCATTAGAGCAATTTTTGAGAAAATTTTTCAAAATTTGTCCTATCTTCAGGGTAGTTGGGGTGAGGATATTTTCTTTGAATCTTCCTGTTACATCTTTGGAAGATACCATTCTTAAATACCAAGTTTAGTATTTAACAGTCTTTTAGTTTTTGAGCTACGCTGTCCACAGACACATACTCGCACACAAAATGTGTTCTAAAAATATTTTTTTGGTCTCAGGGGACCCGAAAGCATATATTTTGCATAAAATCTCACCTACCTTCTCTATACACTATGTACATAGTAAGTGTATCAAAAGTGATCAGAATAAGAGTCAGTTTTCCGTTATTACTTTCTCTACATGTACAATGTATACAGTGTATAGAGAAGCCATTGCATTCCACCCAAAAATTTAATGCTGAGATTTAACTGGAAATATGTTTTAGGGTCCTGTCCAAAAAAAAAAACAATTTCAGCAAAAGTGTGCGTGTGCGTGTGTGTGTGTGTGCATGCATGCGCTACCCTTTACATGGAACTTTTTTCAAAAATTTTGATTTTCTCAAAAATGGCTCTATCGATTTTGATTAAAATATCATATGAAAAATATTTATTTGACAAATAAAATGTGTGTTTTGAATTTTTTGGGATTAGCCTTACAGGTGCGGACTACAGGGATTCTTTCAAAACACTCTCCCAGACTTACTTCAAGATGTGTCCTGCAAATAAGAAGAAATATGTTCTTTATGCATGATGGGGCACCAGCACATTTTAGTCTCATTGTATGAGATGTATTGGCTGGTATCTACCATGGCAGACGGATAGGTAGAGAAGCACCAGTCCCATCATGTTTCTTTAGGCTCAATCCTTTTAATTTTTTTTTGGGAGCACCTTATACAATTTGTTTGTGCAGCATACTTCCTGGATAAAGAAACTTTTAAGCCTATCATGAAAGCCTGCAAAACCATGACACTAAGAGGGAGTATTTGACATTCCATGCTTCGAGTGCATGCATGCTAGATGTAAGAGAACATTTCAAGCATGTGATATGAGTGGTATTTGTTGAACACCTCCGAACATGATGATAACATCAAAAATAGAGTAATGTGCCACTTTAAATATTTTGATTAATAACGTTTTAAAAATCAATAAATTGAAAACAAAGGGTTTTGAGGATATCCGGTTATATGCATTTTTTTCTTTTCTTTTCAATATAAGGAACCAGTCCCCAATCTTTGTAAAACTAATTTTGAATCATTCTGTATATTTGCATGGGTGATGAATAAATAAATCTTGAGAAAGATGAAGGAACAAGATTGTTCTGAGTGAAAGATAAAACAAGCAAGGACACAAAATATTTTAGGTTTACCCCTTCATCCGAAGCGTAAAGATTAAAAAGGTACATAATTGATGGTAGATTGCACTGGTTAATCAGATTATCTTTATTATATGATATGCAATGCATGGGAACACCTCTCAACCTGCCAGCTATGAGAGATTTATTACACCTTCTAACCATGAGAAAGGCATAAAGCTATAGTAGCTTGAAATGCCCTTGTTTATAACCAGGATACTTGTTGACTTGTGCCATGCGTGGGATGTTTTGACAATACTCAATTAGAGTCCACTCCAAAGTGACCAACTCTGGTGCTCTGTCACAAGGTTCAGTATCAAAAATCTCCATAACATAACTAGGATTTGAGTATAATTAGCAATTTCATCCTATTTTCAATTATAATGTTTATGTTTTAAAATTTTGCTGCTCCTAATACCTGCCATTCTGGACAGCAATGCAGTTTGTCCTTTTAGTCAGCCTTGTAGATAACCCCCTGGATATAGAATTAAGTAATCGTCATTGCATAGTATTTTTATTTATTCATAGATGGTTTCTTCTTCTTGAGGATTGGGAGCTTCCAATAATGAATTGTTGCTGAATGGATCATATTGAAAAGCCCAACTTTCATCGCATGTAACTATGTTTTTGAGGAAATCTAGATTTTTTTTAATGTTATCAACAATGCCAATGCAGCAACACAGTTCCTTTTGCATGGACATGAGGATTTTAGCACACACCTTTATTGTATCCAAATCATTGTACAAAATCTGTCTTAACACTTTCCTTATTGATGATGACGAATTCAACAATTGCTAAAGTTAAAATTTAGTTGAGTCGATTTTGTAACACTACATCACTTACTTTTTTATTTCGGAAAACATGTTTCAGAAACCATGTGCTTCCATTGTCAATTCCTTTGGTTGACTGCCGGCATTGCTATAGTAAACTAGAAAAAGCAGCCGTTAAAAAAGTCTTGGAAATGGAGAACAAACATTACAAAAGTAGAAGTGAGGTAGAATTACAGCTATATGAATTACACTTGAAACTAACCAAAAAATTAGGAAGCATCATTTGGGAAAATTTAGAAAGCAATCTTTTGGCTAAATTAAGCATCAAAATTAGAAACAAAACTTTAACGCAAAAACGTAAACTTGAAAAGCTGTGCAAAGAACAGGGGAAAAGAAAACCAATTCAAAAATCCACACCACAAATGAACGTCAAAAACCTATCGGACCAAACTTTCACCAAATCAGAACTGGATTTCTTAAACAAAGGGATGAAAACATGCGTCGATTTTTCAGATAAAATTGACGATTACATTGCGGACGTACAAATAGCCACCTAGCACATAAATGATATTGATAAAAGCATAATAAAAAGTGAATGTTGCCAAATTATCGAAACAATAGAAAGCAAAAAGAAAACTAACCCCCCCAAAAAATTTAATAAGAGCATTAAAAAGCAAACCGGTAGTTTATAGCAAAGCTGACAAAGGAAACACAATAGTAATTATGGACAAAACTGAATATGTGGAAAGAATGGAAATACTTAGAAAAAGAAGAATACTCTACAGTACAAAAGAACCCTCTAAACCAATGTATAGTTAAATTAAATGCCAGTATTCAAGAATGTAAACTAATAGACAAAAAAGAAAAATGCAAAATTAAAGTTGATAATCCAGTTCTGCCCAGAATTTATGGCCTTCCAAAAATACACAAGCCGGGAAATGCAATGAGACCAATTATAAACAATATAAGTGTACCTACATATAATCTAGCAAAATGGTTAACAAACAGATTCTCTTCCTTCCCTAAATTTGAAACGGCAAGTATAAAAAACTCTCTAGATCTGATCGATAAAATTAAAGACATAAAATTGGAAAAAACCGATATGTTAGTTTCCTTTGATGTTACTGCTTTGTTTCCAAGCATACCTACAGAAAGCATACAATCCCACATCAAAAACTGGTTACTTGCAATAGGGAAAACAACAGAAGTAGTCCGAGAATACATCATATTAACGAATCTGTGCATAAATCAAAATATTTTCACATTTAACGGGAAATATTACAAACAAACATCTGGTTTAGCTATGGGCAGCCCGCTGTCACCAATATTAGCAGATCTCTTCATGAGCACTATGGAAACTAGGATTAAAAAGGCATTCCCCTGGATGTTCAAAATATGGTACCACTATGTAGACGACATCTTTGCAATAGTCCCAGAAAAACACCTAGAAGATGCACTAAAACTCCTAAATATGCAAGAAAAGTCTATAAAGTACACAATGGAGAAGGAATGTGATGGACAACTACCATTCCTCGACCTAAAAATCATGAAAACTAATAATCACCTTACATTTGGCATCTACAGAAAACCTACCCACACCAACAGCTATATAAAACAAAAGAGTTACAAGCCCATTCCCCATCAGCATGCTTTACTCAACAGCCTTACACACAGATTGGTAAATGTACCAATGGGCAAAACAGAATACCAATGTGAACTTACTAAAATATTGGACATAGCTACAGAGAATGGATTTCGGGCAGAACTGGTGTACAAAAAAGTTAATAAGGCCAAAAATAGAAAGAGAATTAAAGAAGTCAGCACACTCACTCAAAACCAGAAAGAAAACAAGATCTACAAGAAGTTTACATACCACCCTACAACTTTCTACAAATTCCAGAGGATCTTCAAACGACATAACATCATTCTAGCCCCTAAAACAATTACTCTATAAAAAACATTTTAAATTCTAAATTAAAAGATGATATCCCACAAGAAAACAAACCAGGAATATATCAGTTCAGCTGTAATGACTGTGAAAAAATCTACATCGGCCAAACAAAAAGAAATATAAAAACCAGGGCAAAAGAACACCACAGAAATATTAAACTCAAACAAGAAGACAAATCTGCAGTAGCTTGGCATTTTTGGAAAGAGAAACACACTATAAATAGAAGCCCAAAAATCCTCAAAAACATTACAAGGAAGACGGAATTAAAAGTTTGGGAAAACATATATATTTGGAAAAACAAGAACCGGGTTTTCAATTTTGAAATCCCGCCAGGCGATCTACTCATTCAGAGGTTCATCAAACCACCACCAGGGACAGAGACAACCACCACAGCAAGCAATGCCGGCAGTCGACCAAAGGAATTGACAATGGAAGCACATGGCTTCTGAAACATGTTTTCCGAAATAAAAAAGTAAGTGATGTAGTGTTACAAAATCGACTCAACTAAATTTTAATTATTAAAAACACATCACTGTCTCAAAGTCCACCATATAGCAGGATAATTGCTAAAGTGCTTAATTGGCATCTCCAAAATAATTTTAGTTACTTTCTCCACCTGGAGAGTTTTCATAGTGGAGGGCTGACCCACTTTTGGATTCTCCCTGATGTCTTCCCTAATCTGTTTAAATTTATTAAACTGCTTGAAAATTTGCATAGATCACTACAAATTTCTTGAGTTTTTGTGGTAGATTTGGGTTTCATGAGGAATTTGATATTAACATGTTCTATTTTAGCATTCTGAACAGAGCTCAGACACCATCCACACCATCTACATTAGTAAAAGTTCATGGGCAGATAAATAGGTGTTCACCCTGGTCAAAGGATAGGAAATGAGTTAAAAATTAGGGACCAGTTTATTTATTGTCACACCTCATGATTTCCAAATACAATACACTCATTTCTGTACTACCTTTGAATTGATTTTCAGCCTATTTTCAAAACATAATGTGCATTCTGCAGCACAGTGTATAATGCAATAAATACTTTGTTATTTTATACCATAAAGTTCAATGACACACATGTGGATGAATTACTTTTCAGAGGACATGCAGATGAACTCTCGTTTTATGAGCTACCCATTGTCAGTAAAATGGACGGCTTTCATTCCATCTGTGATTGGCCTTGTCTTGTTTGTGTCTCTTGTATCACTATATGGACGTTTCCCTGCACACCAGGTAAAGTACAAGTTCAGAATTGCAGAAATTCAATTTATTTAAAAAAAAATTGAGCCCTGAGCTGAGTATACTGATTGCCTCGAACTCTCTATTGATTATTAGTTTTCATTTCATTTCCAAAAGTTGTATTCCATTCTCCAGCAGAAAAAAACTTGAAATTCAGATATGGAGCTCCATATGAAATATTTTCTTTTATTCGAATGAAATTCTTTGACTATCACCTATCATTGTTATTTTTTTTTTTTTCTTTGTATAGCCCCCTTTAACTTCAGTGGTCATATGGGGGGCTTTGACTTGTGAAATTTGAGTTACTGTACATTTTATAATATTAAGTTAATCATTTTTTTATTACTAAACACATGTACATTCACTCTCACATTCATACTTCCAGACTCTGTGGGCGATAGTTAAATTCTGGTTAAAGAAAAATTCCCTGCCTCAGCCGGGAATCGAACCCGGGACCTCCGGGTGAGAAGTCGGCTCGCTGACCACTCAACCATGGAGGCAGGCTATTGTTATTAGTGATTACCTATTATTATTATTATTATTATTATTATTATTATTATTATTATTATTATTATTATTATTATTATTATTCTAATTATTATTATTATTCTAATTATTATTATTATTCTAATTATTATTATTATTCTAATTATTATTATTATTATTATTCTAATTATTATTATTATTATTATTCTAATTATTATTATTATTATTATTCTAATTATTATTATTATTCTAATTATTATTATTCTAATTATTATTCTAATTATTATTATTATTCTAATTATTATTATTATTATTATTCTAATTATTATTATTATTATTCTAATTATTATTATTATTCTAATTATTATTATTCTAATTATTATTATTATTCTAATTATTATTATTATTATTCTAATTATTATTATTATTATTCTAATTATTATTATTATTATTCTAATTATTATTATTATTATTATTATTATTATTATTATTATTATTATTATTCTAATTATTATTATTATTATTATTCTAATTATTATTATTATTATTATTATTATTCTAATTATTATTATTATTATTATTATTCTAATTATTCTAATTATTATTATTATTCTAATTATTATTATTATTCTAATTATTATTATTATTATTCTAAATAGTATTATTATTATTATTATTCTAAATAGTATTATTCTTATTATTATTCTAAATAGTATTATTCTTATTATTATTCTAATTATTATTATTATTCTAATTATTATTATTATTCTAATTATTATTATTATTCTAATTATTATTATTATTCTAATTATTATTATTATTCTAATTATTATTATTATTCTAATTATTATTATTATTCTAATTATTATTATTATTCTAATTATTATTATTATTCTAATTATTATTATTATTCTAATTATTATTATTATTCTAATTATTATTATTATTCTAATTATTATTATTATTCTAATTATTATTATTATTATTATTCTAATTATTATTATTATTATTATTCTAATTATTATTATTATTCTAATTATTATTATTATTATTCTAATTATTATTATTATTATTCTAATTATTATTATTATTCTAATTATTATTATTATTATTCTAATTCTAATTCTAATTATTATTGTTGTTGTTATTATTATTATTATTATAATTCTAATTCCAATTCTAATTATTATTGTTGTTGTTATTATTATTATTATTATTATTATTATAATTCTAATTATTATTATTGTTATTATTATTATAATTCTAATTATAATTCTAATTATTATTATTGTTATTATTATTATTATTCTAATTCTAATTCTAATTATTATTATTGTTATTATTATTATTCTAATTCTAATTCTAATTATTATTATTGTTATTATTATTATTCTAATTATAATTCTAATTATTATTATTGTTATTATTATTATTCTAATTATAATTCTAATTATTATTATTGTTATTATTATTATTCTAATTATAATTCTTATTATTATTATTATTATTATTATTATTCTAATTATTATTATTCTAATTATTATTATTATTCTTATTATTATTATTATTATTCTTATTATTATTATTATTATTCTTATTATTATTATTATTATTCTAATTATTATTATTATTATTCTAATTATTATTATTATTATTCTAATTATTATTATTATTATTCTAATTATTATTCTAATTATTATTATTATTCTAATTATTATTATTCTAATTATTATTATTATTCTAATTATTATTATTATTCTAATTCTAATTATTATTATTATTCTAATTCTAATTATTATTATTATTATTATTCTAATTCTTATTATTATTATTATTCTAATTCTTATTATTATTATTATTCTAATTCTTATTATTCTAATTATTATTATTATTCTTATTATTATTCTAATTATTATTATTATTATTCTAATTATTATTATTATTATTATTCTAATTATTATTCTAATTATTATTATTATTCTAATTATTATTATTATTCTAATTCTAATTATTATTATTATTCTAATTCTAATTATTATTATTATTATTCTAATTCTTATTATTATTATTATTCTAATTCTTATTATTCTAATTATTATTATTATTCTTATTATTATTATTATTATTCTAATTATTATTATTATTATTCTAATTATTATTATTATTATTATTCTAATTATTATTCTAATTATTATTATTATTCTAATTATTATTATTCTAATTATTATTATTATTCTAATTATTATTATTATTCTAATTATTATTATTATTCTAATTCTAATTATTATTATTATTCTAATTCTAATTATTATTATTATTCTAATTCTAATTATTATTATTATTCTAATTCTTATTATTATTATTATTCTAATTCTTATTATTATTATGGTTCTAGTTGTTATTATTATTTATTTATTTATTATGATAGTTCTAATTAATATTATAATTAATATAACTATTATTATTATTACTAGCATTACATTATAATTATTATTGTTATCATTATTATAATTAGGTGATTAACATTCAAACAACAATGTCGCCCTCTGTGGTGTAATGGTTACAATGCTAACTTCATATAACCAAGGTCGCGGGTTCAAACCTGGCGGAGGATGATGGATTTTTTCGGGCGTAAAAATCCTTAGCATGGCTTCCTTCGGAAGGGAAGTAAAGCTGCGGGTCCCGTGTCATAGATTTACGGCACGTAAAAGAACCTCAAGCCTGATAAGAGAGGCCTCTGAACAAAATTAAGTGATCTTTCACGCCCAATATAGAATGGGACGCTGAGAACCAAAGCAGTTAAAGAGCGTCCATAAATAAAAGGCCATTTCATTCTTTTTTTTTTTTTCAAACAACAAAAGGTACTACTAGATGATAACTGAAAATTAATTTAATATTACTTATAATGGGGCTTGTTGATGTTCAATAAATTGGTTATGGGATTAAGTTAAAAAAAAATCTCTTTATTCATTTTTATTTACTCAGGAGGCCTCAAATTCTGCATTTCTGCTGAAAACCCTGTATCAAATTTTTGGGTGAAATTCTGAATTTCACTCACAGGTAAGTAAGTAGTGGAGAAATTAAAAAAAGATCATTGCATTAGGGTGGTTGTGTACTCTGTTAAGGTAAATAAAACTAATAGTACAATTCCAAACAACCATTTGGAAAAGAGTTTAAAATAAACCTACATACTATATCAAAGACTGTTAAGAAAATGGGAAAGCAACACTAATCATCAATTTCAGTATACATTTTTAATCAATAAGTAATTGTGTTACACCTCTCATACATTAGATATTGTGATGAAGAATTTTAGTCATGATTTTAATAAAAATTATCCAGTGAACGAAAGTTAATCCTCTCTATATAATAACAATTTTAAAATTGGAAAAGAGGCACAGTTTCTGCAAGATCTGAGAGCAATGGCATGCCATCTTAGCTAATTTCAAAAGTTGTTACTGTCATGCAGAAAGTAAAGGATGGCTGGCATTAGTGACCTCATTTAAACAGGAGCTGAAGATGATTATTATTATAAAACCCTTGTGGCCTTGCATCTAGGCTCTTGGCTTCAGTCAAGTCCAGTGATCCCAGTAAATTGCCTTCCCTCTTAAATCCCTGTTCTCCAAAAATGTGCTGGGATGTTTCAAAATCCATCCACACTTCCTATACATGGGGTCCTCAGTAAGCCCATTTTGTTTAAATGTCTTCCCAGATTGTGCTCAGTGAGACAATAACCACTCTTGGACCTGATTTATTAGTTAGGTAGGTTCAAAAGAGCCTCTTTTGTTTTGCTGTCTGGCTGTCATGGGTCTGATGGTAATTAGGTTTTTCTAAATCTCAAGCTGAGCCCTTACGGTGAGCTGGGTTATCTTATACTCAACACTACTGGGTCTTACAAATGTAAGATCCTCTCCTCCATAAGTCAATCTGTCATCTCTGTTAGCCACAGAGGGGCATGCTGGGGCTGAGTCAGCATGCCATTGTTCTTAGGCATTAACAAGGCTTTTGAACAAACTATAATTATAGTATGACATCAGTGAATGCTATTTTGTATGTGCAGCCACATGGAGTGAAGAGAAACCAGAGTCCCTGTCGAGGAGCTCAAGGCAAGCAGGAAGGAAATTCACGGTAACCATAATGTTATGTCAACACCAAATTTGATCTCATCTTGTATCTCTGCTGCATCTCTGTGATCGCCCAGGTATTAGGGCAAAGTATTCTCTGTTTAATAAATACAATCAAATGCAAAGAAACTATGTATATGTATTTTATTGTAAAATACCATCCATTTCATTCTTCCATTCCTAATATCCATTGAAATATTTCATTTTCTGAAATTTGTGCACCTTCTTCTTTGGATAATTTCTTTTCCCAAATAGTGTTTCTGCATGGAAAGAAACAAAATTATAAAAAGAATTCTGGTGTCTCATTATAGTTTTATTAGTTTATATGTCCTTTCTACTAAGGTGCATTTCAAACAAGAGCTTGGCACACTTCATGTAAATAGTTAAGACTATCTTTGCACATTATAATTAAGTGAAAAAAGTATATGTACAAGATGTAAGGAAATGTAAGGGAGTTTGGCACCATCAAAGTTTCTTCCTATAAATGGAAGAAAATATTCTTCTAGCATTTTGGCAGCTGAAATTTTGCTAAAATCACTTGCACACATATCAACTTACATATATAAATCAAAGCAAGCAAATGAGTTTATATTGACTCTTAGAGCAGGGGACATAGGGTTTAAACCTCCTCCCTGTTTTGTTTTTCAGTTTTCCTGCTGCACAAGTAGCTTCTGTTCTATTAGCATTATGTTGCAGTAAATTCTGACCACCCCTTATATACAAAGTGGAAGGGAGAAAAAAGGAAATTCACACAGTCAGGGGCATATTCTGTGGGCTAGCTAAGTTAGCTGTAAAGCCCGGTAAGTTTGTGAAGAAATAATTCTAATTAATTTATAAATAACAAAGAATTTATTCCTAATCAGTTGGATTTTTGCATTCTAGCCTATTGCTATGGTATAAAATAGGCTCCTTGTGATAAGTCTATTCTGTTTGTAATGTCTCTTTTATCAGGTGGAAGTAGCTTGACTGATGTGGTATAATGGGCATATTAGCAGGATGAGAAAGGAGGAGGAAGTCACTCCAACAAACCTCTAGGTCTTCTCTCTTGCCATGTGAAATGTAGTTGACGAGTCTCAAGAACAGTCAAAACAAACTGAAAGTGTTGTGCCTGTCTAGTGGTTTTTATTACTGAAGATAGAGATTCTTAATTTGCCTGATGGACACAAAATCAAAGTTATTCATTCGAAAAACAGATGGAGGTGTTTTTTTTTTTCACTTAAAGGCCTGGTTAATGAATAATGTCCAGTTAATTAGTAATTACAATTATGTTCGGCTCTGATTTTGAACATGTAATGCACAATTTTCTCTTTGCGTCACATGTAAAGTATGTTCTTCATATTATTATTATTTATTTATTATTATTACTTATATGTATTAAACTTCATTTAAATTATTTACATTATTAAGGATAGCTTTCATTAAATCAAGAACAAAAACGCTACATAATTTTCCAAATGGAAAAAAAAAAAAAAAAAAAAAAAAAAAAACAACCTAGCCCAGAACTTGGTTGCAGCATATACACATCTAAAATTTCAATATTGTCTTAGTGAACTGTTATTCCGCTCTTACAGCCAATCCTGATCTAAACCCATGACATTAACCAGCCCACAATACATAGGAAACCAAAGTGCACCTACCAAAGCATATAGTAAGTTGAGTATGCTTGATTATTTGTGGATGTTCAAGAAATATATTAATTAAACATGGTGCAAAACTTTTGGTTAATATGAACTAGTAAATAATATGAATAGCAAAGCTATAGATGGTTCCATTTAATCCACAATACATAGGAAACCAAAGTGCACCTACCAAAGCATATAGCAAGTTAAGTATGCTTGATTATCTGTGGATGTTCAAGAAATATATTAATTAAACATGGTGCAAAACTTTTGGTTAATATGAACTAGTAAATAATATGAAAAGCAAAACTACAGATGGTTCCATTTAATCCTGTTCAGTGTTAATCCCTGTTCTGCATTCATAATAAGGGAGCAGTCTGTAGGATGAAAACATAGCTACTTATACAAGTGCTGTTCGCTTGGTGCAAACAATAAAAGTGAACTAGGGAAGCATTCTAAAGGTAAGCCCTTAAAAGCAACGTCAAACAAATTGTGTTGAATCTTTTTAATGCATGAAAATCCAACTGTTGTCATGAATAACATTGTTAATCTACTGATTATACCAGTGTTTCCAAGTTCTGTGCATATGAAAAGAACATGTGAACACTAAGTAAGAAAAGAAAAAGTCATAAGTCATAGAATTAGAAAAAAGCAGGTAACTTTACCAAATGTTCTATTCCTAGGAAAGGGCACAAGGTTTTCTTTAAAAATGAACAACAAACGTTAGTCATAAATGATGCCAACATTGATTCTATGTTGCCTTCTTTTAAGCAACCTTTTTAAATTATTATTAGAAATTGAATTTAGGTTCATGAAGAGAAATAAAGTGAATATAATTGACAGAGAAGATATGTGATGAAGACCCACATTTTACACCTCTTCCAATAGTGATGTAGTTACCTATTAAGGCTGTGTTTTATTTTAATTCTCCTGTATTTAAATTAAATTCAGCTTTTATTTCAGGTCTATTATTATTATTATTATTACTGTTGTGGCTATGCATTTATATTTTCATTGATTTATTTATATTAATGTAATAGTACACAGTGTTATTCCATTATAGACATGAGCCCATGTGGCTTTTGTTTTTGTTTGTTCTTAACTGTTGATATAAACACAAGTGCTAATGCAAATGGACACAAAGTGTTTAAGCACAAGTTTGGTTCTAAGGCTAATACATTCACTTCTAAGTGTTTGTTTCAGTTTTTACCAGAATAATCTTTTTATACAATATCCTGCATTTTGTTTGTTCAAAAAAAAAAAATCTCCATCTTATGCTAATGTATATGAGTGCAGCAGCATAATCAGAAAAAATTGAGAGCTATGTACAGAATCCTTTTTTTAAACAATTTATATGAAATCAAATAATAAATAAGAATTAATCCTGAGTTGAAACATTTTTAAAAATATACTTCACATTCGTAGATTAAGGTGCAGCAACTGGAATTAGTTATATTTTGCTATTACTTTTTTTTAAGCAAGGGAGGTTTCAACTCATCTGGTGATGTCTTTGTAAGAGAGCAACAATTTTTAACAAGCAAATCTAGCATATTGATGGAAATTAACTTTCAAGTTTTGTTTAAGTGTTAGGCTAGTGCTAATATCTGAGAAATTATATTTTTACCCTTGATGGATTAAATAGATACTGATTGTTAGTATTTTTAGGAAATATTTTTTCTTTAAAAGATACATGAGAGGAAAAAAAAAGATATCACACATGGCTTTATTAGGAATTAACACCAATAAAAATTGGCATCTCTAGACAAACAAGTTGACGGGAAAAGTTGTTTCTATTAGTTTTGTTTCATAATCAGCTTACCCTCCCTGTATTTGAAGGATGACAACCCCGAGGACTTACAAGCCAATGCCTAGAGTCAGAAGCTTGTCGGGGAGGAAATGGCATGAAACCACAGAATGGAGAACCTGTTACAAGGGGTCGGCCCAAAGCAAGGCATGAACTTGAAGTGGATGATATGAAATGGAAGCAAAATTGGTGATTGGAAAGGTGATGATGGAGCAATTGGTGGAATGAATGACGAGGGAAACCAGAGGACCTAGATGTTTCTATTAGTAGCCTCACATTTAATCAAGTCTTTTGTTATATTAGAATAATATAGCACTCATTTTAAATACAATGGTTGCTTGCTATCAGTATATTTAAATTGTTTACTTCAGTAGGCCTAATCCTGCACAGAAATGTACTGATGAATACATCAATTAAGAAAAAGCAGTTTTGAGGCAGGTAGTTGTCCCTCAGTGGCATGCATGCCATTAAAATACAGGAAAACGGGAAGAAGTAACATAAAAGTTCTTAAAATACATAGCATTAATTTTATATTTATTTAGTGATGATTGAAAAAAACATGTGCAATACATTTACAAGAGTTTTGAAGAAGCCAATGAAATATGATTTGCAGATAAGTCTTGGGCCTAGTGATCCACATATCATTGTAAGCAGTGGAGTAGCATGGTTTAAAAAATCTAATATCATTTTCATAAGCTCCATATATTCCTTGTTACTGGTGTGCATTAGTAGAACATGCATTTTCTAAAGTTCAATAGTGCATAATTAACAATAAACTTAATGAGGTGGAGTTTTGCATCTAAGGTCTGTAGCTCTTACCAATGTGATGGAATCTCAACCACAATTTCTTTTACATGCCAGTAAATATGCATTTAAGCAACTTAAAATGTTAGCCTCAGCTGAAATCGAATTCACAACCTTGAGCACATAAATCCAGCTCTTAACCAATTCAGCCAATGAGGTTGTCTATTTAATACAGATAATTTGAGATCTCCTTGTGGTTTACTGGGAAAAATGTGAGTCAGTAGGGGGGAACGTAATGTCATGTCAGCATGTTACCATAGTAGCTGAGTGGTTAGAGGACTGAATGGAAACCAGGAGATCCATGGCTCGAATATCATCTATAGCATTAAATTTTTCAAACTGATTCTACAGTTCCAACTACACAGGCTAGTGTGGAAGAAACAATTCACAATGATTCACCTACTAATTGTTAACTAATGCTTATTGCATATGGACAACATAGCAACCATTGTCAGCTAGCCTGGATTTTCTGCTTGACTGAGATGGACCTGGCAGCTTATAAGTGCCTGACTCCCCTAGTATGTAGTGCATCACAATATGTTGCACTTGTATGGAATAACTATGGAGAGAATATCTTGCCAATCAAGATGGCCTGCTCCAATTGCCTCATACCCTGCAGTGGTCTGATGCTACTATGCAGTAATTGAAATTACCATTAAAAATCTCTGAAATTAAGATTACAACAAAATTAAAATATGAAACAACACAAGACAATGCATGGTCAACCTCCAAATCCCTGGCATCTATGCCACTGGTTGTATACCATGTTTCTAACACTAATTCAAAACTTCTGCAATCAGAAAGTCATATTTGGTCTGTGGAAAGATTCAAAGTAGTAATTGGAATGATAATAGCTAGGGCCTGGATTTTGATGAAATGTCATTTATGTTTAAGTTGTGGGAGACGATGCTTATTGACAATTAAGTTCATTCTGCAAGAAAGTCTTAAAATATATGTCGTTTTTATAGATTATCAAAATGTATTTTTCCCATACTTTCCAAGTTAGTCATTTTTAACATTTATATGTGGTTTTAGGTAATTATCTTGCCTTTATAGATTTCTATATGGCATTTTTGTATCTAATTCTCTATTTTAAGTAATTTTTTGTTATTTCATAATGAAGTAGTCATATAATGCAATACACAAGTAATAAAATTATTCATGGCAGCTTTGGTCATCCTTGGAGTATAGATGACATATCAGGATTTACTGCGTCCTAAAGGCAGATAATGCCCAAGCAATTAAATCATTCATAAGGAAACTTGTGTCACCGGTAGTTACAGTTAGAAAAGCATTTCTTCAGGTCAGAGTACAGTGCATATTACCAGAATGCCGGAACAAAAATTATCAACTGCAAACAGATTAAGACAATGTGTGTCAGAATTTGGTGAAAATGAGTTCTCATCCTATGGAAGTGTCTTAGTTTGTAAATTATGTGTGCAACATATCGGGCGAGAGAAACATTTATGAGCTGTCAAAAATTCAAACAAAAAAGTCTCAACTACTGCTAAAAGAAACTGCTTCCACGTCAAATAACAAGTCATCTTCATTTCATAAAGAAATGTATGAAGTGTTTGTGAGAGAGAATATTCCACTAGGAAAACTAGACAATTCTAAATTATGTGATTTCTTGGAACACCACACTGGTCACATGATTCCAGATGAATCTAATGTTGTGAAATGGCGACTTAATAAAGTGGAAAAGGATTTAAATGCCAGTGACATTATGTTCTTCAAATATGCTCCCATTACATCCATAGAAGTTTCTCCCAGTATAAAACCATGCTAGCTGAGAGCCATTGAAAACTTGAGGATGACTGTGGTAGTGTATTGCAATGCTAAGATATGCTTAGTTAATATTATTACTTTCTCTATATGTACTATGTACATAGGTGTATAGAGAAGCTATTGCATTGCACCAAAAAATTCGATACCAAGATTTCACCAGAAAAATATGTTTTGAGACCCCCTGAATAAAAAAAAACGCTTTTAGAAAAATGTCCTTGTGTGTGTGTCTGTGGGCAGCATAGCTCAAAAATTAAAAGACCATTAAAAACCAAATTTGGTATTTAAGTTTGGTATCTTCCAAGGATGCAACACGAAGATTTTCAAGAAAATCCCCCCACCCCAAACTACCCTTTATATGGAAAAAATATCGAAAATTTTGATTTTCTTAAAAATGGCTCTAATGATTTTGATTAAAATCTCTTATATTTAAGATATTTACTTGACAAACAAAAGCTATATCTTGAATTTTTGGGAATAGCCTCGAAGACTGCTTTATTCTGGATGAATTTTACGGAATTTTGCTTAACTGCAAAACCGTAAGGTATGGACAAAAACTTAACATAAAGAAAATGTAGAGCACATTAACACACAATTTATGGCATATACATTTTTTTTGTGGAGCTGATCGTTTTTAAGATATTCCTTGTTTTTAGTTTCAGCTTTGAAAAACTTATTTTTCTCATACAGGAATTTGTCAACTACTGTCCATACAAAGGAATTTCAGTCACATAGAAACCAGCTTTTGACTATCACTTTAACCTATGGTATACCCTTATTTTGTTTCTACTTACAAGGAAGCAAGTAATAATACTATTTCTGTCAATGTTTTTTCAATTAGGATGAAGTAAATATAAGCCTAAGCTTTTTAACAATAATTGGTTGCAGAAATGTAGAGAAAGTCACGTGAATGGAACATATCAGATTTTTTTTTATTACAGTGACTTTAACAGATTATCTGCAGTAATGAGAGGCTACCATACTAAGAAAAATTATAGTTTTAACTATACAATTACAAAATATCTTTAGACCTAATATTAATTTTTATAGTGTTAATTCAGAATTTTCATTAGGTCGTTTTTTTTTTTTTTTTTTTTTAAATTACAGGCCATTTTAAGAATTTTTGGGACATTTTATAGGCCATTTTTTTGCCATTTTTAAGGTCCAGTTCTGGGCCCTAATAATAGCTATATCAGTTTGAGTTATTTGTATATGCATTTCCTCTATCCCAAAATAATAGTTTCATTTCTTTAGGAAGTAATTTATTGCCAATAAATCATAAAGAAAGGAATATACTTAGACAACTAATACAACACAACCATCCCATGTTATTGCCAGTATTCACAACTGTGCCTGACCACTCAATATTATCCTAGGGCAGCATGAGCTGAAATGACATCAGAGATACGCTGTGGAACTAGAGAAACACTTCTGGTGTTGCCTTCTCTGTTTCCCCATTTGAGGAAGATTATTTGTGTTATGCTAATATATACTAGAGGGTGTTAGGTATTCAGTCTAGACTCTTATAGCTCATCATATCCATCCATATAATTTCATCTACACACATTTTACAGATACCTTAACTATCAAAAACATTAAAAGCCAACAGAAAGTTATATTAACCGAGTTCTCTTTGCACAGCCCAGTTCCATTTTTCTTTACTTAAAACTGACCTAAGTTTTGGCCATCCTTTACAAAACATCCCTATCTTCTGCTGTATACCATTTATACAAAGGAATTCTTTTCTCCATAGATCCATTTTTTGGTATTCAAATATTATATTATGCCCAAGATTTTCCTTTCCTTCATAAATGCAACCGTGACTCTGTGAGATGGCTTTTCTTATTTCTCTTAATCTTCATGCACCAGTTCTTAATCATGCTATTTCCTCCTTTTGTTCATTGGTTACCTTAACATTTATCTCCCTTCCCTGTTTCCTTCATTGATATATAACACACCAGACATTTTTTTACATTATCTCACAAAAAAAAGATTTGTTTTCAAATCTTTCATTATCCTCAAGTGTAGGATTTACAAGCGAGTGTCTGAGGTCAGTCGCCTGTTAAGGAGCAGAGAGAAGACAGGATGGTCGATCAGCCCAATGCTTGGTATGAAAGCAGATTATGGAGCAATTGGTGGAATGAATGGCAGGGGAAACCGGAGAATATCTGCCAGATGCCACTTCATCCACCGTAAATCCCACATACAGTATCCTGGGGTAGAACCCCCAGATATCTAAGTGAGAGGCAAACAGTCTAATCACTTAGGCATGCCACCACCATCTTCAGATCTTTTCCAAAATGTAGGTATACTTTCTCCTCTTCTTCAATGTTCCCCCATCCCATTCATTTCCATGATTATTTGGATGCTACTAATCCATCCAAAGTTCCTAAGACTTTTTTTCCTGACACTCCACATACTGCCTTAACAAATTGTCTAAATTCAGGATAAATCAATTTTCGGCACTCTTCCCATTTTCATCTGTGCTACCACTTTTGGCACTGCACTAGGTAAGCCCAATACTTCCCTACAAAGCATCCTAAGCCATAGCAATCGATTCCTCCCCCCAATCATTCCTCATATCTATATTTCATATAGCATTTTTGGTTCTACTGCCATATTATAATTCTTTGGACCATTATTGCACAGGCTCATTTACTAAGATGGCAGTCACCTGCAGCAAAGTAGAGAACATTTCCAGTAATAGTGGCAGTTACTTGAGCACTGATTGCACGCATCGTCTATACCTGCAACAATCCAGGCAACTAAGGAGAGGCTCCACCAGATGGGTAATTTACCCATGTGCTAACAATATATACGTCATACCACAAATGTAACTTGCAACATTTATACAAAGCTGTATTTCTGACGCGTGGCCTGCTACTACCAGCCAAGCTGAATATTCACGGACCCTGGAACTAGAGCACACAGATTTATATGCATACAATAGCCATATACCTTTATTAAAAAGGGGTGTTGGGATGTTGTTGTGCTGCCATGCATCTCTCACATCTAAAAGTAAAACCTTATAATATAACCGTAGCTCGGGAACTGCAACCACATGATACTATAAGTAAAGCAAATTTTTGCAATTGGGTGTCGGGTAAAGTTAATGATGGCTCTATGGACCTTAAAGATACTGGAGTGTATAAAAACCCAATATTGTACACAAAATGCCATTGTATGACCAGAGAATCAGGGTTTGGTGTGCAGGGCCTATAATATTTGAGGGAAAAGTTAATGGACATAAGTACAGGCATAGAACAATCAAACCATTCCTGGAATATTTGTGAGATGAGTGTACACAGACATATTTTGAACAAGACTGCTACAGAACATGCAGCTAATATCTAGTTGAAATTGAGGAATAGGGTCATCAGTAAAGGAATATTCCACTGTGATTCCCAGACCTTACAGTGTGCCACTGTTATTTACAGGGGCACAAAGTTATTGGAACAACCTGCATATATTGGAGAATTAATGCATATTAATATAAATGTTCTTAAAAGGCGAGAGATGTGTGACAGCACAAGTACATCATTTCCAATACCTTCTGTGATAAAGGTATGTTTGCATGTAAATCTGTGCATTGCCATGGGCCATGAAGCAGCCAGCCAGGAGTCAGAAATAAGGCACTGTATTTAACCACTATTAGAATTTTATGAGAAGTACCCAACTATTCAAGATTATGTACAAGGTTTAATGAGCATATAGACTGGCAGACTACCTCAAGCAATAAGAGCATCCTAATGGAGAGCTATGGTTGTGACTGTGGCATTGATGTTTAAACTTTCGTTCACTTTCCAATTTATTGCCTCTACATGGCTGGTATGCTTTGAGGTAATGGATAATGAAAGGTTCTGCACTCTCCATGATAAATAGTTATCAAAGCTGGCCTTAAAGTATAATATAAGGTTTCAAAAGAAGTACTCAGAGAAAAAGTGGAAAAAAGGAATAGTTTTATTAATTTCATATTGTCTACAAAAACACATTTATAAAAAAAAGGCTTTGGTTCATATAACTCTACAGTAAAATACAGCTTCAAAGATTTCCAGTATCTTGAATTGTATAAAAGTAAATACAAAGGAACATTTTCAAAAGTATACAAAATACTTAATATTTAATTCTAGCTATCTCCTATTGTAGGTTGGTACATTTAAAACTCGCAAAATAAAACATTTCTAGTATGCATGAAAACAACTCTACATTTGTACTAAAGTTTTGAGCATATTTTACAAAATGAATTCAAGTTTCATATCAAGGCATATTTCCTTACCACTAAAGCTATAATATTGATATTTCCAGGTACTAAACCAGCCTATAAATAAAAATCAGTACAGAAGTTTGGAGGGGAGGTTAGAGCATGAGAACCTTCCCACAAATTAAATTTGGAAAGCAAATTCATTCTTTGGGAGAGTGGCAATTCAGCTATCCTGAACTGCAAAATTAAGATAATTAGAGCAAGAGAGCTGTACTTGAAAACAGCATTTTCCCCTTTAACCAATGATAACTACCAATTCATCAAATTAATTTGGAATTTATTGCTAGCAAATTTGAAATTATGATACTGGTCAGTGGTCCCTTCTAAAACTAAGTAGCCAACACAAAACTAATGCCTACCAAACATTAAAGAAGTAACATCACGATTGGCAGATTTACATACAAGGGGGCTGCTTGCGTACAAGCTGAAAATTTCATTTTCAAGGATTTATTTTGATACCATCCTCTGCTTGCATGAATTTCAGCAGTTTTTTGCAACAATGCCTTAGGTTGAAGTGAATTTATGCTTTAGTCAAGTTTCTCAAGTTACATTAGGGAAGTGCTAATGTTTTGTTTCTGTAGCAATTTATTTTTTCCTTTTATTTGCATAAGTGGTAAGCTCTTATGTTTAAGTTTTTTTTTATTTACTTTAACGAAACCTGGGTTCAAATTCTAGTAGATGTATGTTACCTGGATAAGTTTTTATTTGGATGTTCAACTCTGAGGTGTATATCGGGATTGTTTTGTGAAAGGATGTTGATTTTTATGTTTACAATTTGGTATATTGTTTTATCTTGGTATCAGAGTAGGTATAGGCTCAACTACAAGGGCAATGGGATTAAGACCATTTCCATTTTGTCACAAATTTTATTCATTTGGAGTCTCATAGGATGGGAGGTTAAAACACACATATACAAACAAAAGAGGAAAGAATAACTCACATTCACCCCTCCCCCTCCCACCAAGAGGTACTACTACAACCATGGTAACTGTTAAAGGTAACCCATGTTTAGCATACAAAAGGCACGGATATATCTATGAAAATGCATAGCAACTCTTGTTCGGACTACCAAAGGTAAATATCTCCATGCCAGCCTCTCCTGCTCTTTACTATCACTTTGCCCCCTGTCAGCAACTCCTCAGAACTATTTGGCTGCAATAGAGATTCATTCTATAATATTGAGTCATTTCAAATTCTGTAACACTAAATACAAAATAACAATCACTTGGTATTTTTATTTACTTTCATAAAAAGCTTGCTTTCTTAACAAAATCAACCATGTGGACTTGCAGTCCATATGATTTGCTAAATTTTTTATAGAGATCACACTTGCATATACTTTCATACATACCAATAATAATTGATCCCAAAATTAAAACCTAAATCAAACAGCGATTGAATTTAAACCACTGGACAGAACAAGCAACTGATGTACACAGTACAAATTGCTCTAAGAGATTAAAAATAATTTATATCAATTTGACAACCCTAATATTTGCATTCCCAGTTGCCAAGGAAACAGCCTATTTCCATTTTAAGCCTAAGTTGCTGCTAAGCCTTACAAGATCATTGACACAGTAGTTCTATTGTACAATTGATTCAGGATATTTAATAATTAAGTAGAATACAAAGATATCAAGAGCCAAGTCCCTGTAATCCAGGGCCTCTCAAATGTGCAATAACCTCACACATGCAAATTGAGGTGCAGAGGTATTATGCTCCAACAATTTGCAGTATGGAAGAAACAACAGGGTAAGTATGGAAGGGGAAAGCAAAAGGAGTTAGCTAGGCAAACCTAAGGAAAGAGAAAACTCTTATTACTCAAAACTGAGTAGGGATTGTACTGTGGTCAACCTAGTGACATCACCTTTTGTACCTTGTGCCATGCAATGCACTAGTACCTACAACCTGCAGGGCCCTACTTTAACTCTAGATTTGCTTTTAACTCCTAGTAAGATATCAAACTTAATTTAGGTAAACAGTTGAAAGATAGTACTTGCACAAGACAATTCACATTTTTGTCTAAGATCTAAAGCATCTTCTTACAACACTAACAAAGAAGAAAAACAGTACATACACTCAAGTGCATGGAAACTTGCCAGTGCAACAAGTTTTGTTCTCACAAATAAAATATTAGCAGAATTTTTTTTCTGGGCATTCATATCAGGTCCTGATGAACTAGTATCTTAATAGTTTAAAATAACTTTTGCCAAACATTAACCCATGAACAAAGGTGAGGAGAGTGAAAAAATGGAGGTGGCTTATTTTGTAAAGGCTAATGTGCATCACTTGACAAAATGAACAAGGATAAAAAAGACCATTAAGTTATATAAATTATTCAAAAAGATAATGGAGATGCCGAGTAGTTTGTAAATACTACTGAGTAAATCCAGAATATACTATGTAGATATTAAACACTGAGCATGATAGATACTATTTAGTCAAGATGAATTTGGTTATGAAATCAGTCTTTGGTGCGACATTTCTAATTTCACATTTTTATTTTGCAGTAATTCACAAAATTTTATATTACTGTAGTACACTTCAACTTTTTTCAAATCCCAGCTATGCTAAAGAATTTGCAGCCTGATTTTATTTTTGCCACTTTAGCCTACGCATGGCATTTATGAAAGAACTACCTTTTTCCAATTGCATTTATAACGTCTCATTTAATTGACAGAATCCCGGAGATAAAATAAGAATTTTGTGCTATGAAGAACTAAATTACTGCTTTTGGGCAAACCAAAGGGCAATTAAATGAGTATGGCTTTTTTGCCTTTGTAAAAATCCTGCCCTATATGTGCCTATTGTGAAAAAACGATAAGACCATTCTGTCAGCAACATAAACCACCATCTCATTGAAAACTTTCATGCACAAAGTATACTCTGCATAACAGGTTTTGCTTTACAGATAAATTTGATTGCTAACTGCTATATTTGAGATTTTAACATTTAAATGAAAAAAGGAAATGCTACATGAAACAAAATAAACCCAGATAAGGCATTATTAAAACAGTTTTCACAGTAGGCCATTTCTTAAGAGATGGTATATTGTATAAACTTTTATCACTAATCTGTATTATGTTACACTAGTGCTTTATTTTAAGTAAGGCAATAACATTCAAACTGAAAATAAATTTGTAACTTGCAGAACAGCATCACTCTTAAGGCTGTTTTCATTAACATTCCTACACACATGTATGTAAATGCACACATTGGTATGCTCATTCAATTATTATAAAATATATTTCTATAAGGACCCTCAATGAACTCCATAACAATGTTCCACATACAATGATAAGATTAAAAAGAATCAAACTTTTCACTCTGCAGCAGCACATTACATTTATGCATTAACTGTGCAGCTATTACTTACTCTAAATCACTGGAAAACTATTATATCAATTATTGTTAACTAATTCTCCAGAATGTTTCCTTAAAAAGTAAGTTTTAACATACATTATTATCCGCTTCAAAATTCATACTGTGACCTGGAACAAAGCATTCAAACTTTCACATTATTAAAGCTTTCTAAAAAAAAATTGCAATCTTCTGATTTCACAACAAAGATCACAAATTCACTATTTCAACATTTTCTTTTCAGTTTTCTGCTCCAAATGTTATTCCTTTATAGAGATTTTAACAAAAATACAGTGGGTACCATAATTAGTAAATAGCAATTTAATACTACAGAAAATCATACAGCAGACAGCTCTTTGGTATTCACAATCCCATTTGCCCTTTCTGACAAAAGTATGTCTTAGAGCAAATGTTTCAATCTAAGAAAATCTTTTAAAGCTTCATATATACAAATGTTATGACAATAAGAGATGAGAGCTATGCAAAAGTAAACAGGGAGCTAGTTTAAAACCTACCAAACATGAACATATTGACACTTAAATGAGACAGCATTGTCATCTTAAATTACTTCATGGAAAATGTCATACTTTTCCTTTTACTGTAATATATCTTCCAAAATATTCATGTTATTGCAAACTTTGACTGAACATTATCCCAATCAACCAGTATCAACTGCAATGGAATTTATATGCCAGCAGATTCCTAAATAATATAAAACTAAGCAAACTACAGCACTCAGGTCCTGTATTACAATCGTCAGATAAACCATTAGATGTCTATAGTGCAGTTTAAGTTTCTAGAAGATAAATATTTTCTTCTGTACTAACCAATAGAGTTTAATTAATGCACATCAGAACCTGCAAGATCCAAGAAACGCTTATTACTTATGTGCACAAATTGAGATTTTTATTATTCTAGCTTCACTTTCTACACTAAAACTTAATATGACATTTCAGAGACTTGTCCAATCTCAATGGCTTATAAATGTTCAATTATAGCAGGCCTATACTTGTTTCATTATGGAAAACATCTTCACAGATAAATATGTTGTTGCAAACAGTGTATTAGCCCTTTTGCTAAGTCTTTCAAACAAGTAAACTGGCCACTTGGCAGATAGTTGCTCAGTTTCTTTTTATACACATTTTTTGAAGTTTTCCAAAAAGAAGGCAGACCAAACAAAAGGAGACTGTAGGATGGTTTGGCAAACCCTGGCCTAAGTATTCAGTACAGGCTAATTTTAAATTCTTATAATTGAGTGCATACTTTGATATTTAAGGAGAAATAGAAGCATGGAATTCTTCAAAAAGAGAAACCTGCCACCACTTATTGTTCATATCCTTCAGAAAAGCATGCCTGCATTATACTGACCCAAGGTGCTCATTTCCTGGAAGACAGTACATATAATTGTCCAAAAAATGCTGTTTCGCCAGAGCGTAAGTAGTTATAAATCCAATAATACATATCTTTGTTCTTTGATCTCTAACAGCCAAATTGCCCATTATATGCTGCCTGGCCTTTCAGTTAATCTATAGAATATTCTTCAGGTTGTTGATGTACAGAAGTTGCAGCAGGGATTCTTCAATAAAAATGAGAAAATGTAAACAGGTGCAGGCAAAATTGATAAGTTAATTGGTTCTATGTTGTTTCACGTTTTTCGTAGGAAGTAGTTATATCTTAATCCTTTCCTGTTCCTGGTTTGGTTTCATACGCACTCTGGATCATCACTCTTGAAGAATTGAAGTCCGACTTGTCTTCTCTCGTCTTTCCTTCCCAAGCAGTTTGATCCATGCTCGTTTAGGTGCAAACTGTTACCTCTTTGAAATTTTCAATTAGGAGCGTTTCCCTAGTAAGCTTATGCATCAGTTTTGAGGCTGTAAACTGTCAAACAAGTTTAATTCAGAAAAGGAGTCTTACTGTTCCTAAACCTGCTATATTCCTTGGTTTCACATCCAAGCATGGGTATCCATATTTTGCTTGCTAACTACTTACAGAACCTGGTAAATAGTAATGCAACATAATCCTAAATGAATAAGGACGCCATAAGCACAAGACATTGCTCAAATGAGGTCATATTACCCACCCGCCTTTATTTTTTTGTTAACCTAACATATGGGGCCAAATAGCACCATTTTGAAATGCAGATAGCCAACATAGTAAAAAAAAAGTTTGCAAATGAAAATGTTGCTAAACCTGTGGTTAATTGGGGCTTGCTCTTCACAGAACCTTCAGCTACACCCTATTGTCACTGCAGCTTACTACTCCATTCCTCTCCTAAAAGACATCCCTTAGCTATGTTTCACAGCTTAGAATCTTCAATGCCTCGCCTTGCTTTGCGGCCTTGGATCTGTGTTTTGTTGGTAACATAAGAACAGCAAAAGCAATGTTCCCATGATGAATCGCATGTAATATACATGTGGTGTGTAAATATGAGAAACAGAAGTGATAAAAGTGAAAAGTTTGTTAGAAATACACTGAAACATGCAATGTATATGTGAATGAATTATTTGTGATTATTTCCCACATTTTGATAATGAAAACTACTGCAGATATGTGTGCGTTATGCATAGAGCAATTACAAATGTTACCCTATATCAGGAATCGATCTAATCCCTCTTTACAGTTAGAGATATTTATTTCACTGTGTAGCTGCTTTAGCAAATCTATCATAATCAAAATTGGATTTCTGTCACTTTTATTTTCTAAATAAAAAATTTGCTTTCAAAGGAGAATTAATGCATAATTTGAGTCATTTGAGGAAAGTAATTATCTATAATTACAATAAATTTAGCAAGATGAATACCATAACATTTTCCACCTGACCAACATTACCAAATGTAAGCATATGTTTTAAATGTAAAGGAAGAAACAGAAGTTGTTCAATATAACTTTCACATAATTGTATAAACTGTTGGATAATAAAATTATACTTTTATCTAGCAGTTGTAATACAGGTCCTACGTGCCTAAAACTTTAATTATACGTGACAATGTCTCTCAAAATGAGGAAGTGATTAATGCAAAACTTACTTCTTATAAGCATATATGGCAGCAGAAGCAATTATACTGCATTCACAATGAAATGCAAGTGCAGACACATTGTAAGCACAAGAGTTTGAACTCATATTATTTAATGTAAGCATACACATAGAAAATGCAAGATGCAATGCAATGCAACACAAGAGTTTGCAAACTCCAAACTTTATCCTTGCATTGCATGCAAAGAGGAAGAATTCTGCTTCTTTTCTCTATGCATTGCCTATGAATTCAATAATGATCGCACTGCAAAATTTTGCAGGGCCTGCTGTACAAGCATGCTCTTCTATCTGGCCTTGCCATGCCATCTATCTCCCTCAAGAGGTTCTGACAGTCTCCTTGCGAATCCTTTGATTTAATGGATGTAACTATTATCTGTGTATAGATTTATTGGTTCTCATACATCAAAGACTTAGAGAGATAATTCTTAGTTCATTAAATGTGTAGCTTTATCACTTTCTGCAGTCTCTATGCTTCTACTATTTTCAATAATTTTGAATGAACAATTATTGTGACGTCACTGCCACGAGCATCAGTTGTTAGTAATATAATGTATTTATTTGTAACAGATTGAGTGAATTTTTTTATGTGGTATTGTTGGTTATGTTATTCAGTTTGCAGCTTGCGAAGCGCTTGAAAGATATTCACATGTAACTTGCGGATCTATAAACCGTTACAACTTCTTGCGTTGCACTTACGATTGCATTGTGACTGATGTTTCCTTACATCTGCGCTTGCATCTCATTGTGAATGTAGCATTACTGCTGTAGTGTTATAGTACTGTGCTAAAACAAAAAAGTACATAGGGATAATTTTGACAACCACTTCTAAGTACCAAGGAACTTGGTTGCAAAAGCAATGAGTACTTTAGTTGGTTGTTACAAGATCAAAGATGATGTACTTGTAGTGGTAAATAAGCTTCAATCAACAACTAAAGTTGAGCTGATATTAATTGTGCTTTAATTACATCTTCTATTTTCGTTTAGCTCACAGAATTTAATCATTTTGCTTTTATTGCCTGCACAAATAGATAGCACATGAACTAGTTGAATTATAAATGACGTTGCATTAAAAATAGGTGGCACCTTTATCTGAATGAGCAACACAAGAGAAAAATCCCAATATTTACAGTTGTGACTTTTTTTGCACCAGTTTCAATATTAAAGAAAAATGAACAGTTTTATCATCTTAAGCATTTGAACTGAAAGAAAAAAAAGTTACTTATATTTTGAAACATGGCTTCTTTTCTGACAAATTGGTATACATTAAACCTCTATAATGACCATGTGGCAGCACCAATTGTCAAAGAGTATTAGAAAGAAATTGGAATTACAAACAGTGAGGTGTAAGAATTGTTGCCATTACGGCTAGTGCAATAATAGTGGTAGTGTTAGTAATAATAGATCGCTTCTGCAGTGTGGAGGTAGTGACTCCCTCAGATTCAAGAGGCCTTAAGTTAGAATTTTGGTTAGGGTGAATTATCCAGAAAAGGCTTTTGCTGGGCTTTTCTCTTATCCCAAGATGATGAATAGAGTAACTAAGCTCTATGGAAATTCATTTGAGCATCATCCAATATAACTTATGAGGCTAAAGGATTGTTACACTATAAAAATATTAGTCATCATTGTAATTTTCTGTACTAAAGTGTGTTCCAGTTGCAGAATGCCCGGGAGGGGGGGGGGGGGCTACAGTTTTACCATGGACTCCAAACCAAGTTTGAGGCCCTGAGGATACTCCACATGAGCTAGTCAGAGGTGGAGGCATAGATAAGGATGACACAATCACCACCCAGAGCCAAACCATGGACCCTCAGCAACAAAGCTGCAAACAAACCCACTGTCCCCTTTATAAAATATGCAACACAGTGTTAAATAATTATCCTTGATTAACTCATTCCAACTTCAAAGGTTCCCATTTAATACTAAATTTATTGATTATAGGTTTATCTCAATATAGTTTTTCAAACTTCCCACTTATAAAACCGTTTAAAAATAATATCACAACAAAATGAATGGCAGTTTAAGATGAACACCACACAGTAAAAGTAAAATGTAATAACAGCTGCAGCTAAAAGTTATATTCTAAGAATTCATATCAGTAGTATCGAGTATATACATTAGCAAACATTTCAAATTGAACACACAGTTAATGATTCAGTGATACTTGTTTAAAATTAATCAGCCAATAAACTACTTTGTGAATAGATGTGCAACATCATATTCATGACCTTTTCAATGTTAAAAACCAGCAATTTACACAATTTATGGCACTTACATTCCTGTCACTAATCACTAAGTATGTTATCCTATTTTTTTTTAAAAAAAATATATATACAATAGTTGAAAAGCACAGCAAAATAAAACTTACAATCAATTGCAGAGACTATGCACACACAATCCATAATGATAAAATTAAAGCTTCAGCAAATAACAGAAAGCATTTGCTGAAATTTCAAGTTTTATCACCTTGTACAACTACATGTGTTGAACTAACGCAGAGCCTGTGTTTTCTCTCTCACCACTTTAGGTTTGGTAGAAATGCACTCTGCATTTTCTTTGCCTTTGGCAGGAACGGTGTGATTTTTCTGTTGCAGCACCATAGCTGACTTGCGTGTGAGTGATGATGCATTGTGCTGCTGTTCTTCCTTCAGTTTGTCTATTGTCCTCTTCTGAGCTCGCACCTGCTGTTGTAGCTTATCCACCTCCTGTCACATACATCAATATTTTAATAACTTTAGAAAACTATTGCACTCACTCAGATTTCAATTTTGTTAAATTGTCCTACAGCAAAATTGATAAATAACTGCTGCAAATATTTTTCACTTTCTTATGGTTCCTATTTATACAAATTGTACCATCGGCTATATCCAATCCATTATCTCCCTCAAAAATAATTAAAGGCAAATAAAGACAAATCAGAGATATAAATTTTATTTCTCAAAAGTTTGATATTACATTAAATTTAAGAATCATTTCCAAGAAAATAAAAGATAAATCATTTTCCATGAAAGGGTAGTTTGGGGTGGAAGAATTTTCCACACCACTATTCTCTGTCCAGCCTTACTTCATCAGTAATGTAAACAAAAGCAACATGTTGCAATGGATATGATTGGTTGCTGAACATTTTACCACTTTTCTCCATCACAAAAAAGTTCTTAAACTGCCAAATGAGTACAGAAGTATCAATAAAACTATGTAATGTTGTCTAGATAATATAGTATGAATGATTAAGGAACAAAATTTACTGATCATTTAACCATTATTTGTTTATGTAACAGTGCATATCCATTGTGCATTTCAATGGCTGCTTCTAGTCTGTAAGTAATGGCAGAAGTATGTAATGCCAGTGTAGAGAAATAGTGAAGTAAGGAAGGAATCATTCCTAATGTATATATTAAGATTTGTTAGAAGTACCTTATTTTTTCATTAAGCAATATTCTTAGCTAACTGTAGCATTTGTTGGTGTTTCCGAAAGCAGCATGAAGTGTGCAAAACTCTTAAATTAGCCAAGATGCAACATTTTGTGCAAGCAACTCTTCAACAAGTTACAGCCGAAAAATGCAGTGAATGGTGAAAATTGTTATTGGCCCACTAATTATTAATCTCTATGATGATTCAAATAGTTTGATTTCAACTGCAGCAAATGACTTGTACCTTGAAGGAGTGCGATCATATTTTTACTGTATGGTTGTCCATGTGTGAATGCTAACATTTGCAGAAAACTGTGTGTGTGTGTGTGTGTGTGTGTGTGTGTGTGTGTGTGCGCGCGCGTGTATGTGCAATATTTCAGCAAACTTTCAAAACATCTTCATTTAATAATTTTATAGGAGAAAATTACTATTTGTACTAAATATACGACTCCAAATTTGGTATTTCAGTTTAGTATCGTCCCAGGAAGCATAAACGTTTTCAAAAAAATCCTTCTAACCCATTAATATGCAAGAGTTTTCAAAATAGTCCTATTTTCTCAAAAATGACTCACGATTTTGATTAAAATATTACAAATTAAAGATAATTATCTGACAAAATGGATATCTTGAATTTGTTGGGAATAGCCTCTGGTCTTCTTTGCTCTCAATGGACTTTTGCTAACTGGTAAACCATAAAAGATAAACAAAAACTTGCTGCACACAATTTTAATTATCCTAGTTTTTTTTTTTTATAAAACCAATCATTTCCAAAATATTCCTTGTTATTTCTCAAATTATTCATTCACTTTGGTTCATCTGGTCATGTAAAGAGAAGGGATTTCAACTGCATCACAATAGCTTTGAAAAGATTTGACTGTCACTTTAGCCTAGTATATTCCTGTAATTTCTCTTCTGCTTACAAGGAACTATGCAATAAAGCCATTTCTCTTTATGTTTTGATTAGCAAGAAGTAGAAAAGAGAATGAGCTTTTGCAAGAACAATTTGTTGCTGAATATGTAGAGTAAGTGATATGAATGGAACATCAGATTTGTTTTTAATTCATGTTATTGAATTTTTTAATTTTCTCATGTGAGTTTTGTCCAATAATTTCAACTTAATTATTTTATATTTTTAAATGGTGCATAACAATGCTTAAATCCATAATTTCTGAAGCTCTCCTGAACATTTCAATCTAATAAGTAGAATACTGTAGTAAAAGCATTTTGAAAAGTGAAAATGCTGAAATAAAGGATTTGAAATAAATGGAATTTTAAGTTCAACGCAGTGTTTTATGCAAATAGTAAAAGACAGACTAATTAGATTTGCAACTTTAAATATTTTTACAGAAAGAACCTGTTGTACAGTATGAAAGTACAAGTTATCCATACTATTAGCCCATAATGTCCCAAAGAGAGAGTGTGCATGTGTGCGTTAATCTCAAAAAGCAACCAACCGATTTTGATAATTCTTTCACCATTGAAAACTCAAATTCTCCGATAGACTTCAAGCTATAAAGCAACTAATTTCATTTTCATAAACTACCAAGAATTAAAAATGATTTACAAAATTTTGGACTTTAATATGAACACATTGTAGCTATAAAAGTACACGATTGTAAAGACCACAAATTTTAGTTGAAAATACCACGGAGTAAAAAATAGTTGTTAGATTGGTATACAAGAGCTGTTGCACCAAATTCCTTGCAATAAGACATAACAAAAGCTGGTTTCAGTATACTGCAAGGAATATACATAGACGGTCATGCAATGCTTCAGCAATAACAAGACACAGTTTAGGTTGATCCTGTGGCTCAGTAGGTAGAGCAATTGCTTGTTGAGCAAGGGGTCACAGGTTAGATTCTTGGCTGTGGAATAGAAATTTTTCCTCTAGCCAAGATTTATTCCTTATCCCAGAGTCTGGAAGTATGAATGAGAGTAAATATGTATGATATAATGTATAAAACCCAAAGAACTACTCAAACAAAAAAATGCCTAAACAATCAACCCTGTGTTAATATTCATACACAATATTCTTTTTAATTAATTGCTCTTTATGAGATAATCCAGATGGGTACGCAATGAAACAGTATCAAAACCTCTCAATAACCGTTATTCTAATTTTATAAATGTATGCACTGAGGTTCATGGCTGCCAAAACACCTAATAAGCTAATGTAAGAAACTTATGTTTTCAGTTGAACCAGGCATCGATAATGGAGGAAACATGTTTGGGAAATTTAAAAAGTGAGTTGTTTAGTATCACCAAGCGACTTTTTTTTTATTTTTTTTTTTTATTTATTTATTTTTTTAAAACTCATTTAACTTCCAGTATTTTAAGAACTTTTGTTTTATATCCTTCTTAATTATGTTGTAATCAAGTTTGTTTTCAGGACACGTTACATAATTATAAGAGAAAATTGCTAACATAAATTGGTGAACCATTAGACGAACAGACATTTTTCTTGATTATCATAGACTATGTTTCACGGCCTGGCAGTGTAGAATCTTTGTTAGGTGTGATAAGGGTTTCTGCACTGTGAAAATTATGTAACCATTATTAAATTAACTATGGGAGCATAAAGAAAGTACAAAGGTTTCAAATTTAATCTACTCTAATTGACTAACTCTACAACATCATATCAGGTGATTCTTCATCCAGAACTTGCAAAATTACAAAAGGGGTAGAGGGGAGGATTCAATATAAAAATCCTCTAGAGCATTGTACAGTAATTTCATAAAGAATGGGGCAAATAGACCTTGTTACTGAAGTTTAACCCACTCAAGGATACCCAATAATGGAATCGAGGTATTAAAATTGAAAAAAAAAAAAAAAAAAAAAAAAAAAAAAAAAAAAAAAAAAAAAAAAAAAAAAAATTGGTAGTTTAGCGTGCATACCTCCAACCATACCAATATAGTCAACTCTCAGATATCACACCTTAGACCGCATGGCAATTCGGACACATGATAGCTCAGAACTGATCTTATAATATGCTCAATGGTGAAAGAATTATATTTAAAAAAAAAGTTGTAAAATGCATTCAATCAAAACTTGTCTGCATCCAACCATGCACACTAGATCCTGTCAAGTCAGCTTTCAATCTCGCTCGTTTCTCACTGCTGCTAACCGCACCTCTAACAGCCAGTAAAGGAGCTGAACATATGGCAGGAAGAGATTTGACTAACGAGCTTATGAAATTTTCATTTACTCGCAAGACTCACGAGTCTCGTTAATAGCAAGACTGCAGTGTAATGTGCGGAAACTCGCAGAGTTAGAATGCAAATGACCTATATTTTCATTATAAACCAGTATATAAACATTATTTGAAGCAGTAATTCTGTTATCCACTCTAATCTAAGCACATTTATTTGAGTAGAACAAAATTTTGTTCCCTAGCACTGGTTTGTTTAAACACTTGACCTGCATTTTATTACAGTAAGTGTGTTCTGCTGGATCAGGTTGAGTGCATTGCTCACCAGAGTTGCCAACACGATTATTTTTTCAGCCAGGCCAGCTCATAAAAATCCATCAAAATTAGTAATTTCCGTTTTTTCTTTCAAAAATAAAAATTTAAAACTCAAGATCAGCACTTTAGAACAATTTCTTGGTCAGGTCTGAAAGATGATCAAAGGAGGTGATTAATTACGAACAAGTGAGAACAGCTCTGCGCATTTATACATGTTTTTAATTGGCTGAAATGATATTTTTGACTGTGAAGTTAAAAAGGGTTAAACTGCTTTTAAATGTTTCTTATTTTTTTCATGAAAAAGTAAATCTGACCAGCACACATTTACATTGCTTTGGCAACATTGGTACCTCTATACCCCCGCCGCTGAATCCTTGCACTTGACAGTTAAGTTGCTACACCCACATTAAACAGATGAAACGCTTTACCCGTGTGATTTTCTGAACCAATCATATGGCAGCATTTCAGTCGGCAAGCCAGACAGTGGAAGCGAATCTAGATGCCGCACCGTTGCAATATCTGGCTATTTCCAACCGCGTGGTCAGTTTGCGAACACCTTACATGTGCTTTGAGTTGTTCTGTGTAAGCTACGTATTATTCATTGTTTTTATATTTGTTGTTACTGTTAATAGTGTTGTTAGCATTTCTTTGGTTTATTTATATATATATATATATATATATATATATATATATATATATATATATATCTAAATTTCATTACCTATATATTATATTATTTATACAAGATTTGAGGTGCGATAATGCCTCCTAAGTGACACCGTACATTGAGTGATTCACAAAGTGAAAATCCTCTGCAAAAAGATGTGCCACTTAATAGCCAGGCATTGGAGCTATTAAGAAGGGTGCGGAAATTTTTTGAAAAGTGAGGAGTACATGAAAGTTAATGGGCATCCCTCTATTCCTGCAGATAAACCCACGGAGCGAACTGCAGCAGCTCTTGGACTAAGCTAGGAGAACAGTAATAAGCAAGGGGGTGAAACTTCAAGAGCAGAAAGACAAAATCCCTGAAACATTTGGAATGCAGCAGGTATTTCTGTCAATGCCAAAGAAGAAAAAAAAGCAGCCTCATCCGGTCACAAATATTGATGCTTTCCAATTAGATGCCATACATAGGCACATATACGCCTATTATAGTACAAAGGAGTATCCGACCATACCAAAACTCCTCACTTCTTTTAAAGCATCAGAGCTTTTTACAGGAGGTAAGACGTCGCTGAAAGCAGTGTTGAAATAAATTGGTTTTCGATATAAAACACTTAATGGGCGTAGAGTGTTATTGGAAAAGACTCACATTGTTGTTGCACGAAGCGTGTTTTTAAACAAAATATTGAACAAAGATCTCGACAGAAGATGGTTGGACGAGTCGTGGGTCAATGCTGGAGATTACCACCGTACCACTGTCATTTTAATCCCATTGAACTAGTATAGAATGACTAAGACTTACATGAGGGAAAATAACAAGAATTTCACAATTACAGAGGTGGATAGACTTTTGCGGGAAGGTGTGGCGAGGGTGGATGCGGCTTCATGGACGAAAAAAGTGAACCATGTGCATAAAATAATACGAAAAGCACAGGAATTAGATGGAATCATCAGTGAATGTGAACCACTAATGATATGTCTTGGTGACGATGACGATGATGCTTCCGAGAATGATAGCAACGGAGACTTGGATGGAATTGAGCATTAAAATTCTAAACCGGTGAGTGGAATTCACTTTGTTATACCTTTCTCTCATTGTAACAAGCTATTTTGCATTAATTTCTTCCATTTTGTCGTAAATACATAATTTATGCTGCATACGTTATAGTATCACTGTTATTTGCAATTGACATCAATAACAACAAAATAGTTTCATTATTCATTAGCATTCATTTACTATGTAAATTGTTTATGTTTGGCTTTACACACGATAGAGACATTTGTAATCAGCAGTTGTTTACTAGTTACTCTGGCAACTTCGCAAAGGCAGCATAACCAACCTTACATGAAACCACCTGAACTGTCAAGTGCAAGGATTCAGCGGCGGGGGTTTAATAACCATTCCTTTAATTGTTCATTATTTAACCATTCTTTTCTAAAATGTTGTACATATCGCAAAGCCTTCTGTTCAATTAGGCAATTAAAAAAAAGGAATCCATTAGCACTGTATTTACCATGCTTAATTCAGAATTCACTCTGAAAAGCACCTGTGGCCATATACCACATTGGGGAGTTGTTCAGTCACCCGAGAAGTTTATTGCTGTTAGCTCTAAATAAAAGATAGCTGTTACATTGCTTAACAGACACTGTCTTGTAGGTACGCAAAGATTTATATCCGTGACAGTTTTTCTAAAGAAAATTAATATAATATTACTTAATAATTGCTAATATCTGTCAAAAATTTTGTCATCCATGAAAACTGAATTTTGTCCTCACATAACTTAACAACCCTGTTACTCACTAAAACTTTTGTATAGGATGAAGAAGTACTATTCCATTTATAAATCTTAACTCTAGACAGTTTCATTTTATTCAAGATCGAAGCAGCTGCACAAATATGCGAAACTCATACGTTACGAACTGAGTTGACGGGTGCAAGCCAACGCAGGATCAAGACATAACATACCAGAAGTGATGTCAAATCTATAGCATTCCTTTAGGTGATTCTACAGCATAGTAAATACCAGGTATGTATCCTGATATATGGTGGACTTTGAGACAGTGATGTGTTTTAACAATTAAAATTTAGTTGAGTCGATTTTGTAACACTACATCACTTACTTTTTTATTTCGGAAAACATGTTTCAGAAGCCATGTGCTTCCATTGTCAATTCCTTTGGTCGACTACCGGTATTGCCTGCTGTGGTGGTTGTCTCTGTCCCTGGTGGTGGTTTGATGAACTTCTGGATGAGTAGATCGCCTGGCGGGATTTCAAAATTGAAAACCCGGTTCTTGTTTTTCCAAATATATATGTTTTCCCAAACTTTTAATTCTGTCTTCCTTGTGATGTTTTTGAGGATTTTTGGACTTCTATTTATAGTGTGTTTCTCTTTCCAAAAATGCCAAGCTACTGCAGATTTTTCTTCTTGTTTGAGTTTAATATTTCTGTGGTGTTCTTTTGCCCTGGTTTTTATATTTCTTTTTGTTTGGCCGATGTAGATTTTTTCACAGTCATTACAGCTGAACTGATATATTCCTGGTTTGTTTTCTTGTGGGATATCATCTTTTAATTTGGAATTTAAAATGTTTTTTATAGAGTAATTGTTTTTAGGGGCTAGAATGATGTTATGTCTTTTGAAGATCCTCTGGAATTTGTAGAAAGTTGTAGGGTGGTATGTAAACTTCTTGTAGATCTTGTTTTCTTTCTGGTTTTGAGTGAGTGTGCTGACTTCTTTAATTCTCTTTCTATTTTTGGCTTTATTAACTTTTTTGTACACCAGTTCTGCCCGAAATCCATTCTCTGTAGCTATGTCCAAAATTTTATTAAGTTCACAAACCAGGAATATATCAGTTCAGCTGTAATGACTGTGAAAAAATCTACATCGGCCAAACAAAAAGAAATATAAAAACCAGGGCAAAAGAACACCACAGAAATATTAAACTCAAACAAGAAGAAAAATCTGCAGTAGCTTGGCATTTTTGGAAAGAGAAACACACTATAAATAGAAGTCCAAAAATCCTCAAAAACATCACAAGGAAGACAGAATTAAAAGTTTGGGAAAACATATATATTTGGAAAAACAAGAACCGGGTTTTCAATTTTGAAATCCCGCCAGGCGATCTACTCATCCAGAAGTTCATCAAACCACCACCAGGGACAGAGACAACCACCACAGCAAGCAATACCGGTAGTCGACCAAAGGAATTGACAATGGAAGCACATGGCTTCTGAAACATGTTTTCCGAAATAAAAAAGTAAGTGATGTAGTGTTACAAAATCGACTCAACTAAATTTTAACCAGGTATGTATTTAGGAAAAAGTCTATAAAATTGTCTAAATGGGCTAAAAGTTGATAAAATTATGCATGTTTTTGATGTTTGGAGGAATTTAATGACAATGACGGTCAAATTATTTGTGGTATTAATTGGTTGAGTTGGTTTTTTTAACACTGCATCACTTACATTTTTATTATGAGGGACTAGTTTCGAAAGCCTATGCTTTCATTTTCAACCTCACGGGTCCAACTGCCATTGCTGGTTGCATTTGCTTGTGCTCTCTTCTCTGGTGGTGAAATGATGAACTTCTTAACTAAGCTGTCTACTGGCGGGATTTCAAAGTTTATTAGGTGATCTTTGTTTTTCCATATAAGGATGTTTTCCTAGGTTATGAGTTCATTGTGGCCTGACATGTAAGTGACATAGTGATAAAAAAACCAACTCAACAATTTAATACCACATAAAATTATGCATGTTTATCTAAACAAGAACATATACTAAAGCAATATTTGCCCAAGATCTGCAAATTCTATTATTTCCTTTGTTTAAATGATTTGAGATTTAAATAGCCCACCAAGACTGTGATGACATTTAAATAACTCACGCTAGAGAATGAGTTAAAAACGAAATGTGGTATCACAGCATCTGCAGATATAAATGTACATGGTGTCCACTTTGATTACAAATAAGTTTGTAAATATTTTACTACTCCTAAGAAGTTTATGTTGCATGAAATAATTCTATTTTGGGTTTTATCTGAAGTTTGAGTACCTATTAAGTTATAATCATAGCAACACTAATGAAAGGTGTGTCATTAACACTAACATTGCTGATCAAACGTGTAAATGCGTTTGGATATACATATGTGCTGTTAAACAATGAGTTATCTTTTGTTATTAATAGGGCCCACATTTTTAGCTTTTTATAAATGCAGTTTTAGCCTTTTACTATCTTCTTTTAACCTCTTTAGGTTTAT
Organism: Hymenopus coronatus; assembly: GCA_030762935.1. NCBI lineage: Eukaryota > Metazoa > Arthropoda > Insecta > Mantodea > Hymenopodidae > Hymenopus > Hymenopus coronatus. The sequence continues at coordinate 82,324,461 of CM060897.1, read as the reverse complement.
AAATAATTTTCCTAGCTTTTCTAGGCTTTTAAACAATGCTCCTTCCTTTTTCCTAGCGATTTAAGCACGTTGATGACAAAAGCCTTTTAAAATAATATAGATAAAAATAATAAAACTATTTTACTTCATGGAAGTCTGCTATTAATATGTACATTGATTTAAAACAATGTATTACTCAGTAAATGCATGCTAGAACATTATAATTATCAAGCACATGTTTTAATATATAGCACTCACATAAAATAAAATAAAGTTCACTTGGTAGCACTATTACTATACACAACTAGCCACATTTGCAAATTTTCTGTTGTTTTTTTAATATATTCCTATAGGCAGAAAAGATTTAACTTTTTAAGATGTTATTGGCGCATACTTAATGCGCACAATTTCTATACCAAGAGCATTCTTTCCCTGGATAACCCCACATGTACACTAAAAAAAAACACCTTAAGTTTAGAGAGTTTTGGGTCTTAATGTCCCATTTAGCTTTTTTAAGCTGAATAAGATTAGCACCCAACCGCTTGAAACATAAGAGTGCTTTGAAGCATTCTAATTTACAAGGGGAAAATAGATTGAAACCTATTATTACGTAAACAATTTATTCATAGATCATACCTCAACAACTCCGCCTGTAGTTACGAAAATTCTTGAGTTGCTTCGGTTTTGAGTACTAGTTCTCGATACACAAGACTCTCGAGAGCGGTGTGACTTACGAGTAACGAGCGAGAGCGGCACAGGTTTTGACCGGCTCTAAACACACTGATTACTGTAATTGGACCCTCCCCCATTCTCCTAGTTTCTTTTGAAAGTAAAACAAACATTTTGGCTGGATTCGATCCTTGGTTTAAAAGATTAGCCACTCCAATCATGCTTAACCACATGATCATAAATCCAGACATTTAGATTTGAATTATTTAATGGAGTTATCCAATTTATCCAATGGTAAAATAGGTCAGTTAACAATCATGCACCGGACATCATACTGTGTCCATATCGCTGAAGGGGTTAAAAAGCTAGCTGTGCTACATCAGGTAGGCCAGCTAGTAAGTATAAAAAAATCCAAAAACAAAAAATCTGACATTTCCTCTATTTTTTAACCAAATTTCACAGAAGTATTCAGCTGTTCCATGATTTGAGCAATTTTCCTAACACTTATTTTATTTTTATTTAAAGATAAGTGATGAAAATTTATAACAATGAATTCAAATTACCAAATTATTCCACACTGCTGTTACAAAGTTTACCACAAAGAATTAAAACATCTCCATGATGAATCATTATAAGCAATGGCAATTTAGAAAAATAGCAGCAAGCATATTTTTAATACCATTTTTGTCAACATTTACTGAGTTCAATGGTGCATTACAGAAACGAGCGGAACTTCTGATTGAAAATAGAGCTAATTTATTAATAGATATAGGAGGGAGAAGGTAAATATAAAATTTAGGCACAAAATCTTAAGTGTTGGATTACCTGGGCAATGTTAAAAGGAAATAGCTGAAGAAAATAAATAAAAATGGGAAACTAGATCGGCTGGAAATATAATTTAATATGGATAGCGAATCAGGTCATCTTTAGATTTAAGTTTACCTGATAGTTGAATAACCGCAAGGTTGAAACTATTTGGGCCACTCTGTTACATAGAACATGGGAGAGGTCAGTATAATCACCTTGTGGTTTACCAGGAAACATTTGAGTCAATTGAGAAATTCAATGCCATGCCAGCATGTTGCCATGGTAGCTCAGTGGTAGAGCAACCGACTAGTCTGGGAGATCTGTGGTTCAAATCCTGGCTAAATCATTGAATTTTTCAGTCTGACTCTACCTATCCGAAGTCAGTATTTGTATGGTCAAGCGATTGTAAATAGTATTATAGAACTTACTGTTTTATTATTAACTGTAAATAAATTTGTTGCAATATATCATAGAAAAGGACTTTATATTAGTTGATTCAGTCAAAAAGTAGGTTAGTGTGTAATGGGAGAGCTAAAGAATTTATATATAAATAGAAAAAAATTACAAACCTTCTTAAGCTCAAAGTTTTCTTCCTTTATCTTCATTACATGTCTAATTTTCTGCTTATGATTTTGGTGACCAAGTACCTCTGCATAGCGAAGACCAAGCTCTTTCACTTCTCCTTCCACTGCTTCCTTACGCGACTCGAGAGCCTCTCTTTCTGACTCAAAAGCTTCTAGTTGTTCTCTGAATGGGCCAATGAGTGACTCCAAGTTCTTACACCGCTGCTCCCAGCTTTCAGCAAGAGCTGCTTTAGCTTCAGCATCTTTCAGCAACCTATGTAGTTCAAATTTACATCATTATATTTAGGGCTATCACATTTTAAAACTAAAATTATCTGTGTGTTCCATTCTACAACTCTGTACCAAATTATTGTTAATAAGCTTATACTTCTACTTCATGCTAATAGAGATAAACATTAGCAAACACGGTCTTATTACTTAATTCCTTATAAATAGAAAGGCAAATAAGGGAATTCACTAGGCTAAACCGACAGTCAAATGTTTTAAAATGTGGCTGCTAAGGGATTGGATTCCATTTCTTTGCATAGCCAGGAGTTGATAAGTTCCCATATGAGAAAAATTTAAAGTATTCTAAAACTGAAACCAATACCAACAAATATCTAGAAAATGGCAAAGTCCATACAAATACAAAAAATCATATCTCTTATGGTTCAACAGTTATGCAAAATTTAAAAAAATTCATCCAGAATAAAGAGGTCTTCAGAGGCTATTCCCAGAAAATTCAAGATATACATTTTATTTAGCATGTAAATATCTTAAATATAAGAGATTTAATAAAAATTTCTGGTCATCTTTGAGAAAATAAAAACTTTCGAAATTTTCCCATGTAAAGTAGTTGGGGTGGAGGAATTTTCTTGAAAATTTTTGTGTTGCATCCTTGAAAGATGCTTAACTTAAATATCAAGTTTGGTATTTAACGAACTTATTTTTGAGCTATACTGCCCAGACAGGGACATTTTTCTAAAATGTTTGGTTGCATTACAATACCTTCTCTATACACTGCATACATAGTATATGTAGAGAAAGTAAATATAGGAGACTATGCAAATGTGTACATCCACCACCTCATACATACAAGTATTTCATGTTATAAGCTAGAAATCATCAGGGCTCAAATTCTCATATAATAATTGTTAGATTATAGGCATTTTTAGCATATGCAAACCCTTATCATGGGTTCCATTTATATTTTGATTGTTAAAGACTGTCAATTGTCAGGATCATATCAGTGACAGCATTTTATCCCACAGGAGTATTTATATCTAATGACATAGGGTTGTCACTTTAAAGCAAAACTAAAATCCATTGGTCTGGGTCTAGTTTGAACCCACTCATGGGTTCCAGATTATGAAAATTCATGTCGTTTTATGGCAAATTACTACCTTTAGGGCATTTTTAAACTTTTACATAATTTTCTTGCGTTCTACATATGTTTAGTATACAAAATAAATTTGTACATTTTACTTCCATTCTTACAAAAAAAAAAAGTTACCCCTATTCAACTGTTAAGTCTATAAAGAGATACTTGAGGGTACTATTGTCGGGATGGCAGGTATCTTTGCAGTTACAAATTTACATCAGAAACTAAGAATGAGACGCTCAGTTTTTTTCACTTTAATGAGTGCACAGTAAGTTTGTTATTGCCATAGCCTGCAAAATCTTTTTCAATCACTATTGATTATATCTTATCTAAGCACTCAAAAAGACAGTTTTTAAGACCTGCTTCACAAACAATTTCTAAATTTCCTTTTCAAATTGAATTTTTTTTTTTCACAGTAAAAAATGCCTAAAAGCAATATTTATTCACAGCCTCTTAGAAATATCCACTCTACAGTAGAACGTATTGTGGGAATATGTTCCCATAGAATACAGGTGTTTGGGATCGTCATTCTAAAGAGCATTTTTCTTGTTTTCTCAAATGTACAAGCCACTTAACTAAAAAAAATTCATTCTGAACATTGGCATAATTTTATTACTGCCCACTGCAGTTTGGGATTAACAAGCCTGCTTTCTAAATTGAAAATTTTTAAAACACGGAAGAAATATTCCTATATAAGAAAACCCCAATTTATAATTATTTTGACACTTGAAAATGACATTGCTTACACAATTTATTATGCAAAAAATGGAAATGGCATGTTATTTATGAACGCCCTGTAACTACAGTGGCTCTTAGCGTCCCATTCCAAATTGGGCATGAAAGACCGCTTAATTTTGCTCAGAGGCCTCTTTATCAGGCTTGAGGTTCTTTTACATGCTGTAAATCTACATGGGACCAACGGCTTTACTTCCCTTCTGAAGGAAGCCATGCTAAGGATTTTTACGCCCAAAAAAATCCATCATCCTCCGCTGGGTTTGAACCCGCAACCTTGGGTATATGAAGTTAGCATGGTAACCATTACACCACGGAGGCCAACAATTTATTATGCAGATGCAGAGTGTTAAAGCATATAATTTGAACAACTAAATTGGACTGAATCTATATATATATATTGAGTATTTTGATATGAATCAGCCATTTGTAGATGCTTTTTAATTTATTAAAATGCTAAGCAGCATGGGTGCCTTAAGACAAGCTTTACGTCACCTCCACTTCTAGGATTTTTCCCCACAATAAATTCAATTCAATTTATGTCCCAATATTTAGAATACCCAATAAGGAATTAGGTTAAAACAAAATCTGAGTAAATCTCCCCGGTATTTTAGTCTGTTCGTTCTGGCAAACTTGCCCCTCTCCCATAACTCTTCCACTACAGTACTTCCATGTTGTGAATTGCAAAGGCAAAACTTGTTAGGTACCAATTGTAGTAACCATTGGAAACAGCATGTGACCCACTATCAGCTACCTTACAAAGAAGGCTCCATGCTCAGTGCGAAGTGTTTTTAGGAACCTTAAAATACTATGGATTGAGATATCTTTAACATAAAAATCTTTATCATAATTGCAACAGATTTCTAGCAAATTTTATTAATTTTGCGCTCTTCTTCTGAAAAACCTCATCGAATGAGCCATTTATCCAATGTAAAAAGCTGAAAGGTTTCGGTTTTACAAATCTAATTTAAATTAGTTGGTTTAAAGTAAAAATCCTACTCAAAATATGACATATATATTTACCTTCTTGATATTCAATATCTTATAAAAATATTTATTTAATTGTTTTTTCACACAAGCCACATGTAGGATAGGAGTTGGATAGGTAGAGTAAGACTGAAAAAGTCATTGCCATAGCCAGGATTTGAACCATGGACCACCTGGTCTCTAGTCTGTTGCTCTACCACTGAGCTAACATGGAACATGCCAGCAAGGCATTAAATTTTTCAACAGACTCGCATGTTTCCAGTAAACCACAAGATAATATCAAATTATTTACATTATTTATATAAATTAACATGATAGAAAAGTATGTAATTAAAGTAGCAATATAGCAAGATCAATCAAGAGATACGTCTATAACAAACCTGAATGGTTAGACATATCACAATTACGATAAATATTACAATTCTGGCATGAACTACTGTGTATAGAGCAGTTTTTACCATTTGATTAATAATGTTAAAACATCTAATAGTTCCTTCACAAGTCAAACTAAAGGCAGTAACATTCTTGCAGTTTTGGGGCAATAATCTTTATAGTATAAACCTAGACTTATAACTATGATCAAGTTTTGGTAAGTTTTTAATGATTATTTACTTGTATTTATTTACTAGTTCACTAAATCATTCATAGTTCATTATATAGCTCACCAAGCATCTGTAACCCTAATGCCCCTGTTAGTATTAAGGTGCAATATTTTAAAGCAGAATTGTTAACCGGTACTGCATGAAAATAGGAAAGGTTATACAAGTGCAATTGAAACCATTGACTGGATGCACATACCTATTTCTACTGGGGCCACAAGGGTTAAGTATACAGAAACAGAAACACAGTCTTTTATCTCACTGAACATGCAGACTATTTGAAAGGTCAATATTAGACGGGATGTTCTGATAAGATGGCCCAGCACTGCACATGATACTTCAAAGGTGTGAGGGGAGAATGTTAAGTGACAGTGTGTTCATTGAGAAATGTTTTACACAATCCCAATGCAAGTAGATAAAAACAAAAAAAAATTAATTAAAAAATATGTTGCGTGTAGCAACAAAAAGTATAGTAAAATACCAATATGGGTTATAGAAAAGACAATTTAAAACTGGACCTAGAATCCTCAATTATACCATGGGATATTATAGTAAAACCAACTATTCTCCACAACTTAGTAACAACCTTGGTTTTAAGGAGCACCACCAATCTGATTTACGGCAACTTTTCATTGGCCTAGCATTACTTTGTCATTTGAAATCACAATAGAAAACTTTTACTTACTTCACCATGGATTTGGCAAGTTTCAGGTGGATGTTATTTGCACATATTTTCTTACTGTTACTGTTTTTTTAAATAACGTACTCAATGATACTGCCATTCATAAAAAATATGCAAAAATTCTTTTATCTACATTCATAAAATTAGTATCTAGTTGTTTTTCCTTCCATTTTCGTACGTTCTCTACTTAGTTCATAATGAGACTGAGATTTCAATAGAAATACATATTTTAGGGCCCCCTGAATTAAAAAAAAAAAAAGGAGCATTTTTAGAAAAACATCCATGTGTGTGTGTGTGTGTGTGTGTGTGTCTGTGAACATAACTCAAAAACAAAAAGCCGGCTACATACCAAACTTTATATTTAAGTTCAACATTTACCAAGAAGTGACACAAAAATTTTCAAGAAAAATCCTTCCAACTACCCTTTATATGGAAAAATTCTCGAAAATTTTGATTTTCTCAAAATGGCTCAAAGAATTTTGATAAAGATACTATATGTTTAACATATTTTTATGAAAAACAAAATGTATATCTTGAATTTTCTGGGAACAGCCTGTAAAGACTTCTTTGTTTTGGATGACTTTGGTATAACTGCCAAATCTTAAGATATATATATATAAAAAAAGGGTCATTTACAACTTAATTGTAAAGTTAACCATTTCCGAGATATTCCTTGATATTGGTTTAAATTTTAAACCACTTTAAACTTTTCTCAAACGAGAAGCCATCTTTATTTGCATCTTTTGTTTTACTCCTGGCATACAAAGGGAACTAAATTTCAATTGTTTCACATTGAGACCAGCTTTTAAAAGATTTGACTAATGCTTTAGCCTAGTGTATTTCCTTATTTGCTTCTGCTATAGTTTATTTTGGCTAGCATGATGTGGATAAAAGAATAAAATTTTGTAATAGTAGTTCGTAAAGAAAGTCATGCGAATGGAACACAGATTTTTTTCATGTTGCTTTGCAACAAGCAGGCAAAAATGAACTATAATTTGGGATTTTACAGACTATGATTTGTATAAAATACACTGACCCAACTATTATCCATAATGAATCATTATTTACTGTTCAGCAAATGAATATTACAATGAAACCCCTATTTTACATGTCTCCAGACCATGAAAAATGTAAATAAAGAGGAAATGTTGGTTGGTATCTAATGTTGAGCAGTTGGCAGTGAAGCCATTCGCTCTCTTGCATTCCAGTATTTTGATGTCATATTATCATGTCGACTCAAGTTTGGGCAGCGCAGTAGATGGTTTCCATTCATAATGTAAAATTAAGGAAACCAATGGAAAATTTCACATATGCAGTTTTATTCAAATTAGCATACTACTTAATAGTGGGGGGGGGAGGGAACTGAATAAATATGGAATAACAGCTTTCTTGCAAAACATTTCTCAGCCAATCCATTTGGGAAAGCTGTAATTTTCTTTGCTGGTTTAGGTCTGTAAATCTCATTGGATATATAATTTGCAAAATAATAATTAGCAGACTATATTTCTTCATTAATTAGGATTCACAAATAAGGTTTCAACAAATATACCCTGGAATTATTTCCATGTATAAAGCAATAAAATGTGTTCATAGATAATTGTCAACATAATGGTCAAACTATATATTTTACACTCAATAGAATTAACAAAATGAATCAAATAATTTTTTAATTGTTTAATATGTTTCGACAATACATTGAAGTGCAAGACTCATGACTTGAGAGCAGAAATAAATAAAACAAAAAACATAAAATTGAGAGAAATATTGACTAAAAAGAAAATATCAAAGAAAACACAAAACTTAATTCAACATTGCATATATGTCTTATTGGTACGAACCATAAATTTTGGTGTAAAATTGTTATTCAAAGAACATAAATTAGAGTTTCACTGTTTTGAGTTGACAGTGAAGTGCTATTTTAATGAAGCCATAAATAGTTTGATCAGTTACTCCTGCTTCAGTTTTTGGTCAGATTGAACAAGCATGGAACAACCCATTATAATATTTTCAAAGAAGCTTATTGTCATTATGATCACATGTTCAGAATTAGGGGTGATTGCATGGGCTCATGGATATCCTAACCACCTTGCTCCACAATTTTCCTTTCATCAATCTAAATCATCCTACCTTTAAAAGCATTACACATCTTGGGAAGGAGAGAGGAGGAGGAGAGAAAATGTCTATATAATCTCAAAACTTATTAAAATATAGGTAAAAAATCTGATGTGTTCCATTCACATGATTTTCTCTACATCTCTGCAACAAATTATTATTAAACAGCTTATGCTTCTATTTATTTCATGGTAATCGACAAAAAATTAGCAGAAATAGTCTTATTAGTTGCTTCCTTGTAAGTGGAAGAGAAATAAAGTTAAAGTGATAGTCAAAAGCTGGTTTCTATGTGACTGAAGTTCCTTTATTTGTATGGACAGGAGTTGAAAAATTCCTGTATGAGAAAAGTTAAGTTTTTCAAAGCTGAAACCAAAAACAAGGAATAAAAATGATCAGCTCCACGAAAAAAATGTATACAAATAAATTGTGTTTTAATGTGCTCTACATTTTTTGTGTTGTAAGTCTTTGTCCATTTCTTACAGTTTAGCAGTTATGCAAAATTCACTCAGAATAAAGTAGTCTTCAGAGGCTATTCCCAGAAAATTCAAAATATACATTTTCTTCAATATACGATATTTTAATCAAAATCGTTAGAGCCATTTTTTAGAAAATCAAAAGTTCTGTGTAAAAGGTACTTTGGGGTGAGGGGTCCTCAGAATCTTTGTGTCACATCCCTGGAAGATCCCAAACTTAAATAGCAAGTTTGGTATTTTACTGACTTTTTGTTTTCAAGTTATCATGTTCACAGACACACGGACCTTTTTCTGAAAATACTTTTATTGGATGCACGGCACCCTAAAACATATTTCCGGTGAAATCTCAGTATAAACTTTTTTGGTGAAGTGCAATACCTTCTCTACACTATGTACATAGTACGTGTAGAGAAAGTAAAAAAAGAATAGTAGTTTAGACCTGTAGAGCCAAATATTATATGTTGCTAAGCTGTGACAGTAACATAAAAGATAGTTATATTATAAAAGTACCTTTTGATATTCTCCTCCTGTTCTTGCAACTTGTTCTGCAGTTCTTGATTCTGCTGCTCAGAAGACCTAGTCAGCTCATGTAGGTCTAGGTCAAGGTTCTCTCTCGTGGTCTGCAGTTCCTTTAGATGGTGCTTCTCCCTTTGCTCTGCCTCATGTTTGAGTGACTCAATATCTCTTAGAGCACACTGCAGAGACATCTGAAGAGTACTTACTTCAGAGCTCAGTGAAACTATTGCATCATCTTTTTCCTTGCATTCTTTGTCTAAAGTGTTAAGCTTGTTATTAGCATCATCAGCATCTTCCTGCTTCTTGCTCACAAGGCCATTAAGCACTTGTACTTGGCGCAAGTATTCCTCTTTACATTCCTTTTCAACATCTAACTCGACCAAGATCTGTTTCATTTCATCTTCTTTCTTTATTATACTTTTTTCTAACTTAGCAACCCGATCCAATGCAACAGCAATTTCAGACTTTTTTTCCCTTACTTGGTTATTCAGCTTGTCAATTTCATCATTTGCCTTTTTCACACATTCTGAACATGCATTTAGCTCAGTTGAAAGTTCACTTATTTGTTTTTCGTGGCCACTCTTCGTACCCATGAGAGACCTAATATGATCGGAAGCTTTTTGTGAGAAATCTTTATGGTATTCTAGTTCTGCATTCAGAGCTTGAAGTTGATGTTGAAATATAGCATTTGAAGCTTCAAGACTGGCAATTTGTTGATTTGCAATCTGAGCACAACCTCGCTGGTGATCCAGCTTTTCATTAAGAGCCTCTATATCTCGCAAGTGTTCTCCATTTGTTTCCTCTAATGTGGACAGTGTTTCATTTAATTCCAGTAGCTTATTTGACATTTCTTCCATCTTTTTCTGTTGTTCCAGCACTTGCTGTTCTTTTTCCGCAATGTTTTTCTCTGCTTTTGCTTTGAAATCTTCTAACTTCCTAAACAGTTCTGCCTGAATTTTGTCTATTTTCTGAACCATATCTGCTTCTAGTTCTACCATACTTCGTTTATTTTCTTCCAAATCTTTCTTCAATGTATTAATCGTTTCTTGTAGTGCTGCCTTTTCTGAATTAAGTGCTTTGTTTTTTACAGTAAGCTCTTCCACGTCATTCTCACTTTCCAATAATCTCTTTCTCAGTGCTTCTAGAGATGCCTGTATATTACCAATGCCAATCTTAAGCTTTTTACATTGCTTTATGCTTGCAACATTTTCTGCCTTGAGCTGATTTACTTCTTTCTCGTAAGTGCTACGGACAGAATTCACCTCTGTTACTAAGGTATCCACCTTGTCTTGCAGCTCCACAATGGTAAGCTGGCTCTCCATGTTAGTTACACGCAATTCATCTCTATGTATTGTTATAGACCTAAGTTTTTCTTCAATTTGGGTGTTTTTATCTACAAGTTTCTGCATTTCTCCTTCCATTTCCTTAGCCTTGTTCTCTACCTCTTTCTCACACTTCTCTAGCACAGAAACAACTTTCTTCTGCACCATATTCACCTCTTCTTGCAGGCCAATTTTAACCTTGTCCAAATGTGCCTGTTCAGTCTCTCCTAGAACTTTTATTTCATCTTTCAAAGTCTGTATGACTTTAAACATATCACATGTGGTAGATTCCATTTCCAACAATTTACTCTTAATGTCTTCAAGTTCCTCAGCATGTTTTTGGGAACTTTCTTCCATTTCAAGTCTGTGCGTTTCAAGCATGAGTCTTTGTTCCATGCAGCTCCTCTCGTACTCTGCCTGCAAAGTGCTATATTGATCACTGAGAACTGTAATTTTAGATTGTTTTTCTGAAACTATGGTCTCAAGGTTTTCTCTAACAACAGAACTATTCATGAGGTTATCTTGCAATAATGACTGTTGTTCCCGCTCATCAGCTAGCACCTTCTCCATCTGTTTAATTAGTCCCCTCATCATCGCCATTTCAGCAGAATGACTCCTCATTAACTCCTCCTTTTCAGTCATGTGCTTTGTTGCAAGTTTTTCATTCTCTGCACGGCATTCCTCTATTTCCACACCAGCTAAGGACAGATCACTTTGCAGCATTAAAATCATCAGCTGCTTTTGTCCCAGCTTGTTCTCCATCTCAGCAATAGTTTCTTTCAATTTCAATAACTGAAAGAAAACAAAATACAAAAGCTAATTATTAGTAGTGATAGTACTGATGCTGGTGACAATTTATAAAGTGTAATGCATCAGATTTTATCATGTTACAAATACATATATTGTACTTAGGAACTGTCAATCTACTTTTTCAAAGCACCAATAATTCTTTAATACATTTCTAAAAATAACATTAATGAAACAAAATATAAAAATAACCTGAAAAAAAAAAAAAAAAAAAATATATAGAGACAGCTCTAGTCTATTTTCAAGCTGGAGCCACTGTTATTAATTTTAATCTTCTGTATCATGCCATGGGTGAAGGTTAAATCATAACAAAGCTTTCCTTGGCTTCTACTATGTCATCAGGGCTTCTAGAGATAACTCACATAGGTGGGTTTAATAATATTTACTAAGTTTCACTGAGATACTGTCAGATTAACATTCTTAGAGTGTATAACATGAGTTTAATGTTGCTAAAACTTTACCTTCACATTAACCACAAGCAATGGGCACCTATACCTTTAAATAAGTTATTTCAATAAAGAATTGACAAAAGCTGTAAAATGTTGTGAGAGAGAGAGAGAGAGAGAGAGAGAGAGAGAGAGAGAGAGAGAGAGAAAAAAAAAAAACAGAAATATAAAACCTTTATCTCCCTAGAGCACATATCTTAAAAAAAATAAAATTAACAATGCACTGAAAAAGATGAAATGCGTGAATTGTAACACCAAATTAAAATTGGCCCTTATTTTGTTTTATTAACTGAATTTTAATTTAAACAGAATACTATAACATATTAAAGAATGTTGACCAGGGTTTTAAAATTTTAATGTTTTTATTAATGAAATTAGTATTTCAAATTGCTAAAACCATTCCTTAATTATATATACAATACTGCACCTTGTCTTCTGTTATATAGTATATAATACATACCTGTTGTTCTAGCTGATCCCTGTTTTCAAGCATTTTTGATTTCTCTGCTGCTTCATCCAGCAACTTCTTGCACATAGCGTCCAATTCTTGAACGTCATCTTTGTGTCTGCTTTGACTTTCTTCCAGCTGCTCTTTGAGTTGAAATATCTGTGTACTTTTTTCCTGAATTTCTGAAGTCTGTTGCTCCAGCAATAGTTTATATTTGTTCACCTCTTCAATCATTAAACTATGCTGATAGATCAGGTTCTCCAATTGCTCTTCCATACAATCGAGTTTATCCTGCCTTTCTTGAAGCGCATTGTTTTCCTTCCTTACTTTCTCTAGCTCCTCCTGCAAACCAAATACAAGAACTGTCTGTGTGTGTAAAGCTTCTTCCTCCAGTTTTCTAATGCGCTCCCTCAACTCCTCAATATGGACTTCATTTTCCTGAATTGTCTGGTCTTTGTTGTGTGTCTCCACAAGAAGAGACTGATATAATTCTGGTGTTACTTCAATGGCTTCCTCTTTCTTTGGTGTGGTATCAAGTTTCAGTTTCGCTTTCACTTGTGGAGCTGAACCAGTGGTTTGCTTTATGAACTTCCGCGGTACTTGTGGCTGCAAACAGATTAAAATATTCATGACATTTACTTAAGGTAAAATTTTCATTAAAGGCCTGGTTCACAACAAACGGTAATGGTAACAAGAACAAGAAGTTAAAATACATGTACTTCAATGGAAGTTCACCACAGACAGGAAGCTTTCCTGGGGCTCGGGAACAAGAAGCAAGAGTTGCCCAAGTTTAAGTTTCATGTTCTTGTTCCCAGGCTCGGCCTACATGATCCGTACTGTGCATATCAGAATCTAATTCTTTTTCACTTTAAACACTCTTCATTTTGGCAATTATTTCTTGTGGCCGTGGCGTAAAACAGCAGCTAGAGATCTCTCTACTCATAGTCACATCCTAGGAAAATAAAACCAGAAGGAATCCTAGAAAAAGCTCTTTATTTATACTTCAAATTGGTTGAGTGTCAGTTTATCAAAAGTGTAGTTTGGCTGCTTAAGAAACTCTAAGGCATCAGAAATAGCACTGGCTTTCAAAATTTGAAGTTGGCTAATCTATATTAGATTGCCTGAATTCATAGATTAGGTTAGCTAAGCTGGAGAGCAGGTGAAAAAATTTCATTGGTCAGTAAGAAACAAATGAATGCATTCTGGTTCTCGTTACTGGGTTATTGTGAATCAAAATGTTAAATTCTGCCTGGCTTCCCATTGATGGTCTTGTTCTAGTTACTGTAATTGGTATATTGTGAACCAGCCTTATGGGTACTAGTCAAAGAGGGATTTGAACTTTGTGAACTATAAATGATGAAACTGGGACTCCTAGAGCAACGAAATATAGATGTTAATTTTGCTCATTTATATATATAAAAAAGTTATTTTGCTCTTAATAGATTTTGTTTTAATGATATAATTAAATATTTCTGATAACAATGGTATTTTAAAAAGAAAGGTTTCCAAGACTATCAAGATATCACAATCTACAAATACGGTAATGCACAAAAACACTTACACATATGGGTGTTAAAATGTATAATGAACTACCAAAATAAACATCAAGTTAAATTTATTTAAATGAATAAATGCATTTTTTTATTCAACATGGACTTAATACAGTGATTGCTATATGAAATTGAGCTAACTACAATTTAATTTATTTTCTTTTAGATGATTAAGTACAAACTGAGGCTAACATCTACTTTATTCTACTACCTAATGATTATGAAACTAGATTCATTTTAACCTAATTTTAATCTATTGCTTGTAGCAAATTTGATCTCATTTATTATGAGTAGATATGTTTTAGTTTTATTATATAATCAACTTAAATTTTGTTGTTACTTCTGCTTTCAAACCTTACCTTCACAAACCTAAATTCTCTAATACAATTAGATCTTATCTATTTAGCAGTAACTTCTTCAGAAAAGTTTATATATGAACAAGCATGCTGTTTCCATCTTCAAGCAGGTACTCGGAAAAGCTGATATTTGGCATCATATAGACAGGTTTAGAACTTCAAACAAAATGTATCTTTTACATGCCAAATAAAAAGAAGTATTTTAGACGGTGGAGCGCCATAATTAAATTTCAATGTAATGAGTCACTTTTTACCCCGGAATTGAAGATAGTATTAAAGTACCCTGAAACCGGTCTTCCCAAACAAAGGCAAAAGTTGGAGTGAAAAGTGTAAAAAGGTGACTCATTACATTGAAATTTAATATCTTTTACAGTTTATCATGCTACACAACTGCACAAGTCATTCGAAATAAAAGGAAAGCTCACCAAAGAAACTCAAAATTCTCTAGACTTTTCATACACAGAACAAAATTAAAGTTAAAAAGACTACTCTAACATGCTCCCACTTGATAGCAATAACAGTGCACCTAAATAGAACACTGAATTCTATCTAATGCATCACTTTTTACGTTAATATCTATCACATACCTATACTGATCAAGCATGCAATTTCCATCCTATTGTAATCTTGAAAAGAAGATTTAAAGACTCCATATATGGAATATTTTTTTCAAAATGTTCCATATTCTTAAAAAATGGCTAACGGTTTTGATTAAGGTACATGTAAATTTACACAGCAAATAAGTGCATGCCTGAATTTTCTAAAAATAGCCTATGAAGTCCCCTTCATTTGGGAGGAATTTTGTATAGTTGGTAATCCATGTAAGATAGATAAAACTGCACTTACACAAAAAATGTAGAACTCTTTAAATTATTTCCACTAACTTTTTGGTCAAAAGCCATTTCCAAGATATACATCATAAGTTTGAATTTTTCAATTCTTTGTAACATTTTTTAAACTGCTGCTGCTATTCAGTTGTTTCTTGAAATATCATAGAAAGAGTATGGAACTACTAGGTCAGCTTACAGTGACCCTTGAGTTAGCTCAGTGTATTACCTTCCACTTACAATTGTCATCCTCCATGATGTAATGGTTGCCATGTTAATTTCATATACCCAAGGTTGCAGGTTCAAACCTGGCACAGGACAATGAATTTTTCGGGCATAAAAATTCTTCCTTCAGAAGGGAGATAAAGCGGTTGGTCCTGTGTCGTAGATTTATGGCAAGCAAAAGAACATCAGGCCTGATAAAGAGGCCTCTGAGCAAAATTAAGTGGTTAAAGTATAAGTTTATTTCATCCAGTAAGACTTACATTAAGTATAGGACACGTCAAAAATTATATCTATAAATAGTTAATAATAATGGAATACAAAATACATTATTTGAATAAATATACAATTATAGATCATAGATGAATTACAAAAATTGATCAATTTAATATAAAAAATTTCTTGTAGTGAGAGCCAGATTAAGTTTTCCTTTTAACTGCTGGTGGGACATCTTTCTTCCAGTTTGTTCATTCAGCCTAGCAGTTCTCAGACATGTAACAAGGGCATATAAAAGCAATGTATTAGCTTATGAGTCAATAAATGATATAGATTACTCAGTTTAAATCATTTCAAAACTTATCTCTGCCATGACTCTTAAATTCATCAATTGAATAGAACTGATTATTAAGTAGGAATTTATGGATTTCATTTTTGAATTGTGTTATAGAAACTTTGTTTTTCAAATATATAGGAAGATGATTATACAGTTTAATTCCAGTATGTTTAAATGACTTCTCAAATAGACTGGTTTTATGAAAGCTCATGTGCAGATTATTTTTAGTTCTAGTATTATATGTATGTACCTCAGCATTGGCTGATAAACGTGTCATATTTTCCTTAACATGAACCAGCAGTTCTTTTATGTATAAACATGGTAATGATAGAATGTTTAATTTTTTAAAGTGCTCACGACAGCTTTCAGTTCTTGATATCCCCATGATTATTCTAATGGCCTTTCTTTGCAATTTGAAAATTAATTTACTGTTAACTGAGTTCCCCCACAATACAATCCCATATGATACGTGTGAATGGAAATATGCAAAGTAGCAGGTTCTTAGTGTCTTTGTAGAATCTTTTTTCTTTAACTGATATAGGAGAAAATTTATTTAACTGAGTTTAATGGCTAATTTTTCAACGTGGTTATCCCAGTAACGTTATTATCAATCCATAGGCCCAAGAACTTTGTTTGGGTCACATTTTCCAGGGACTTAGATCCTAATTTGATATCAAAGTTCACAGAGGTCTTGCATGTTTTGTGATGGAGGTTCATTGACACAGTTTTGTCTTCATTAACCACTAGTTTGTTAGTTTTAAACCAATTTAGAAGTTCCGTAGTAGTGACAGAGATGCTTTCTTTGAGGTTCTCCTTGTAATTGCCCTTAATGAAAATACTAGTATCATCAGCATAAAGGGTCATTGATACTTCATTATTTTTTATATATTGGGGTGAATCATTGATGTATAGTAAAAATAAGAGGGGGCCTAAAACCGAGCCTTGAGGAATTCCAGCTTGAAGTTTTCTTTTTTTGAGATTGTTTTGTCATTAATACCCTCCCACCAGGAACTATATAGTCAATCTCTACTACTTGTTCTCTCTCGCTAAGGTACGATTTAAACCAGTTAAGTGCAACACCTCTAACTCCGCTTTTGTACAGTTTGCTTAGTAGTATTTTGTGGTCTACCATGTGAAAGCTTTGGTAAGATCCAGGATTACTCCCATTCCTAGCTCGCTTTTGTCTAGTACATCGTAAATGTTACTAACAAAATTCATTACAGTCATATTAGTAGATTTGCTGCTTTGAAAGCCAAATTGACATACATTGATAATATTATACTTTTTTAGGAACTTTGTCAGCCTGTTGTACACAAGTTTTTCCAATATTTTTGAGAAGGCTGATAGTATTGCTATTGGTCTGCAATTGTTAGCATCTTGTTGGTTGCCCTTTTTAAAGATGGGTCTAATTTTTGTCATTTTCAATTCTTGCAGAAATACTCCACTTTCTATGGAGTGGTTAGCTAGATAACATAGCGATTTGATAAAATATTTGTTACAGCTTTTGATAATAAAGTTTGAACTTCCATCTATTCCCTCTGATTTTTTGTTTTTTAGAGTTTTTATCATGTTTAGTACTTCATTTTCATGTGTTGGTTCAAGAAACAGTGAATGTGTGTTAATAGGCACATGTAAGGAGTTTCCCACTCCTTTTGCAATATTGTGTTTTTGTATATTTTCTGAATTTTAATAAAGTGTTCGTTCAAGATATTCACTACTTCTTCAGGGTTATTTACATTAGTATTATTTTTCAGTAGCTCTATATTTTTAAAAGAGAAGAGAAGAATTTGGAGTTTTTCCACTTCCAGCATAGAATGGGACAGAGAACCACATCAGTTGAAGAGTGTACATAAATTAAACTCCATTTACATTTCTACTTACAAGGAAATAACTAATAAGACTTTCTGTTTATGTTTATATTACCATGTAGCTGAATAAGAATTTTACTATATGCTATGACAATTGCTTACATCTCTTCTATGCACCCAGCTAAAAGAACAGATAATTTACTGTTACAACCAGACTGTGAATCCCAAAATAGCTGCCGTAGCATGGAGAGATCAATGATACACCTCTAAACAAAAATGACAGAAATATTTTTTTGTACTATCTCAATTTGTGATTTAACATTATTTTGGATAGTAATATTGGATGAAGAAACAGCTGATTACATGATGTGTTTTGTTTGAATGGAAGATCATTTTGTAAATTTGAGAGAACTGAAATATTGCTACATTTTTATTAAACTTTATATGGTCTTGAGCTAAGCAGATTCTGTCCCATATTTTTTCTCATTTATCTTGTTATCCTTAAAATTCCTGATTTAACTTAATATAGTACAATCGTTATAACTTAAGTCCCAGGTTTCATAGTTTAGCCAACTATAGATCAAAGAGTGTTAATTTAATAGCCTTCTAGGACACCAGTTGGATAGGTAGTCAGACGAAAAGTTCAATGCCATAGCCAGGATTTGAACCCCAGATTTTCAGATATTTAGTGGTTGCTCTACCACTGAGCTACTGCGACAACTTGCCAGCATGGAATTAAATTTCACAACTGACTTGCATGTTTTCTACTAAACCACAAAAAGATCTCAAATTATTTTGAGATGACATACCACAATGGCATCTTACAATGTTGTAATTGAGTATTTTTGAGCTATGCTGCTCACAGATACAAACCTTTTTTTTTTTGTAACTTTTTGGAGGGGTGTGGCTGAGGTATCCTCAAAACATGTGTTTGCAATGAAATCTTGGTATCAAATATTTGGGTGGAATGCAATACTTTCTCTGCCTCCTATGTGCATTGCAATATGTAGTAGAGAAAAAAATAAATAATTTAATGGTACTTTGCAATTGAATACTGTATTAACAGTGCAAAATGTCCAAATTTGACCAATAATAGCATTTTGTCCACTAAGACAACAAAATACATTTTATCAGTCATTAAAACTTATCTTGTTTGACTCTCTTCCTCAACCCCCACTTTTAAAAAATGCTCTCATTCAGAATTTTGTGCTTCCTTCAGGCATGTGAATTTGAAAAATTACAATAAATATTTAAGTTTATCAGGTTTTTTTTGCATCTAAATATTGATCTTCCTAGGACATTAAGTATTTTGAACAGTCGCTCCTCATAACCTTTCGGCCATTTTTCTATATGTAGTCATAACTTGAAATTCTTATTAAAGTTAGCTAAAAATAATTATTTTATCAGTGTTGTGATGTAGGTGCAGTTTTCAACTTTCTGGTATCCTATAAAACATCCACCTATTTAGAATATTTTCTTATGTAGTAAAATTGCCAAAACCTAAGAAACCCATATTGTACGTATTGTGAAAGCAGATTTGTTGCTACCTTAATGGGAATTGAAAATCACTACTTTGGCCTAGTTTAAGACTACTACTATTATTCATTGTAATACTCATTTGTAGTGTGGTTTAGTAGCAATAAATAAGTGCAATTATTTGTGATAAACCTTCAATAGTATTTTCCATCTATCTTGGTTCCCTTCAGATTTCTTGGCTGCACCTGGGTCATAAGGGTTTCAGGCTCACAGAGCCTTCAGTTATACTCACCACAGCTCTGCAACTATGGGATTTGGCCACTACTGCTATACTCCTTTACTTATGTGCACGTGTGCGCATCAAAATCATGACCACATACAAATGGTTGAAGCTTTCATATTCTTTACTAAGACATTTACCTACCCTAGCACTTAATATTAAATAGTATCTACCATTCTTTGCCTAAAACCAGATTGATATGGTTATACTTTCTGCCATGATTGAATTATTTATAACAAACCTGCAAATATTTCCCCAAAATTTGATGCTGATCGTCTGTAGCTCTATTATCTCCTGCAACTGCAAAAGCTCATTCTTCTACATTATGCTGAGATAAATATTAGAAATGGTTTTATTGCATAATTACTTGTAGAGGAATAAGATAAAAATCATCATAATGCCATTCTTGGCATCATTTAATAAACCTTTATTAATTAACAATCTCCGTCTAGTAATATGAAATTTAATAAATTACATGAAGAATTTAAACTGTTAATTGGGGAAAGAAAAAAAAAAAAAAAAAAAAAAGGATCCACATTTATTTTTATTTCTATTTTTTCTATTATTTTATTTAACAACTTCATAGGCTTATTCCCTACACTAGACTGAAATGAACAATCAAATCTTTTAAGAGTGGGTGACTAGGAAAACCTAAACTCTGCTCTTTGCAAGACATAAGGGACTAAAAGAAAAGAAAAAACAAAAAAAATATACACAACTTCCCATTTGCATAAAGTATTGGAGAATTTATACCAATAATAAAAAATATCTCCGAAAAGTATTTGACATGTGTGCTATTTGACAAATAATTTTTGTATAGTAAAATTCAGAGTGAAGAGGATTTGCTAGACTATTCCCAGAAAATTCAAAATATTTGTTGTGAAAATATCTTAAACAATTGGCAATTAATTAAAATATGTAAAGAGCCAATTTTAAAGCATTTATATTTCCAGAGAAGTTCCATATAAAAAAAAGTTTGAGTTGGCAGGAATTTTCTTGAAAAGCTGTGTGTTTCATCCTTGGAAGATGTTAAATTTGGTATTTAGCTATCTCTTCATTTTGTTGAGTCAGCATCTACCCCCACCAATACATATTTTTCTAAAAATGCATGTTTTATGTTAAGGGAGCATCAAAACCCATATTTCCAGTGAAATCTCTACATCTAATTTTTTGATGGAATGCCATACTACCCCAACATATTTATTGTACATAGCAGCAAAAGTAAAAACTGAACTTACTAGATGTCCTGGATGATTTTGCAATAAGCTGTCAAAGCAAAATACAGCATTCATACTTGCTTATTTCTGTTAATGGCTTAACATCACAGCAAACCAACTTATTGTATTCCAAGCATTCTTAAAAATTACTGAAGTTTCAATTACATTGGCTCACATTCATTCCTTAAAAAAAAAAAAAAAATTATATATATATATGCTAACCTTCTCTCTCTTAGCATTGCAGCATATTAACAGTAGGGACATTGAACTATCTAACTGATGAAATGTGAATTATCTAGGAACAGGGAAAAATAAAATGTGTGTGGTTTTCAAACCCTCCAATTATTGTGTTGATATAACTGGGAAAATGATTTAATGCAGATGCCTATTTCTTCCCTGCTCACTTGCTATACAATAACTAAATGTTCACAATTTAAGTGGTAATATATGCTCATGCCATGCAACTTAATATGATAGCTCAAATGCATCCCAATTAACTTGCATGATATTGGTGAATTCCTGCTTTATTTGGTCATAGCCATTCCCTCACAGCATGCCAGACTTAAGTTCTCGGATCCAAGTTCAAATGTACTGATTATACTTCAGCACAATATTAAATTTACTTTTAACTTTACTGCTTAATATCTCTTAGGAGTTGGTTTTGATGAAGGTGATAGAACAGGGGATACAAAACGTGTTCAATTGGCAGAGCTTAGTCTGGTGAACATTTTTCTCTTGTTGACTGCGAGTTAAACCCAGAAGACATTGCTTGCTTTCTGTATGCTCTGTTTCCGTTAGTACTAGCAGACAACAGAGTCATTTTTGTTTGATAATCTCTACCAAATTTTGATTGTTAACTGTAATTCAAAATTGTAAGTGCACTAAAATTGATCTTCTATAGTAAAAGGCACATAACTTTTTTTTAAAGTAAATTTATATACAATAGATGTTTCATAAGGTCAATTATAAATCAAATGATTAAAATATTCTTTATATTTTCTGATATTGTGTTATACTTTATGCTTAGTAACCAAGTGAGTGTAATGTAATAAATGAAAGTAAAACTACATATTCTTAGAATGGCAGTGGAAACTATGACATATGGAACAGAGAGTTGGACGTTAACCGAGCCAGACAAGCAAAAAAGAAAATTAGCTGGAGTTTTATTTATGGACTAATGCAGTTCTGTGTTCTATTCTGTACCACTCCTTAATTTAGCTCAAAGACTTTTTTTTTTTTTTTTTTTAATCTATCTTGAAGTTCGTTTGCATGTTGTAAATCTTTTGATGTGGGATCAATGGCTTTACTTCCCTTCCAAAGCTAAGGATTTTATGCAAAAATTAATCGCTGTCTGCCAGGTTTGAATCAGAAGCTAGCATGTTACAGTAGTAAACCTTGGGTCAAGGGATTTCTTTAAAATCTTTGTCACATTCTGAAAGATGCTGAACTTAAAATACTAAATTTGGATTTAAAATACATTTTGATTTGAGTCATGCTATTCCCACACCATTACTCAAGACATTTAGGAATAGTGGTGTTTTGTTGGCACTTATTGTGTATGCATTCGAGTAGCCTATATTCAGCATACATAATGGATAGTTGCTATTGGGCACAAGTAAAAAATGCTATATCTGTATGTCCTGAACAGTACACCAATAGTTTTTTAAAAATGTTTTATTTTTTTGGGTTCGGGATCCCCAAAACATATTTATGAGTCTTAAACACAAACTTTTTTTGGTAGAATACAATACGAAAGGATGCCACACATCCATTCATGTTCTGCCACCCACCCTCTACAAAATAAACCTCGGAGAATGGAAGTGTATGGTTTAGTATTTTTCCTCCATTTATATGCCACCACTAGCATCAAAGAACAATCATTTAAGATTTGTTGAAATCTTTTTGTCTGAACTAAAATTATACATTCTTTGGTCAGTCTTTTGAGACATTGAAAACTGCAATGGAAGGAAACAAGGTTCACTGTGCTCAGATCAGATATGCATATTGCACTTTCTGATACTAACTACCAGTGCAGTCAGTGACATCCTTATCTCCCCATTCTATTGTCTCTAAAGACTGACTGAATTATTAGGGCCAAGTATATTACTCAGCACATTTAACTATACTGCTGGATGGATGTGCTGTTATGTTTACATTCAAATAGCCTGTTCCTGCTATGCAGAACAAGGATAGTTATTCCTTTGACTGCAAGTAAAGGATGCTAGAGAGATAATATGTCCTGAGTAATACATTCACACTATCAAACATACTCCCAGATTCCAGGGAGGTGAGGGCAAACTGATAATGGTAATTTTACTCCCAACACCAGGAATGAAAACCTGGATTTAGAAATTAGCATGCTAGCCACTAGACATTGCAAGCATAGTTTAATATTTTCAGGGTTTCTCCACACCTCCCAACACTTCAGTTTAAAACGTTTCATTATGTTTGTAAGATCATGCAACATGCAGAAAAAAACTTCATGCAAAATTTCAAGCATTCTGTGCAAAATACCTCAACAAACTTACTCCTACAACTGCACTCTTGAGCCTGAAAAACCACAAAAATACCATATACAACTTTGCAAATAAATTTGTATTTTCTACATACTAATAACTAAATACATTACTGATTATAATTTACAGAAGGATATGCATTACTGCCTAGATATAAAGCTCATTATCTTTCCTGCATAAACTTGAAGATAGTTGTAGCTTTAGTCATGAAATATAAAATTTCAATTATAGATGGTGGGTGGGGTGGGAAGAATATGAATGGAATACACAAGAAATAAAAGAAATAATGTTGGAAAATTGGTTAGGAGCAGAACAGAAGGCACATTAGGACAAGAGATACTAAATGTGAAAGTGGTGTGGTTGGAATGGATATATAATGCACTGGTGGAAGTGAGAATGATGCATGGAGTGAAATGTGGGGGTTCGGGGAAGGATGGAAGAATATTGATATGATTCATAGGGAATTTTGCAAATTAATATTGGCTTTGCCAAGAGCTTCACCGAATGCAGTAGCACTGTTTGAGCTGGGTAGAACAGAAAGTAAGAGGAGGAAAGTGATTGAAAGAATACATAGAGTGGCAATGTTGGAGGGCAAACACATTGTCAAGGAATGTTTGCTAACTCAAGAAAGGGCTGGCTGGAAATTCGTTGTGCAAAAATGAGAACATTTTTAGAGAAATGTTTGGAATGGAAACAGTGGCATGGGAAAGGACTTCTGGAGAGAAATGAAAGCATGTATTGAGGATACTGAAAAAGATTTGTTTAGTAGCTTAAGAGATAAATATTTGCTGGAACTGTACAGAAATATAAAAACATGTGGACATGGAGAGAAACATGTGGACTTATGTGATAAAGCAGGGAGAGAAGCAAATGCTCAGGCAACAACAGGTGTGTTAAAAGTAAGGGGGCTCAAAGGGAATTATGACATTAATGTATGCCCAATGTCTGGGGAAAATGAAGTACTGTATAATGTTTTTAAGCGCAAGAAGACAGAGGTATGGAAACAGGAATTGGGATATGATAATGAGATAAACTAGGGATAGAGGACTTAGCAAAAAGAATGTTTAAAATAGCAGAGAATTTATTATAGCATGCAGAAAATATTTAGGGAAGGCATATGAGAAATGGTAAAGAATTGTGAGGCAATGCAAGGAAGATTAAATGAGTAGAGAATGGGGTTATCTAGTATCAATTAAGCAGGATTCTTGTACATCAATAACCAGGGTGTTACAGTGTATAAGGTTCAAAGTAATAGGATAGAAGTTTATTCGAATGTGTTTAAGGAAAAAGAAATAAGGAATTTACACTTCTGAGTGAGGGAAATAAAGTAGAATAAATGGATGATAGCATTTTTACCCCCCCCCCCCAAATGGTAACAAAGAGGAAAAGAGGATCAGAAACATGAAATTTAAAAAAAGAGCTAGGATAGCAAGGAATAATAACACCATGGGAAGAGGATGAGAACACTAAAAAAGTCACTAGGAAGAGATTATAACTGCATGTTACTGGTCATAGGAAGAAAAAAAAAAACTGGGCTACAAGTACAGTGGTATAAACTAACTTCCTTCAGTAGTAAACATAACATCACATGAAAACATTTTAAGGAACCTGAAAATCTATTTGTTAAACAAATATTTCATTGAGGGGGTACTTAAATGATAAAAATGTGTTTAAATATTATCTGTTATTAAAAAGATATTGACTTTGTTGCCTGATTTGTGTGTGAGAGGCATTATATTGTGTACAGTAGAAAAATGAAAGATAATTAACCTGCAATTAAGTTTATTAAGCAAGATTATATAGACATATCTAATAATAGTAGCTACAAAATTTAGAAAAGGTGCAAAGCATATGCCGCTTGGAAGGAGAGATAATTTCCATTAACTTATGAGAGCAATTTCATTGCAAATCCAATCCCATACAATAAAGATGTGTCCACATTTAGTCTCAAATAAGGAAGCAGCATGCCATATGGGTTGATGACAATTTGCATTTATAGCATCTCACAAAAAAGTGGCATAACATTTGTACCTTTTGTGAATATTGCAAGCTGTATAAATTGAAGGTTGCACAAAGCACTACCCAGTAAATATAAAAGGCCAGGGTGCCATCCAAGCAGATAGTATACAGATTAATTTGTACATTGTTTAAGCTTGGATTTTTGGTATATCTGGTTAAGTAATGCCTGAGGGCAAATCCTTAGTTCTCCACTCTGTAATGATGATTTCTGTCTTTCTTGGTATAAAGCGTAATAATAATAGAAATAGTCACCCAAGAGGATATTCATCTGACTAGATTTAGGGTGAAGTTTGAAGATTTTGATATAAAATACTATAACAACTTCTGTCATATTTCAGTTATGTGCATTTTAACTTAGAATTCTGTAAATATCTGTAAATGAGATCATCCTCTTGGTGTATACACACGTGTGCCTCTTAAATTTAATTGTATGGAATGAACAAATAGCTTTTGTTTCACATTTTGACTCAAGGCATTAGTTATTAGCATTATTAACATGGCAATCTCTTACCAGCTTCTATAAAAGGCTGAACTAATTTTGTTATTCAAAACCATTTTGTAGTCATAGAATGTATAATTTTGAAGCAGTTGCAATAATGTGATCCAAGAAAATGTCTAATTAAAAAGAGGAGTCAAACTATTCTAAACTTATAATTAAGACAAAATTGTTTTCATAAGTTCCTTTAAAATCATACAGGTGTTAACGCATACTCTACCTCTCTACCATCAATCATTAAGACAATTCTTAAACTAAAATACTAACTACTGTAATACTTCAACAGAAATTATCAATGCTATAGTAACACACACATACCTGTGCACAAACATTACTAATATACCTAACATGTTAATAGTTACAATACATTTGGTAATTATTTACAAGTTAGGCTGCTAACTCTCTCCGCTGCAACTTAAACTCTAACGGGACCGGTGTGGTTAGAGGGAGATGGTTTAAAAAACTAATATTGCTACCTTCTTTCTATTATCACTTTACAGCTATCACCCCTTTCAATTTCACAAATTACCATTAGTTGATGGTGACTCAATCCAGGTACCTTTGGTGTTGTCTATCACGCTATCCATTGCGCTGTTAGGAGTTGTTGGAAATATCGATAATGAATATTAAATATTAGTTCTTCAGAGCGCAAAATAAAACATATGTTCTAAATATAAATATAATTTGCTCACATTGCATAAAGGCTAGCGTTTTACTTCCTAATATTTCTGTAAGTTATTTTCAGGTGTATAAATGACAAATTTGTATTCATATATTTTTTCTGGCTTGCTATTGGCTATAGGTGATACACCATACATCACAAGGTGACTCACCTTTTCTATCAGACGATTACTTCTGTCCCCATGTGCAGTTTGGCGTGTAAAATGACATCGTGTACATCAAGAGGTCCCAGCTTCAACGCTTGCAATGGCTGTATAGTTACAGTAACCAAATTTATTCAAACTGTGCCAAATACAGAAACGTTAAGAGAGTTCCTAATAAATCATGGTGTTCTATCAAACTGTCGTAGTTGTCCTAACTGTGGTACTACTCTCACTGCAAATTGGAACTCCGAAACATTTTGATGCAGAAAAAGAGTCAGTACTTTGAAAAGGAAACCAAAAGAGTGCAATTTTAAAGTGCCTGTATATAACACCTTTTTTCCTCACATTCATCTAACAGTGGAAGCAGTATGCACATTTGTTGTCTACTGGCTAACCAGGGATCCATCAAAACAAACTTTTCTGCAACGCGATTTAGACATTTCTGCGTGCACAGTAGTGGATTGGTGTTCCTTCTCTAGAGAAGTTTGTTTGAATTGGTGCTTTCGTAACAGAAAACAAATTGGTGGAAACAGCGTTACAGTAGAAATAGGCAAAGCAAAGGTAGGGAAGACAAAATATAACTGTGGGAGGGCATTACACGGCCAGTGGATTTTTGGAGGTGTGGAGAGAGAACCCGCAAAACATTTTTGTTGTTCCCATTGAAAAATGGGATAGCGCTTCATTACTTGCGGCAATAAAAGAATATATCCTGCCAGGGACAAAAATTGTCAGCGATTGCTGGAAGGTTATACTGCCTTTCTGAGGAGGGATTTGTTCACTTTATGGTGAACCATAGTGTGAATTTCGTGGACCCAGACACCGGCAAACTAACCCAAAATATAGAGCGGACCTGGAGCGAAGTACGCTGCAAAGTTCCAAGGTTCAGTTGTAAGAAAGCTCATTTTAGCGGATACTTGGCAGAGTTTATGTTTAAAAGAGCATATCCTGACCACTGGCACCGATTTCACACTTTCTTCAAAGCGATTGGGCAGCTTTATACTCCTCACCATGCATAAAAGGTAAGACTAACAGACATTGTATCTTCATTTATGCAAATTCTGCACTTTATTTACCCATGACTAACCAATCACTATTTTTCCCAAGGAATTACTCTATATACGTATTTAGTGTAGTGCATCATCACAGTAACTCAGTTTATATACACACACTAAATCTAAGGCTAACCTCTCGTTTAATCTAGAAAATGCATGACCCCTTTGGACCCCTACAGCCTGCCAGCCTCCGCTCGCCTCCTACCAGTTTTAAGACTAAGTTTCTTCATTTACGTAAATTCTGCCCTCCATTACCATAATATGCAAGCCTAAGCACCACTCATCCCAAACAATTGCTCTATGTACGTATTTAATATAATGTTATGAAACATACTTCTCCGCCGTGTACTACACATGGGCTTTGAAACTCATAAATACAAAGTCATCGATCGCACTTAGTTTCATTCGATTTTACAGCGGCCGAAGTTCTGCATAATAACAAAAAAGAAACCATGCTTAAGGTATTATAATGTTTCATTTTTAATATCTGACGAGAATGCTTAACATTGTACTGCCTTCACTGAACAGCTGTAGCTGCGTGAAACATACTAGTCCTACATCAGCACAGTGTCTAGCAACATATGCCGGTGTTGCATACCACAATGCTGATCGCCTTCAGCTGACAATGAAACTCAGGTTTTAGGCATTTTAGCGTGTATTATATATTTACATTCTACTCCTTCTAGGCAGCATACTTCATAAATATTCACAAATAAGGATTGCTACGCGCACGTAATAAATTAGCATATAACTTAATTACGGATCTTTTCCGATAAAAATTTTTTATGAAAATGTAACAAGTATAAACCAAACTATCAGTCAAATCACAATTTGTTTAATGTCTAGAGCAGCCAAAGTTCCCTACAATAACCTACATTTTAGATCCACCTATTGCTAACATGTTCATGGCTGACATACTTACAGTTCGGAACACCGGCAGGTAGCTGCAGCTTACAGATTTAGTGCTGCTACTTGATAAAGATGAGCTTGCTGGACTTTCACCTGTTATACTGCAAGATGTTTTGCCCTCACCAAATCTTTCTCCTTTCTGAATTACAGCACCTTTAACCTTTTTATCAATTTTTGGGTCATAAGCTCCAGGCGGTGGGGCACAACCTGCAGGATAAATTTAATTACTCTGTGATAAAGAAAATTTATTTAGTCACTCAGAGAAGGACAAGTAGGTATTGGTACCATTCTAAAGCACTGCAACCAACACAACTATTAATTCCGAGTATTAAATGTAATATCAACTTGAGAAGAGTATAGACAAACAAGGTTGCCTTCTTATAAGGGAAAATATAATTGAAATGCTATAATCACCAACATACAGCACAAATACATGTGGATTGTACACCTATAATACAGGAATGAAAAGCAATAATACCAGGAAACAAAACATAAGAAATGTTTAAAGCAAAGCAAACGAAAACTGAGGATATCCTCAAAATGATTGGGAAAGCATTAAGGATATGTGAAATTTCATAAGAATAAAACAAATTACTCTATATAAAGGATAATTAGGGGCACATGAATAGCTTTTTAAAATGTTCATTGAAATCACTCTTTGGAAGATACCAAACTTAAATGACAAATATACATGCACATGGACAAAACGTGCTGGTATCTGGCAAATTCTTCTGAAATTGGTACTTCATTTGGTGCTTGCCAGAATTATTAGTTGCACAGAATTACCTCACAATCATGATATAAAATAAAGGTACCTATTTAGGGCAGCAAACTTTTGCTCTTTAGCATGACAAAAGATTTCTATTTGTTTATTCCATTAAAAATGTTAAAATAAATAACATGCATAAATAACTGAGGTGTTAAGATATATGGTGGACTAAGGATGCAATATAATGCAAATTCTAATAATAATAATAAATGTAGTATTATGTTAAATAAATATTTATATCATTAAAAAAAAATATCCTGAACAGGCCAGACAAGTGGGTTAAAGGATGCCAAAGCGTTCACATTGCTCTTCAGCAGATAAAGACATGTCAGTTCGCCTACATTCACTTTGTTTCAACACACTTTCTACAGAGCTACAGATATCAAAGAAATGCTGATAGTTCTAAGGAAGGCCTTCAGGAATTGTTTTTTATAAAAGAATTATGATAACTAAGTACCTACTATGCAAAATAGCAAAAGCCACACTTGGCTAATGTAAAGTATGCAGACTAAACAAATCTGGAAATAATTATAGATTGATTTTGCATTGTAAAATTTTGCTTGGAGTTAAATTAAATTCATTGAAAAACAATGCAATTGAATCAACTAAGCAGTTTAAACAATATTACAGATATTGTGCATGTAATATCTTTCTAGATTTCTAGGGTAAAAAATTGATTTAAAAATTTCACAATGAGCAATTATAGTTTAGTCAGGGCTTACATTACAAATGAGTATATTGCAGTGCATTGTACAATATCTCTTGCAGAGTTCCCACGTCACATGCATATGCACTTTTGATTTAGCTCAAGAAACTTCCTTGTCTTGCAGCATTTAAAATGAAAACCATGCACTGCAAATCTGGTCAGTGAATGCCAGAGGGAAAATCTTGAATTCCCATCTTTGTAATTGTGGCATCTGTCTTTGCTCTTAGTGCGGATAGGGTATTTCTATCGTTATGCTTAAGGTAACAACATTGCGCATCTTAGATCTTTGAGAAAGAATGGTTCCAGCTAGGCAAGATGAAGTTAACTTCGAAATTAATTGTACTCTCTTCAAGAATACAACTTTCACTTTATGGTAAAAAAAGAACGTGTATAATTCCATAATCAAACCAACGATCTATTAGTTTTAATAGGACAATGATTTTATTCAGAAGGCATGCTAAAATATAAAAACCCAAGTATGGGTGGTATCAGTATAATTATTTCGGTTTATACTGTGCATTAAACGTTGGTACAAAATCCATCTTCCATAACTTCTACAGTCAAGCGGGTATATGCAGAAATATACTAATACTTACTCGTTGTATCGTTAAAACGCTGTATCTTAGCTCGAGGGAATGACATCTTATCTTTAATTCTATCTTGACCCAAATTATTTTCTAAAACTAAACGTAACGCACACTAAAAGCTTTGATCGCTCGTTAACGAATACTGCTGCACCAGACGTGGAGGTATCCGTATCTTTGTACTGGATTTTAAATTCAAAGTATATCATGTTCAGCCAATAGCAACTAAGACGGTGCAGAAATGACCAATCACAGCATCTCCTACTGCACCTTTAACAAATGGATAAGCAGGCAATCAGCTGTTCCGGTTTCAGCCACACATATCCTTGTGTTTCTGCCGTGGAATTCACAGATAATCAAATCATTTGCGAAAAACAATACAGAGAAACATGGATTTTTTGTTTGTTTGTCTATTTTAAGGCTGATATCTGAGCTCCTACAGTAATAAAGTCAGATTGACCCCAAATATACCTAAAAACTATTATCTATTTCAAATCGTTTCTTAAACTAATATTAATTTCATGGAGTTATTGCAACGGTCTATAATAATTGAAAATGAAAGTTATATTATGCCTAATAAAAATATGCAAAATGAGATAGTAATTTGCTTAAGAACTTGTTCTTTTATTTACTTAAAACAGCATAATGCAGGTGATGATATGAGGCGCTGTGTCATTGTTATTTAGATGATACTGCTTTAAGGTTATCGTAATTTACGAAAGAAATTTTTGATCTAATTCGCTAGCATCAGTATTGATATGGAATTGGTGTATTGTGCATTTATTTTGTAATTCGGTATGCCTTACGTACACCGTTTCTGGCCAATTAGATTACAGTGCAAAAACAGTATGGCCAATTGATTGCCAATTGCTATCTGTACGCTTTCTATTGGATAAATGGTCAAATTGCCAACATGGTAAACTGAGTTGGCGTAGATACAAAAGTAAATAACATATTTGAAAATGAGGATTTTGTGGCACTTCTGTGCAGTATTTATAGCGCTATGCCTTTTGAAATCAACCAATGGACAACAGAGGAAAAAAGATGTAAGAAAATATATGTAATGCTTTCAAGAAATTCCAAATGAACAAGTTGTACATTAAATACTTATTACATGCACTTTCTTGTAAATATTTATATGGTGTATAACTTTTTTTTTGTGTTCTAATTATTGAATTTCCTGTATATTTATTTTTATATGTTTATTTAGCGATGCATATTTTCATACAGCTTTTATGGGTTATAGGTGGTATTTTATAGGTTATGTACACGCCGATCACTGCCTGTCAAGAGAAAACTTCAAACTAGTAAATAAAACTACATAGCCTCCACCTCTTAAAAAGGGCGCCAAGGCAAAAGCATCCAGGCATAATGAACCAGAGATCAACTAAAGGCAACACCACTTTCATATCTGCTTCTGGGGTAACTGAAGGGCATACATATGTTTCAGATACAGAAAAAAAAAAAACACGATAATAACAATTGAACTCGTATATGTAGAAGTTTTTTACTATGGAAATTTTAATACAAGTATATTATTACATTTTATACTAAAAATATAAATTATAAGCAATTTGCAAGTACACTACAGTAAAGAGTATTTACACATAACAAAATTTCTATCAAAAAGGAAATTATTATAAAGTAAAAATGGTAAAGCTTCTACAGGCGATCCAGATTTGAAAGTGTTGTAAACAAGAAGCTCAGATTTGAAATCCACAAGATTACCGCCAAGGTTTTGATTTTTTCTTGCCATCATTGGGGTTTTAGCTTCCGTTTGGCTATGCCCTTCATCCACTCCTCAACTTATAAAAAACATTTCTCAGCTACGCTTTGCAGCTTAGCGGCCTCCGCTTTGGGCTATGTTGTGCGGCTTAGGGCCCTAAAAGTTTATAACAGACCAGAACTAAAAGCAGCTCTGATGGCAGAGTAACAAAATTACCAAATCTGAATCACATATGGAAGTAATGCCGGTAAAAATATTCAATCCTTCCAAGAAGAAATTCTTACCTGCTCTTAAAAATATGTAAAAAGACCTTTTCTGTGTACAGGAGGAATTCAGTGATATCTGATAGTTATCTTGGCTAAGTTAGATGTTTATATCTACATTATACATATAATGTGTTCAATGTGCTGATTAATGAAATGATGTGAAATGTGGTATTGAATTTATGTACTCATTAATTATGTATATCAGACTGAATACAACAGGCAGATGTTATTTAATTTCTAGTAAATCATTCACTTCAAATCTTACTGATAGTAATTTTCAAACTAGTATATTCTGAACTATGGATATCATTTTTCAGGCACCGTGAGTGTAGAAAAATAAAATGTGCATTTCAATCCCAATCAAATGTCATGAGTTAGTGATGATTTTACTGGGCTTAAAATTTTGTCCACTAAACATTTCTTAGAAGTTCAGTTTATTTCTGTAAATTACTTTAAATGAAACTCTGATATTAGAATTATTGTCAATTTTTATATATTTTAAGTCAGAAAAGGACACAATGACCAGTCATTAGACTCATAGTTTGAATATTTTTTTGTAAACTGCTTCAGCATTTACTATATACAACTGGTTAAGGCCAATAAACTCACTTTAAACATTGACAAAACTAAGGTCTTGAAATTTATAACAATCAATTCAAATAATCTTGTTCTGCAGATAAGCATTAACAAAGTTGTACTCGACCAAACCTCATATATTGAATTCTTAGGTCTCCAGGTTGATATACATCTGAATTAGAAAGCTCATATAGGGAACATTGTACTTAAACTAAGATCTGCAATATTTACACTTAGATAATTGAATTCATTTTGCCTAATCCACACTTTAAAGCAGGTATACTATGCCTATTTTTGTTCGGTAATGAAATATGGCCTTATATTCTGGGGCAATTTGGTTGAAAGTAAAAAGTGTTTACATTACAAAACAGAGCCATCAGAACTATATATGGTAT
The DNA here is from genome assembly GCA_030762935.1 of Hymenopus coronatus. Classification (NCBI taxonomy): domain Eukaryota; kingdom Metazoa; phylum Arthropoda; class Insecta; order Mantodea; family Hymenopodidae; genus Hymenopus; species Hymenopus coronatus. The sequence goes on along the minus strand of CM060897.1, from coordinate 82,290,811 downwards.
CAACAATGCAGCTCCTTGTTTGTTTGTGTTTGTTCATTTGGTCCCACTGTGAGCAATAACTCAGGGATGTTGAACACGTCATACAAACGGAACATGTATCATAACCAATAAAACACCCATCACCAATAATACTATTATTTTGCTCTATCTTTCTAATAAAGAAAGAAGAGAATTCTTTTATTTATTTTTAAAACCATCAGCACTATATCACATGCAATAAATTCCATCATATATTATATGCCATACATTTAACATTTACTTGTAGGGGTATTAAGGAATTCCTCAACAGTATGTGGGGAGTGAGCATATAAAAAAGTTTTAAATTTTTCTTAAAAGATTTTATATTGACTGTGATTACCTAATAGCTTGAGATCATTTGGAAGGTCGTTATATATTTTTATTGCAGAGTAATAACATCCTTTTTGAAACAACTTTAAGTTATTTACAGGTCTATGTAAGTCACCTGCCTGCCTTGTACTGTGATCATGTACATCAAGGTTTGTTGTGAAAATATTATAATTATCTGCAAGATAGTTCAGCAGAGAATATCTGTATTCACCTGATAGAGTAAGAAATTTTTTGGGTTCTAAATAATTGCCTACATGAATGCCGGGAAGCAATGTCACAAATAATATGTATGGCCCTTTTTTGTAAGGATCAGTTACCTGCAGATATGTTTCATTTCTTTGACAGTGATGGTGCCTCCAAGAAAAAAGAAAACTTAAGTTTTTTTGAACACCAATATATATATGATTTAAATATTATTACTGAATCATTCTAACTTATATCCCCCCCTCCCAAATATGGGCCTATGGGATAGAATGCTGAAACATGGGTGTTTTTATTTTAGATTTTTACTTTCACTAAAAAAAAAGTCCATATCTATCTGTAACATGAATATGACAAAGACCCATTTTTTAGCCATGGATGTGCATTTTAAACAAAGATTACATAGCTTTAAAATAATTTGTAAACAAATGCAAGAACTTACGAGGTTTGAAATATTTCAAACTTATTAAATGAATGAGAGTAAATGTTCTTTCTTGCTGCTGCTGTAAGTTTTCTGTGGCAATGTTTCTAGCACACTGCACTTCTTGTGCATTCAGTATTTCTGCTTATTCAATTGTTATATTTTTTAATTGCTGAAACTTAACATAATTATATGCTCATTTTTTTCAGGGGCAAAGTCTGGGTGAAAGAGTGCAACAATTGATGGACATGAATATGAAACGATCTGTGTTGCGCTTCAATGGAAACAAATTCCGAGACTATGTTAAAGCCACTCCACGCAATTACTCAATCATTGTAATGTTTACAGCAATGGCACCTCAGCGTCAGTGTGCTATTTGCAGGTTGGTAATTAACATTGTCATTCTAAAAACTGTAGTATAATATTTCCATATTTTGGGTCGTCATATTTAATAAAGAGGGTCCAGAAATCCAGAGTCAATGGTTCAGGATTCTGATCCTGGATTATTATGATATATATCTCCTGTAACTGGATAGGTATATTGCAAAGTTGCACAACATTTGTCATCTCAGGAATAAGGGAAAACCTTATCTGAATAACATCATAACCAAAATTTGAACTCAGGGTCCTTTGAATGTGAAGAAGACATGCTATCCCTACAACTTATAGACTGGCTAGTACTTATATTCACCCCTTGGTTATCTTGCAAAGAATTATGATGGCTGTACAACAAGCCTTTGCTGTGCATGACTATAATACTAGCCATGGTCTAGGGGTAACATGCTGGTTCCCAAGATTGCAGGTTCAAGCCTGGCAGAGGGTGATGGATTTCTTCAGGCATAAAAACAGTATAACTTCCTGCAGAATGGAAGTAAAGCCATTGGTCCTAGATCATTTATTTATGACACGTAAAAGAACCTCAAAGTGATAAAGAGCCCTATGAGCAAAATTAAGTTGTCTTTCATGCCCAATTTAGAATGGGATATTGAGAGCCATAGCAGTTAGAGAACATCCATAAATAAAAACTCAAGTCATAGTACTAGCCATGCAGATGCCTGCACAGGCCAGTAAACAGTTGCAAAAAGGAGGAAGTTAGTATTTTGCAATAAAAGCTTACAATCAACTTCCAAGATTTTTAGAGCTGTTAGGCAATCCTAAGAAGCATCAAATCTTACTCATTCTCCACATAATATGGAGGACTATTTTTATTTCAAGTAACAGGTGTTAATTACAAGTGCATCTTGCAGGTATAGATGGTGATGCTTAGAGTTGATGGGGGTGTGTTTCATTGCATGTATTTGATATAGTTTGTAATGTTGTATGACTTGTTTCCATGTCATTGACTTAGAACAAAACCTTACATGGAAAGGAGGAAAACTATTGTGCATAAATTAGTTAAGGAATACAGCGAATTTTGCTTGGAGATGAGCAAATGTATGGAGTCTAAGAGACTACTGTGGGATGAGAGTAGGCCTCCAACAGAACCAGTGTTCAGTGTGTGGAGGAAAGGAAGATATGAAGCATATAGTTTTTGAATGTAGGAACATACTTTAGAGGAAAGAGTGTATATATAGGAAATGGTTGAAATCGTACAGAAAAGTATCCTTAATTATGCTGTTTAGTAATGATGGTAAGAAGTAGGTGAGTACTTGATTAAAGACATCATCATCATCCTTCCAAGTATTAGCCCTGTGGATGCCTGTTACGATCCAATAGAAATGTTTCTTTTAGCATTTCACAGGAACGGCCCAAAGAATTTAACTCTTAATATGTCATTAAAAACTGCTTTAGGGATCTGATCTCATTCTTTCAAATGAAATGGCATTTTATTTATGCGCTCTTTAACTGCTGTGGCTCTTAGCATCCCATTCTATACTGGGCGTGAAAGACTGGCTACTTTTGTTCAGAGGCCTCTTTATCGGGTTTGAGGTTCTTTTACGTGCCATAAATCTACAACACAGGACCAATGGCTTTACTTCCCTTCGGAAGAAAGCCATGCTGAGGATTTTTACACCTAAAAAAATCCATCATCCTCCACCGGGTTTTAACCCGCGACCTTGGTTATATAAAGTTAACATGGTAACCAATACACCACAGAGGGCAACATTCTTTCAAGGCGTGTTTCCAATTTAGTTGGTACTGTTTGATATATTCTAATACTTGCATAATTACTTGACTAAAATTACCAATAAGAACTAAAGCTTTCCTGGCGACGTGTTAATTCAAAATCTTCTCGGGCTTCTAGCCAGGTAAAAACTTGGCTTGACACCAACGTTTCGAAGAAGTGCATCTTCCTCGTCTTCAGGCTAGAAATGTGGTATTGAATTTGATGTGAAATGTGGTATTGAATTTATGTACTCATTAATTATGTATATCAGACTGAATACAACAGGCAGATGTTATTTAATTTCTAGTAAATCATTCACTTCAAATCTTACTGATAGTAATTTTCAAACTAGTATATTCTGAACTATGGATATCATTTTTCAGGCACCGTGAGTGTAGATGTTCACCCTGATGTGCCTGGCGCCCCAGAAATTCTGTGGGATTTTTCATTAGGCTGGTACCTATTTTATAAACTGCTCCTACAAGGACAGAAGTGGATATGCACGCAACTCCATAGGGAGATGACTACTAAAGACCTTGGTGGGGGCAACTCTTTTGTCTACTAAGCTCTCCAGGTAGTGCTGGAGGACTTTGGGGTGTCTTGCATCCCCGCCCAGGCACAGCCAATCTCTCATGGGTTTTGGGAACCATTACTCTGCTGCGTCTAATCCAATCTGAACAGCTTCCTTTCAAGAAGACCTCAGATGTTCACTTGATATCAGAAATACCTGGGTGCTTGGGGCTGCAGCTGAAGAGGTCATAACCTCCCCCTACAGGGTTATAAAGTATAAAGCTAAGTTTTGTTTACCAAACAATTTTATGTTTATTTGCTATTTCATTGCCTTTTATGCCATAATGAGCAGGTACCCATTGAAATACGTCCTTTCCTACTCCGGAGAGTTGAGCAGTTTCCTTTGAATTAATTCAGTTCAATGGAAATATAAGCTTCATAAGTAATTGCTTATGCTATAAGTTGCAGCCAAAGAATCTGTAAATATACAAATACTCGTAACAGGTGTCTGTAAAACATATTGGAGTGCAGCTTCTATTGCCAATAATTCTATGTCCAGACTGGTTGATGATGAACATAGAACATAATATTTCTCTTTGGTTTGCTGTGCATAATAGCCAGCTCCTGAACTATCTCAATCTAAGTTTAGGAATCCATCTCTTATAAATATGAAGATATCCTTCATATTTTGTTGAAGTTAATTCCACAACACTGCTTGTAGAAGGTATTCAGGGTCATTTTTACTTTCTCTACACTTACTATGTACATAGTGTATAGAGAAAGTATTGTATTGCACCCAAAAATTTGATATTAGATTTCACCAGCAATATATGTTTTGAGACCCCCTGAATCAAAAAAAAAATAGTCAAATTCTATATGGGTGGGTGGGTGGGGGCAGTATAGCTGAAAAACAAAACGTCTGGTAAAAACCAAACTTGATATTTAAGTTCACTATCTTCCAGGATGTGTGTTCGGTTGGGGGGAAGAACATTCCCCTAACCCAACTACCCTTTACATGAAACATTCGACAATTTTGATTTTCTCAAAAATGGCCCTACGACTTTAATTAAAATATCTTATGTTTAAGATGTTTTACAAAAAATGTATATCTTGAATTTTCTGGGAATAGCCTCTGAAGACCTCTTCATTCTGGATGACTTTTGTATAACTGGCAAACCATAAAAGATATACAAAAACTTACTACACAAAAGATGTAGATCTTATTAAAACACACAATTTATGCTATATATGTACATTTTTTTGTGTATAGTTAACCGTTTTAGAAATATTCCGTATTGTTGGTTTCAGTTTCAGCCACTTAAACTTTTCTCAAATGGGAAGACATCTTTCTTCTCATTTTTCATTTGTTTACTCCTGACAATCAAAGAGATTGGAATATCATTTGTTTCACTTAGCGACCAGCTTTTAAAGCATGAGACTATCACTTTAGCTTGTACATTTTCTTATTTCCCTTCTACTTACAAGGAAGCTAGTAATAAGATTAATTCTTTTGAGGTTATGGTTTCCGGTGTAGGCTGTGTCATTTCTTATACTGCTTTCTGCCAATGTTTCACTGCAACTTATGTTGAGCTTCATAACTGCAATGGCCCATGGAGGCAGCCCAAGATAAGTTGCAGCTTCATTACTGCAGTGGCCCATGGAAGATGCTCAACTTAAGCTGCAGTGGAACGTCTGCAGAGAACAATATAAGAAATGACACGGCCTATACCAGAAACCATAACTTCAATGGACTACAACTGTGGAATCCTGCAGATATATCTAAGACTAATTCTCTTATGTTTATCTTTGTTCCCTTCTACTTACAAGGGACCAAGTATTAAGGGCAATCTCTACTAATGTTTATCTTGTTTAGCATGATGTAGAAAGAAGAATAAGCTTTTTAACAATAATTTGTTATCAAGATGTAGAGAAAGTCGCGTGAATGGAACACATCAGATTTTTACTTTAATTACCTACAAAGTGATATTTGTTTTTTGAGTTAGCAATAATCATGGAGGATTTTATTTATAGCTACTGGTATTTTGAGTATTATTATATTGTCCAAATCCAATGTTTTTTCCTTTTGTAGTTTATACAGTTTAAGCATATTGGTATCACCATGATGGATGTATGAATTAATTTATTTCCACTAGTAATATAATTAGTTCTATAATACTCTGCTCCAATCTCTCGACCATACAAAGAAAATACATTAATACTAAATAAGAGTGACCCCTCTCAGGTTGCTGTATATTTAAGTGGCCTGAATAGTTTCAACTTGCGGTAAATCAAGTATGAGGCCAACTTACATCTAGAGATGACCCCATATCACCATATTCTGTGTGCATTTTATATTTGGAGGAGGTTTGTAATTTTAAATATATTGTCCAGGTTCTTTTATGTATGTAAAGCTTATGGGGAATACATTAAGTTCTATTTCCTAGACTTTATAGGGTTTGTCTAAGGAAAACCAAGGGAAAATATTAGTGCTACATTTTGTAGCAATGATATTTTTTGTAGATGAACAGCTGCTGTACCTCTCCAAGCTTAACATCTGTGATTTAAAACAACCTTAGTCGAAAATATCAGATTCCTCCTCCTTTCTTTCTTCCTCCCCGCCCCCTCCCTCCCCAATAATCTTGAGTAATGGTATTTTGGATGTGAGAGTTCCATAACAGTTTTTCACCAAATGTAAAACCTAGAATTTTGGGGGTCTTATTGTACTGTATCTCTTGTCCATTTATATATATATATACACCTTATGAAGGCAGTGCATTCTGTTTTTGAATGTAAGATTATTAAATTCCACTTTTGAGACTAGTTATTGATGTTGACTGCAGTTTGTAAATGAGTAACTGCTATGTGTGGATTAATGTTTGTAAACAAAATTGTGATATCATCAGCAAAGATGCTAATTTTGTCATCATTAGGTATTGTATCAGGTATGTCATGAAGTACAATTTTAATAATACAGGAATGAATACTGATCTTTTAGGTAGACTGTTATTAATGCTTTTTTAGCCAATAATTGTATATTGACTTGAGTTTTGAATGGTCCTCATGCTGAGAAACAAATTTAAAAATTTAAGCATTTGTACATTAATTCTAATCTTCATGGCCTGCAGGAGGACTGCTTTATAAGGAGTTATATCAAATGCTGTTTCCAAGACTATTATAACTTAGCTGTAGTCGTTTTATATATGAACCCCAAATATGCATATATCTTGTGTAAAATGTAGTAAGTTATCAGTTGTTTTTTAGGAAGGTCTGAATTCAAACTGAAAGGAACTAAGATCAATGTTCTTATCTTGCTCACCTAATATGATTTGGTAAGCTGTGTTTCAGGGAAAATAAATTGGAAAAATGTGCATTCTTAAGCCTTTTACTTATGTAATGGTTTATATTCTTCTTTCTTAAAAATAGAAAAATAATGTTTTACTTCCATAAATTATTTTTAATGTAAATTTGCTTGTGCTTTTGTTGGTTATGTTCCATATTTGTGATCATATTAAATCTCTTCTATTATTTTGTTTATAGGCATGCAAATGATGAGTTCCAGATAGTAGCAAACTCTTTCCGCTACTCACAAATCTATTCAAACAAACTTTTCTTTGTCCTTGTTGATTTTGATGAAGGGCCAGATGTGTTTCAAATGGTAGGTGCCAAACTAATGTCACAATGTTTAGACTTGTAATTTATTCCTAATAAGAATTAGTTACATCTATTGAAGAAAATTGTATTTCTTTTTAACAGCTTAGGCTAAACACTGCACCAGTGTTCATGCATTTCCCACCAAAGGGTAAGCCTAAACAGAGTGACACAATGGACATTCAGCGAATAGGATTCGCTGCTGAAGCAATAGCAAAATGGATTGCAGAGAGAACTGATGTACAGGTAATATTTTAAACAATACATAAAAATAATTACTTCTTTATTTAGATTGGAATCATTCCAGAAAATAAACATAGTTCCATTTGTACAGTTCCAAAATAATAGTCCTCATTATACATGTTTCAAAGTAGAAGTAAAGAAACTTTAATGCCACTGCACTCAGCACATGTACCACATAGAAGGGTACCCACAAGAGAAAAGTGTTCCAGGCAGCATGGGAATGCGACACATTTTGCAGTTTTTAAACATTTTGTATATTTTATTCCTAAACTTGTAACATAATATTAAGAATAGACAAATAAAAGTGATAATTGAATAGTTTGGCAGCTCTACCTATTATTCTAATTGTGTTAAGATACTGAATTAAACTGCTCTTAATCATTTATTTAATGACTAGTATCAGTAATTTGAGGGAATAGAAGTTAGCAACTGTGATGCATAGTCAGTACCTATACTAAGTTTGCTGTAAGCTTTCACAAGTCAAAAAAAGAAAATGATGAGCACAATGGATAAAAAATAAGACAGGAAACAAATGTTAATGAAAGCAATCCAAAAAAACAATTCCACATTATTATCCGTAAAGTCAATTATTGCTGAACAATAGCTAACCTTATTCAATGTCAAATAAGAGAGAGGGGGGGGGGGATAGTTTTCACAGAGTTTGTTTCAAACATTTAAGACAGTTGTCTTCTCTCCTTTTTCTGAATTCATGTTTCTATAATGTGCAGAGGATTCTTAGCCATGAACTATTTACTCAGTACATGCAACACTTGGCAAGGAGGTACACTGACAGCTTTTCCAGAAATTCATAAAAACTACTGTGCGTATGCACAACCTTGTAATCTCTCTGTTATAATGCTTCAGATAGTTTAAGTTGCATCTAAGCACAGCATTTTGTTTTATAAATAAATCTGTGAAAGTAATTAATCTTTTAAATGCTGAGTAGAAGAGTTACAGTTTCCCCACTAGCCAACGAGGTGCTCACTTGTAAGTGAAGTTTATTACAACTCCTTTGAACAATGAAATCCCTCTAACATGACTGTAAAGAGTGTTAAATTACACCCATAGTTATAAGTGAGTATGATATAAGAAAGCATTGGAACTATCCTTCTTTCAAGTTCCAACACAAGGCAATGCCTACTGGAAATATTCTGGCCAATCAGATTAGTTAAGACTTATGTAATTGAGTTCTTGATATACATATGCGAAAGGCAATAACCCATTATATCATTTTGGAACATCATTTCTTTTTATTATTATTAGTATATTGAAAACTGATTAAGGATGGTTCTACATTGATGATGTACAATATGTAAATTTCTTTAATGAAACTTAATGAGCAGTATTTATAAATATTTATTATGTTTATCAGATGTTTTAGTTCATAAGGTATGCCCTATTTCCCACATAAACATTCTTAGCCACTTAAGTTTGTATACATACCATTTATAATAAGGTAATTAAAATATTACACATGCTTGGAAAATGTGTAATAGCTTTGAAAAACTGTAAAGAGAGATCACTTATTTCTGTGCATACTGATGAAAATTCCATGTTTCTAGCACTATTCAATTTCTACAAGTAATATTAACTTTAGGTACATCTAATAAAGAAATTGTTTGTTTCAATTTGCAGCAGCATTTGACCTGCCTGTAACAAAGTATTCATACATTTAATACCAAAAACACAGCAGCCTGAGTCAGCTTATAGTTATGTAAACTTATCAATCCTGGATTTGAAACAGCACCTAATAAAAATTTAGTCCTACTGTAGCTATCTTGAGTGAGTGTTTAACATTTCATGGCAAACCATTAAAACCAGTAGGTGTTGAATGTGAAAGTATGTGACTTTGTGCAGGTATATGCTTGCCAATTCTTGTGTATATGTCAAAATGTGAGAACAAGCACTGTCACTCCTAATGAAAATTCAAACATCATTTTCAAGTGATTTGCAGTCATTTAAGGTTCATTGTATTTCGAGTTTTTAGAAGACAGTGACTGCAGATATGACAATGATTACAATTACAAAGAAGGGGAACAGAATATAATTATTGTGGTGGTCGATGACAAAATTCTTGCCTTTCTCTTGGAGTAAAAAGCTGCTATATTAAATGATTACTTAATTATAACAAAAATTTAGCTCCTGTTTTCTTTATTAGTTGTTGCGGTATTATCCCATAATATGCCTCATATGAGCCTGTAAAATTTAGTTATCAATTACTTCAATAGCTACTGCTTGTAATATATCACTTAGATTCATTCTCCTCGCATTCACATACTGCTGGTAGAACATCTAATATTGTATTGCTACCAGGTTGGCTGAACCCGTGAACTAAGACATATGACAAGCATAATAGATGTAACATATCAACATATCATACATGTTTTAAATGAGCATTGATTTGTTGTCACTCTACCTCATTTAATATATTAATTATTATTAACATGTTTTGGAAATGAAAATTCCCATTGGTTTCAGGAATTACCCATTATCATTCTAAAAGCCCTGCATCACATACTCATTGAGTATTTTAACATGCTCTGTAATGAGTACTAACATTGAATTAACTATTGTTAGAGCTAGATTACTTCAATAAAAACTCTGGCATAATTGAAAGCTTACCTTAGGAGCAACTTTCACTGCTGAAGGGCATGGCATAGACATGAGATTGGGCAAGTTCTTTGATGTCACCTAACATGTTGTCTGTATCGCATTCATCAAAAACATCTAGTTTCATATCATTATCATGCTGCAATCATATTCAGATGTTACTGAGTAGTCACTTTCTGAATTACTGCTCCTACAGTCGCCAGGTTAGATTTTTCACATCTGTTTCTAGGATGCCCTTAATTTTTTACTTTCTCTACATGTACTATGCACATAGTGTATAGAGAAGGTATTGCACTCCACCAAAAATAATACCAAGATTTCACCGGAAATATATGTTTTAGGGTCCCCTGTATCCAAAAAAAGTATTTTCAGAAAAAGGTCCATGTGTGTGTGTGTGTGTGTGTGTGTGAGTATGTGCGTGCGCATGTGCATGCGATAACTCAAACGAAAAGTCGCTAAAATACCAAACATGGTATTTAAGTTTAGTATCTTCCAGGGATACGACACAAAGATTTTGAAAAAAATCCTCCCAACCCAAACTACCCTTCACATGGAACTTTTTTAGAAAATTTTTATTTTCTAAAACATGGCTCTTAATGATTTTGATTAAAATATTATACATTAAAGATATTTACCTGACAAATAGTATGTATATCTTGAATTTTCTGGGAATAGCCTCTAAAGACTACTTTATTCTGGATGAATTTTACGTAATTTTGCATAACTGCTAAACCTTAAGTGATGGAGAAAAAGTTACCGCACAAAAAATGTAGAGGACGTTAAAGCACACAATTTAGGTAATGTTAATTTTTTTCGTGGAGTTGATCGTTTTTGAGATATTCCTTGTTATTGGTTTCAGCTTTGAAAAACATATACTTTTCTCATACAGGAATTTGTCAATTCCTATCCATACAAACAAAGGTACTTCAGTTACATAGCAACCAGCTTTTGACTATCACTTTAATCTCTTATTTCACTTCTACTTACAAGGAAGTAAGTAATAAGACTATTTCTGCTATTTTTTTCTCGATTAGCATGAAGTAAATAGAAGCATAAGCTTTTTAACAATAATTTGTTGCAGAGATGTAGAGAAAGTCATGTGAATGGAACACATCAGATTTTTATAAATTGCTCTTACATTAGTGAACTTGCTAGCATACTGGGCCCATTGTGCTTCTCCAATTTCACCAAACTGCTGTTTGCAAAATGCCACACATCTTCCATCTTGAAACTCATATTGTGAAGGGCAACCCATTCTTTTAAATTTTCCCAAATTCTTTCTATGGAATTGAGGTCAGGATAGTACAGTGGTAAGTGCAGAACTATTTCCTCATCTTCTAAAATTTCATCCAGAGTATACTTAACTTTATAGAGCTTAATAAGAACATGTAGTTCTGTTTTGAGCATTTCCCTTTCGAATGGAATCCTATTTTTATGCAATTGATCTTGCATATCCTACTTTTTTGTGTTCAATGTGGACACTTGTCTCTGTTCACATTATTATATGAAGCATTGTCAATCACATTTCTGATTTTTAAGTAATTTTTTGTGCTCATTTCCCTACAATAGTCACCACTTTTTTTATTTGATTTAAAGATCAATTGTGCATTGGAAGTGAAACCTTTTCCTGTTCCTGCATTCACTATAATTAATTTTTGTCTTTTGGATGTAGTTGCCATATAACCCTGTGTGCGATTGTCAGACCAAGCTTTCTTTTCCATGTGCAAACTGAACCTATGTCTTGTTGCTATAGACTATAGGACAACTTTCTTGGTGGTATTTTGTAATAACATATGGAAGTGAAACAACACAAGTACCTTTTTGTGGCATGCTTTTCAATAAGATTGTGTCTATTCTCACACATTTTGGCATCAAAACCCCAGATCCTTGAACACTTTTTGATTCTTTGTCTTTATAATTAACTGTTTCTCTTAATTTATATAACACAGTTTTATCTGTAGGAATACTCTTTTCATGGATGTATAATACATTTATAGTCCTACAAATTACACATATTACAAAATAATTTAGATCAGTAGGAGAGGGGTCAAGTGGTTAGACAGTTGCCTCTCACTAGGGTTTGCTCCCAGTTCAATCACAGCGGTGCAGGGGCAGGTTTTCTCCAGTTTCCCCTGCTATTGCATTCCACCAGTGCTCCATCTATCATCAGTGTTGTCACCTATGGATCCATTTGTAGTAAAAGCAGGCATTAAATACTATTAAAAAAGAAGAAACTGTGCTACTCGGTACATCAATCATTTCCCCCTTTGTTTCCTTAATTGTGGTTAACAAAGTGCTTGTTGTGGCTGCAGCACCCTTACTCACTGGGATTACAAAATTCTTTCCATCAGTTTCCTATTGCACAAATTTCAATTTACTATTATTCCTTTATAGCTTGGCCTTATGTAGTTCAGCGATAAACTTTAGAGCAATTGAGTACCATAATACTTCTGTTTTAATGCACTTCAAAACTTGCACACAACAGCAATAATCAGTATTCCCAAATAAACCATATGCTAACCAAATTTCCTCATCTAGATGAGGAAACACACTGTCTCTGCGCATATAGATTGACCAAATGGCAAGGTTTCCAAGGGAGGAACTGACAGACACAAGATTGCTAGTTGGACAATTGAAAAGAAGCTCACTGCTGTGTTTAACAGAATTTTTATGAAAATACAAATCCTATAAAATTCTGATCCATTTATATTGAGACATTCCTCGCATTCCTTGTAATCATGAGGATTATTCATGAAACATAATCTCTCTGCTGGATATAAATTCTAAAAGATAGGTATAAATAAAGGTTTTAAGTTTTCGAAACACCTAATTGGTATGCAACAGACCTTGCAGACCCCTTTGGTGAACATTCAAATGATGCACTAATTTCATCAATTTTTCCCTCCAAAGAATATATTGCTTCACTTCTTAGCATTTAGCAACCTCTGTTTCATAAACTTATTAACCAGACATCTGAAGCATACCTATTTGGAACTGGAATACCAAGAAATGCTCCTAAAATTGTTTACACACCTGTCTATAGATTTTGTTTTTATGTGTGTATCACACATAAACATTATTTTTCCAAGTATGAATTTTGGTAGGCATTTCAGTGAGCTTAATAACAAGACAAGATTACCAACAATCATAAGAATACCTAAAATAATTTGCACACAACAAGATGTTTGAATAAACACAAGCTCACTTTGATATATACAGTAAACTAATTTTACAGCAAGAACAGAGGGGAGCAACTTACACTTAAATTCACATCTGAAACCTTAAATGGGTCAGTCACTGCTAGTGAGCTTATGGAACATACCAAGGTCACTGCAGTACAAGTGAATCATGAAACATGCAATCATGGACAGGCCACAAGATGACTGCTTGGTAGCCAATATTATACAACCATTTCTCTAGTGGGAATGATTTTAGAACAGATTTAAATTTTGGGCTTATGGTATTATCAATTGAAAATGGCAATTACTATATAATATAGCTATTACATATTTTATGTGAGCCCTTATTGGTTATTTATGCTTACCTGTGGTAATTTTTACCTTTCTTCTATCCTGCATATGGCAGTCTTTATTAAGAAGTGTGTTAAATTCTGCTTTGTCTTTGACAGACTAATAGTTTTAAACAAATACAATGGAACTACAGTTATTATATATATTGTTTTTTTTAATGTACTATCCATATCGGTTTTACTTGTTTCCTCCAAATTTCAATTACATATGCTGGACATACTTGACTGTCAGGTCAAATGCTGCATTCAGTTCTAAAAATGTAAGAAACAGTGACAGATGCAATTAAAATACCTAAATTAAAGATTTAGAAGAAGAATGAACACTAGGAAAGCCTGAAGCCCCTCCTGTCCTATTTAAAACAATTTCATTTATAGAAAAAGCATTGCAGAATGTCAATAAAGTACCACATCTTGATACTATATGTGGAAGAAACAGTCAACCCAAGTGGTAAAAGAACAGGTTATTTACATCCAGTTAATATCTACTCTCATAACCAAACCTCGGATTAAATTTCAATACCACTGATCCTGCTGTCTCTCTCTCTCTCTCTCTCTCTCTCTCTCTCTCTCTCTCTCTCTCTCTCTCGCATGCACACACGTGTGCATACACACCTGCTTTCATAGGAAGAACATTGAAAATATGGGAAAAACCCAGAAAAAACTTTATCCAGGTAACTCACCCTAACCACACTAACCGAGATTGGGACCTCTTTAATGTGAGGCAGGCATACTACCACCACGCTACAGAGGTGTGCTAACCTAGATATCTAAGCCAAATTTTTGTATAAGTTTCAGAACAAGAACCCTATTGGTTTACTGCATGTTTTTCACTCAAATTTTGGCAGCTCTTTACTTTAAAGTGCAACAACAAAGACCACAAAGTTTCCTTAATGGCAGAAGTGTTATTGGTGGTATGGCAGTAAAACAAATTCATAATATGGTTCTTTTTCTTCATTATGTAGATCTTGTTCCAGACATCTATTTTTGTGTGTTTATAAGCTGCTTTTAACACCTGATGACCAGAAATGATGGGCAATTGCTGATTTTTCTGACTGTTGGTGCTTAAGTTTTTCTCATATGTTTTTTAATCTGGTTTCCAAACTTTTTTTGTGTGCTTTCTATGTATCCTAGATTACAGTCTGAGCATTCAGTTTTTTTTTTTTTGCTGGGATAGGATCTTTTATTTTTTTGCATAGAAGTTTTTGAATGTTGTAGTTGTTTTTTGGAGCTAAGGTGATGTAATTCTTTAAGATCTGAAATTTGTTGTGTGCCCAAGGATGATAGGTGAATTTTCTGAACTGAGGTTGGTCATGAGGCAGGTGAATTTTCTGAACTGAGGTTGGTCATGAGGCTGTGTATGTTACGTGGTTCAATTTTTTGTATTTGTGAATTCTATTGTCTATTACACTTGTTGGTAGCTATTTGAAGTATCTGTTGGTATTCATTATTTGCCATGGAAATATGTACTAATTTGTATGTTAGATTATTTAGGATTGCATATTTGTGTGCTGTGGCATTGTAGCCATCATATGTCATGTAGTTATCTGTATTTGTGGGTTTTCTGTATATTCCAAATGGTAGGTTTTGCGGTTTTGTTCTGGTTATTTTGATGTCCAGAAATGGGAGACAAAAAACTAGAATTTGTTCTCAATATTCCGGTTTTAATTGAAAGTAATCTTCCTAATTTTGAATCAAGAAATAAACTTGGAATCAACAAATAAAATATAATGTTCTTTAGATTGGAGATATTTCATTTTGAAAGAATGTTCCTTATAGTCCTACCTTAATAATAATAATAATAATAATAATTATTATTATTATTGTTCACTGAAATTACAACACATAATTAGGTTGATGCACAAATAGAGAAAAACTGTAGAAATGTTTTCATAAACCTAAAGCATGTTGCTTTCAGTTTTTGGAGTTCCTCCTAATGGAGTTAGACAGATGAAAGAGTGCATTACTGAATGCTGGAACCTTGATGGCACTATTCTTAAGAATTGCATACGTAGAGTAGGCAAAATTCATATGTCTCCCCCCTTTTATTTCTTTGTACAAATATCTAATTTAAATGTGTTCCATTATTTAACGCTTGGTGCCAATGGTTATTGTAACAAATGACAAGGTTTACTGCAAAGACACACACACCTATTGCACACCTTAAAGGTCTGCCTTGAGAGTTGTATCACGACTGCAAACCGGTACCCCTGCAGTTGCTTGAAACGTCACTTGTAGATAATCAAGAAATAAAATTGTAATATAATGTTGAAAATAGAATTAGAGGTTTGGAAAAATTTCTGGGGCATGTACAAACCTGTAACTTCCTTGAGGAGCTGTCCCTGCATTCAAATTAAGTATATAAATCTGGAATGTACCTTAAATGTTGTGGACCATTAATCTTATAGAGGATGCCAGTATTATAAGCTGCCTGTGTATAATTTATTGTTAACTGAATGTTATAATCTATTTCAGATCCGAGTGTTTCGACCACCAAACTACTCAGGCACAGTTGCATTAGTTATGTTATTTGCTGTTGTGGCTGGATTCTTGTATCTTAGAAGGAACAACTTGGATTTCCTGTACAATAAAAATTGCTGGGGAATTGCGGCTGTAGTAAGTAAATTATGCATTATTCTTGTGACAGTAACAAACCAAAATTCTTATGAACATAAAAATGAAGAAATAAGTGGACTATTACATATTTTATGAAATGTTTTAACATGTAAACAGATATGTTTTACTTGTATTGAATTTAAAAATCCCAAATTCATTTTTGTTACTCTACTGGCATTGATATGCTAGATGCCTTTCAAAACTTGCATTTTTAATTAACAGTATGCTTGAGACTTGACAGCCTTTCATTTGATGGATAATACAAGGTTTATAATCCAGAAAAATTAAAGGAATTTGGGGTGCTTAACCTTTTTTAAGTTTAGAATATTGGTACTTGGAACATGTAAATACTTAAAGATTGTTAGTGATGTAACTGTTTTGCATGTTAAACCTTTCAAGTGTGGTGTTTACGAAGTAGCTTTCGACTGTAGATATTTTTTCTTTTTTTTTCAGTTTTTCTGTTTTGCTATGGTGTCAGGTCAGATGTGGAACCATATTCGAGGACCACCATTTGTGCATAAAACATCTTCAGGAGGGCTTGCTTACGTTCATGGATCTTCACAGGGCCAGTTTGTTCTGGAGACTTATATTGTTATGGTTCTGAGTATCCTTTCTAAGAATCACTAAATGCTTCACATATATTTTTTAATCAAAATTAAAATTTTAATTAAAAAAGATAAGGAAAGTTTGATGCTAGTAATAAGAAATTCATATACCTCGGATTTTGTTTCAGTCACTACACAACATACACATATATTCGATCATTACCATATAGATACTTATGTACTTGTTTATTTGGAGTTACAAAGTACCACAATACGAATATTGAATTATGTGAGCAAGCACCAGGAATAAAAAATTAGGGCAAATAAAAAATTCACAAATATTTTCAAAGAGCATGGCATAGTATTGGTTCCTCAAAATAAATACAGTATAAAAAATGTGTTAGGATTTTCTAAAAAGGATGAAATTTCAAAAAATAAAAAATGTGGCATTTATCAATTAAATTGTTTAAATTGTGACCTTGTTTATATTGGTAAACGTCATTTGGAAACCGGAGTAAAAGAACACTTTAGGAATATTAAATACAAACAAACTGATAAATCAGCTGTAGCAGAACATTTTTGGAAATTTAATCATGAAATAAATCCAGATGTTAAATTATTAAAACACTTAAATGGGCCCATAGATTTAATGGTTTGGGAGAAAATATTTATATTAAAGTATAGAAATCATGCAATGAATTTTGATATACCTCCAATTGAGTCTCTTACCAAATTTGTTTTGATTCCAGTAGTTGGCAATGCATTAGTACACAATCCACCTAGTAGCAGTAATCATAACAGTATAAATAAACAACATCAAAAACCAGTCCAAAACTGAGACCAAAGGACATTTATATTGATAATGCAATAAATTGATTGCGAAACTAGTCCAAAGCAAGGATTCCAAAAGATAAGTGAAGATTTGTTGCAACTATTATTTTTATATTAATATTTGTGTTATTACTTCACTGTTACTAGCTTCTTTTTACATTTACCACGAATTTGTTTTCTTTCCTCTCTTTTGTTCAAGATGGGAGTTAACAACTCACAACCTATTAAGCAGAATGCCACATCTGAAGTGACATTTTATGAGGCATAAGCTTGTGGGCCTTAGGTTTACCATTCAGAGTTCAAATCTTCATATCAGTAATCAGTAATTGTTATTTTATGTAGCAGTAGAACAGGTGTAAATTTGTGCAACAGTCTTAAGCAGTGAATTTAGTCATGAAGTAAAGAAGCAGGCTCAAATTATTTTTTTTAGGGTATACACATTATTTTTAAAATATGCAGCAATGGGAAAGAGAGTATTCAACTCAATTTAAAAAATGCTTGGCATGAAAGAATGTGGTGTAGGCTAATTAAGTGTCTGTCACGAGACACTTGCAATACCTTGCACTATACATTATCTTGCTCTAAATAGTGTGTGAGTGAGAGGAAAAATGAAGGGAATGTAGGTAAAGAAGTGGCAGGACATAAAGTCAGTGAGAAATTTCCTTGTGATTGACACTTGTGGGGTGTCATCTGCTGGCAGGGGTTCGTCAGGTTGCTGACCAAGCATAGTGTAAGGATGCATTACCATTCAGAGGCATCATGTCATTGGCATTGCAACACCTATGGATGAGTGGAAATTTATGTGGACGTTCTCATGAATGACTGATCTGATTGTTTGATTTCATTCCATGAAAAATTTGGTTGTGTTATACACAGTGATTCCATAAGGATTTGCTTTTATAATTGTTACTATCTTTTATATATTATGGACATTGCTCTTGTTCTCATCCTAGAACTACCACAATTGACACTGTGATTTAAAAATATCAACTCGTGACATACGAGTTGAGGTTACATTAGCTGAAATAATAAAACTTTTACGTTTAGTGAAGAACAGGACCCAATGTTGAAAGGAATAGATGAGGTATCAAGTGAGAATTGGGAAAAGTAGTTCAACATACGAGAAGTGTAATAGAAAATGCTTAGAAAGAAGAAGGCATTTTAGAAGAAGCAATGCAGACAGACAGCGAGTAAATGTGGCAATAGCGTACCAAGACAGCCATGTGTCAGTAGTAATATCAATTACAAGGTAATTTCTCACCTATAATAGTAACAGTATCGGTTCATTGAAGAGCAAAATTTGTTCTATTTGAAAGAAATTATATATGAAGTTTTTACAGTTTTAAGTTATATACAAAAGGAGGAAAGTGTAACTTAACACAGGTATGATACAGGCTTTTCTTCAAATGTATCCGGTATACACTATGATATAATGATTCTGCTCCAAATGAGAGATTATGCCTCATAAAAAACTTGGCTTGCTTAAGAGTCCTGTGATTTGCAATATGCAATATTCAGCATTTGCAAATTTCAGTATCTACAAAATAATCAACTGGTGGTGGGCTACTGCAAACCTAACTCTTAGTAATTATTCTACATCAAGATAATTTGCAGAAAATCTTTAAAAAAAAATATGTTAATTTATGGTTATCTGAATTTAGCTAACTTTCTTCTTTCTCCAGTCTCTTATGCAGTCTTTGATATTAGTCATTTTCTTCTCACTGTTCAATTTACTATTTCTTTACCTTCATGAAAAGCATATACCTTACAGAGAAGGATGGTAGACTCATGATGTTCATTTTTACATAAATTTAAATGGAGTTTATAATTTCCACCATGAATGAGGCACTGGATATCGGTTACTGCACAGGTAGCTGTAAGGAAGGGGGAAAGAAGTGATAATAAGTACTGGGGACTTTACATGAGCTGGGGTGACACTTTATTTATTGATAAAAATTAAAGCACTACATAATTATATACCGCATCTTTTTTTGTTCAATTTCTGGTCTGCAAAATGGAGTCAATAGCTTGGAATTCTCAGATTCCTTGTTAAACACAGCAAGCTAGTTCACACAAAACAGATTATCACTATTAAATAACTCAGAAGTTTGAGACAAGTGAAGTTTTAATCAATGTGATGTTGAAAATGAGTCGGAATAGTAACACTCACCTCACTTATATGTAATTGTTCAAAACATATGTTTCAAGGGCAATCACCCTCTTCTTCAGTTGAAGTTCAACTGAAGAAGAGGGTGATTGCCCTTGAAACATATGTTTTGAACAATTACATATAAGTGAGGTGAGTGTTACTATTCCGACTCATTTTCAACAGATTATCACTAGTTGAATAGGAAGCATATGATCATTACAGTGCTATCATCATTCAAAATTCAGACCAGCAGCAGTGTTTAAAATTCAAATGAACACAGTATTGTCCACTAGCCAAAATTTAAATTCAAATGAACACAGAATTGTCCTCCAGGCAAAATAATACATCAGACTTTCAGAAACACTAAGCTATTAATTTGAGCAAAAATTATGTGTAAGCACAATGCAAATCAAGTATAGATTACTAATCATCCATAAATGTCATCACTCTTTTAAATTAACATATGCAGCATAAGACTCATTCCAGTTTTTGGATGTTGGCAAATTTTATTTGAAATATTTATTTACTAGGTATATCGAAAACATTTCATGTAGGGTATCATGGGAATTCAAGCCAAAATTCGTAAATAATGTGAGCTTCTTTAACATCCAGTGAATTTATATGCTGTGCCTGTTCAAAATTTAGTTCGCTGCAGTAAAAATGAGGTAAAATAAACTGTACTTTTGCCTTAACTGTTGCTAAAGATGCTGCAGTTGTGTTTGGAATGATTCTAATGACAGAGGCAGCTTCACACAAAGGAGATGTAAGAAAGCGAAGAATACTTTCCATTGTGGGTCTAGTATTAGTGGCAACATTTTTTAGTCTAGTTTTATCCATATTCCGATCAAAAGCTCATGGCTACCCATACAGGTAAGTTCGGTTTTGTAGCAAAATGGTTGCTTTAATTGCATTGTTTAAATATTTCTCATTTCTTTTGTTTCTTTTTTCTGATTTCAGCTTCCTGTTCAAATGAAGATAGTTGTGTCAGGAATTTCAGTAATAGCAATACATTCATGTTTTATCAGTTTGCACACAGCTTTTGGCCATCTCATTAGCGCCATTGATTGTATGTTTTCATAATGAGCATTAATTTTGAAATTTTTGTTTTTATGAGAAATCATAGTGTATCCATCTTGCCTGATAATATACTGGTTTTACATCTTGAATTTTTTACTTCTCTTCACACGACCCTGCCTAGTACCAAAAAAAAAAATCATTAAGGAACAGAGCTGTGAGCTGGAGCTTCGAGGTTCAAACTCTGCCAGGGCTGTCCTCCCTAACTAGCTTTTTTTTTTTTTCTCCAGATTTTCCTGTTATTATAATTGGTAGATTATTAAACTGAGCCCTTGAACATTTCCTTCCCAAATTTTATGTCCTAATTATCATTTATTTTAATAAATGATTTAATGAATGAGCTATTTCTATCTTTTGTTACTACTGTATTACAAGTATAATTTGCATTCAAATAACAAATATTTAAAATCTAGTGTGTCTACTTGCTAGTTTCCCTATACATTAATCCCTATGTTGTATGCATGGAGTTGAGGTTTCTAAGTTGTCTCTTGTTGAGGATCCTTACCCATTTCTCTCTTATATTTCCTTAAAATGTCCCAATCTTTCTAATTATTTGTGCCCTTGGAAATCATTATTATCATTTCTTTCCAAAATCCAAATATTCCTCAAGCCATTTTCTTTTGATGTCATTCCCATCTCCCCATACCAACTCTGTCTTCCTATTACTTCTTTTTGGAACTTCAAGCACTTGGTGAACTCTTGGGTAAATTAAAAACTTCCTTGAAAACATGCTATGAACTAAATCATTTATAATGTTTTTTCAAATGGGAAGAGTTCTACTCATCAGCGAATGAGATGTGTTATCGTGCTCTGTTGCCAGGTCGCTACCCCCACCTTTTTTATATTTCCCTCTCACTTGCATACTGAGCATGCAAATCTGCCTAGGATCCACTATGTCAACACAGCATCACTCCAGTTAGCTGCTGGCCTGTTGGTTCCCAAGGACAAACCTCATCTCATTTGAAACTCATTATAGTCATCCCTTTGTCATTGCCCAGATTTCTATTCCATAAACCTTCAGATTGGACTGCTACTTCATAAAATTTTTCCAGCCAGTTTATTGTTAATGTGGGTGTTTTGTATAAACAAACTCTAATAGCTTTGGTGACTAATTTCCTTTCAATTGTGCATATTTGTACTGTGCCTCCCATTGCTTAAAAATCTTTCTTTCACTATCTGAATTGGCTATACATTTACAAATCATCTAACCTTTATTTTTAATTTTTCTCCTTTTTAAAATACTATTATCTTAGACTTTTTAGTGTTTAACTTTAAGCCTCACTCCGTGCAAAATCTAACAATATCATTAATAATATGCTGTGCCTCTATTACTTTTAATACCCCTGTCACAAGATCATCAGCAAAAAGTATCTCTTTCCTACAACAAGACAGTGTTTTGATTTTCATTATTCTAAATTTTCTTTTCATATATAATCAGTGTCTGTGGCCTGTAGTGCTTTAAGTTTAAAAGAATTGATATTAAATGAATTCAAAAACAAAGTGCAACATTCTAAAATCATGCGGGTTGGATTTAATTATGGATTCATTTAGAAATGCAAATATATATATATATATATTTTTTTTTTTTTTTTTTTTTAATGCCCGCTTTAACTACTTATGGCACTGCAGGCAGTGAAACTGATGATACATGAATGAAGATGGAGCACCGGTGGAATGCAGGGGAAACTGGAGAACCCGGAGAAAACCTGTCCCAGCGCTACTTTGTCCACTACAAATCTCACATGTGGTTGCTTGGGATCGAACCTGGGTTGTCTAGGTTAGAGGCGAGTGGTCTAACCACTCGGCCACGGCATGGCCTCGGAAATGTAAATGCATAGACATAAGATGACTCACAATAAAGTTGACAAGTTTTATCATATGATTCAATCAGTTTGAGAATCTTCGTAAGGAAAATATATGACCAGAAATGTCTTATTATTAGCTATAAATAGGGACAAGAAAAGTTTGTTTTATTTTTTATAGAATTTTGGTGTAAATTTTTATGGTTTTTGGTGCTATTTTTCATACTTTTTGGTGTTATTTTTCAGTGGGTTTTAATTTAATAAGGTTGATATTTGAGACAATTTTTGCGATGCATCATTTTAAAAGTTTTGAGGATATAAATGAAAATTACTAATACATTATATATCATATCGTGAAAACAAAAATGTTATTTTTGCATAAATAATCATAATTATGATGCAGTTTAACATGCATATTAATTGCACTTCTATTAGCCACTATGAAATGCATTCTTCACAACATATTTACCAAGTGGATCACTGAGTCACACTTCAAAAGATAGCAATGTCATGAGTTCCAAATTTTCCTTCCAGTCAGAATATTACTATACTGTGAAAATAGTTAACTGTCACATTGGAACACAGAATCCATACTGCTTATAGAGTGGCAACTGCAACCAAACTTGCATAAGAGAATGCTTAACTTCTGCTTGAAGCAGTTGATTGCCAACTTTTTAAAATTTGACTTATTTTACCTTCAAAAATACCTTGGCTGATCAATTTGTGTTTTAGTTGTTTAGCCTCAAGTATAAACCAAGGGAACTTTGATCTCTCAAGATGTTGTACAAGTGCTGTGAGGTCACGAGCATTGTCCTTAACTAACACTAATTCAACTTTAACTGTTTAAAAAAAAAAAAAAGTTAAAAGTTAAAAAATCAGTAGAAGAATCGCAAATCATATTTTACAGAAATTGTCACTGGGACTAGGCCATAATACCATAGCAACACTTTGCTATGTATGGAGCAACATTGAAAAGTATAATCAGGAAATTGGCAACAATATTACCTATATTTCTAACTAGCCAGCCAGCTGTTGAATACGTATAGTATTTATCCAAATACAAGAATGCCTCAAATGCAAACGACCCTCATTTTTCAGAACTAAGTTTTGGAAATAAGCATATCAGCTATATAAAAACAAAATAAGTATTTTTTACTAGACATAAAGTTTTGCCTCATATTTTGAACAAACTAAGGGACACTTAAGCTGATTAAGTATTTTTTCTTAATTTGAAATTTGTGTGGAAATTCATAAAGAGAGGGGAAAGCAGAAATTATATACTGGTATACCTAGTATGCGATTAGAGGTTTCAACAGTAGCGGCAGCACTAACAATGTAATGGATATGAAATTCTATTTGGAAACATACCTAATACAGCATGCCATTGTAAAAATTTTTACCTAATGTAACAATTCGAATTTGGGTGGAAATTCACTTTTTGGGTGAATGAGAGACGAAGAGGGAGTACAAATTGTATGGTATGTGTGCAGTTGGAGAATGTGAAAATGATGGTGGCAGCATATCTGTGATGATGATGGATATGATTTTCTAGTGAACGTACCAAATATAGTTGTAAAAGATACCTAATTTGAGTTTGCGCAGAAACTCAAATAGTGAGCGGGAAAGAGACAGAGAAGAACAGAAATAAACCACTATGTCTGTACACGGTGGTGACGGCTGCAATTAGCTGTAATGACAAATACAATTTTCTATTTAGATAATATAACTTAATATAACACACCGTAATAAATTTTACTATGGTTTTACCTAATTCAAGTTTGCATGTAAATTTATGTTGTGGATGGTAGAGAGAAACAGAATAGAAATGTACTAGTGTATGTGCAGCGGGAGGAGGGAAACGTGCAGCTAAACCTCTCTCTTTGTGCTTGAACCATTGACTCCCAATCAGCATTATGCGCAACCTTTGGTGTGAAAGAAAGACATCTATTTTTATTTTAATCTCAGAGAGAAATATTTTTCCTAATGAGAATGCTTATAGCCCGTTAACAGCAACCCTCGGTTCTTAGCATCCCCTTCTGTATTGGGTGTGAAAGACTGCTTAATTTTACTGAGAGGCCTCTCTATCAAGCTTGAGGTTCTTTTATGTGCCATAAATCTATGACATGGGACCAACTGCTTTAATTCCCTTCCAAAGGAAAATAAGGTAACACACTAGGCTAAATAATAGTCAAATCTTTTAAAAGCTGGTTGCTCTGTGATGTAATTGAAATTACCTTCTCTTAGCATAACTAGGATGAAAAAAATAACTTTTCATTTGAAAAATTTCTAAGTACTGAAAATTTAAAAATCAACAACAGGGAATATCTCAGATGAGTGGTTTAACTTCGCAAAAAAAATGTAAATGACAAACTGTGTGTTTTAATGAGATCTACATATTTTGTGTGCTAAGATTTTTTTGTATCTCTATGGTTTATGGATATCCAAAAGTGTTCATAATCAAGATGGCTTCAGAGGCTATTCCCAGAAAATTCAAATACACATTTTATTTGTCATATTAATATATTTATTGCATATATTTTTGAGAAAATCAAACATTTTAAAAAATGTTTCATGTAAAGGACAGTTTAAGGTGGGTTATGAGGAGTGTGATTTTCCTGAAAATCTTTGTCGCACCCCTGAAAGATGCTAAACTTAAATACCAATTTAGTACTTAACCAACTTTTCATGTTTTAGGTATACTGTTCACAGACACACACAGACCTTTTTCTAAAAATACTTTTATTTGGATTCAGTCAACCTCAAAACATGTATTTCCAGTAAAATCTTATGTATCAGTTTTTTGGTGGAATGTAATATCTTCCCTACCTGCTATACATGTTGTACCTACATGGTAATCTATTACTCACCTGCACGATTGTATGGATAGGGTCAGAGAGGGATATTAGGACAATTTTCTTCTATTATGTATTGATGAAATTTATTATGTAAGGTTATTAAAAGGTTTTCACATGCAGAAGACTTCACTGTAAACATTGTAGAATTAAAGTAAAAGACTACTCAAAGATTGTGATGTTGATTTCACTAGATATGCAGTAGTGGTGCTAGGGCACACTAAGGTGCTGACCTGGTACCTTTTTTGTAACCTTAGTGCATCTTCCAGTACTTTCTTTCTCCCATGAGAAAGCCTTTTTATGTTTTATTTATATTATTTCCTATAGGTATAAAGGTCAAAAAGGGTAGACAATTCTTTTATAAGCAGGTAGCTATGTGATAACATTTGAAATTCTTTTCTCTTTGCAGAACCAGAAAGGGAAAAATAAATAAAAACTGACTTCCCATTTAAGAAAGGTATATGTTATAAGAAAAGTTATATCAATAAAATGAAATTTATTTTACATCAATTATTTGCTTGAGCTAGCTCTACATTTTGTGTGGTAAGATTTTGTATAGTTTTACGGTTTACCAGTTGTGCAGAACCATTCAGAATGAAGAGCGCTTCAGAGGATATTCCCAGAATATTCATTTGTCACTGAAAATATCTTAAACATTTGGTATTTTAATAAAAATCTTAAAAACCATTTTTCAGATTATCAACTTTTTTGAAAAATATTCTACTTAAAGGTTTGTTTGGAATGAAAGGATTTTTTTTAAACATCTGTGTCATATTTTGGAAGATGCTAACTTAAATATAAAATTTGGCATTTAACTGATTTTTCATTTGAGAATTATGCTGCACATACAGATACAACATAGGCCTTTTACAAAACTTTTTAATTCAGGGTGCCTCTAGTAAAATCTCTACATGGATGTTTAGTAAAAATCAGTACTATACTTGTTTACTATACATAGTAGAGAAAGTAAAAATATTGGCTTTACTAGCAACTTAATGGCCAAATTACACTTAGTAGAAACAGGGTACAGAAAGAAAAAAAACTTTTAAAAGTAAATACATTTTGCTCAATTAGTTCACACATCATTGCTGACCAATAAACTATCTGTTTCAGCGGTTGTCAATAGTTTCACTCTTTTTTATATTAATTGAGAAGTGTAAATGAGTAATATAATAGTGGTAGTAGTAATAATTAATAATCCATGATGATGCTCTCTGTGAATGAATGGCCTTTTCTTTTATGACTACACTCCTCTCTATAGCATTTGATTAAATACCTGTAATTTAAAGAAGTAAATATAGAATACATATCACACTACCACAAGCAAGATCTCTTTGTCTTTTGTTTTGCTCCATTTTCTGCTTAGTATTTCTCCATGGCTTTGAATAAAAAATAAACAGCTTAAGTTCTGTGAATTAATAACAACATTGTTGTGAAGTAAAAGGTATCCTTTTCTTCTTTTTTTGTTTTTTTAAACTTGTTTTTTAACATTCTTTAATTTTTAAGTCATGTTGGATGATGAAAGAATGACATGGTGAAAAGATATCCAATTAACCTGGGGGCAATAGACCTTAAAGCTAACCCAACATTCATTTTCTCAGATTAAGGCAAAATCCTGAAAATAAACTTATCTAGGTAACTTATCCTTATTGAGATTCAAACTTGGACCTGTTGATGTGAGCCATACCCACTACCTCCACACCATTGCAGAATTGGCTTAAAAAATCATCTTAGGCGTCACCATCTACTATGTTTCAATTTGCCCTTGCCTTTGCCCTTATCCATTTAGAAACTGAAATTAAAGTTGGATTTCACCTATGTACAGTAAGAACAGCTCTTCAGTGGTGGAACAATTATCAAAACTGAGGGGAAGTGGTTATTGAGATTATTCCCCACATACATACATAAACAAATTTTATTCCTTTGTAGTATTAGTTGACATTGTATGCTTTGCTTCCACACTGAGTCAAGCTTTAAATGCCAGCATTTGGCTGTGATGAATACAGGGGGTGACCCGGGGGAATCTCCCCTGGGAATTAAAAAGTCCTTCCCTGTTTCCCTGAGAAATTCAAATCTAATTGTAAATGTATATATTATCAAAATTAAAAGTGAAGTATGCATTTAAATTATCGTCTGGGCTGGTGTAATGTAATAAGTAGAGACTAACTTTGGCAGAATGCCTTTTTAAATGGTTATATCTGTCATCCTTTTGAAAGCGAATCTGTACAATTTACATATCTGTGATGGAAACACTACAGATTTATGTTGCCTTTTTCTGGCTTTTTTAAAAGATATAAATGTCTAATTGCTGAAATAAATGTCTTAAGTTGTATTTTTTTATTATTATGTATTCCTTTATAATTAAAACAACAATAAGTTTTGCTATAAAAAGGAGTAACTGCAGGCAAGCAGTTTAATTATCGTTTGTGATTTCTGGACTTTCTATCGGATCATACCTCCTTTAAAAGCAACAGTGAGTGCCGACGCAGCAATTTTATTGATCAGTCAACAGCCTACTGTGGAAGGATGTGTTTCTTCATCAGTTCATTAATACTGAAATACAATGTCGAAACAACAACCTCTATTTGCTTTCTCTTTCTATAAAAAGACAGCATATAGCAGAAGAAGTAGATGAGTGTGGATCCATTGAAAGAAGTGCTAGTGAATGTGATGGTGAATTGCTTACTAACTCTTTAGTTAGTGTTCCTCAGTCTCCAATTGAAAAGTGTTCTGTTTCTGGCCCATCCACAGGATGTCATCCTAATAAGGTCTTGAACGTGAGATTAAGTTTTAAGTACCAACAAAAGTAGGAGTGTTGGTACAATTGGTTGTATTTTAACTGCAATTGCGTTAGGGCTTTTTGCAAATTACATGAAATGCATTTGAAAATTATACTGGAGCGCTACAAAAAGCAGGAGGAATGTTCATTTTTGTGCCTTTCATTAAATTTAGAATAGCTATTGGAAACATGGGAAAACTAGAAAAGCACGCCAAGTCAGAAAAACATGCAAAAGCTATTGCACTTGAAAATTGTAAATTACAGGTATTAAACATTCCAGTTCATGCACAGTTTTGCAAAAGCAATCACTTAAAATTTCACAACTTCCTATACTAGTTTCTGCAATTCTGGAACATTTAAGACACACTGCAATTGCAATAACCACAGTGCGAAAAATAAAGCAGTAAATGAAATTAAAAAACTACAAATGGATGCAATAGAAGTTAAAACTGTGCACTTCATGGAAGACAAGAAACAAACTATGAAAAATGTAAGAACGTTTGTGAAAAGTATAGTTAATGAAATTAAGAAAAGGTTCAAAGGCAATGTAAGTGATAGAACTAAGTGTATTTTTGAAAACTTAAAACACATCAAGAATTTAGCGATAATGATTGTAAAGAAATGTGCCTGATGTTAGGACTTTGAGCTGTTATTGTAGGCTTAAATTTTTTTAAGTATGTAGCGGGTAATAAATCAGAAGACTCATTTTCTGATGCTGCTACTTTTATCTTACGGGCCAACATCAGCGATACACCACTAAAGACACCTGCTGAATATGTACTCTGCATTCCCATTTCCACTACCAAGATAGAAAGGTAATTCAGCAGAATGAATAGGGAAATTACATAATTAAGAAACACAATAGATCAGGATATGCTTCAAGCTTATGTGAAGATTTCAACAGAGACGAGGATCCATTGCAGCATTGATGATGTCATCAGTAGATATGCTGCAAAAAAGCCTCAACACTTCAGCTTTCTGTAAAGGTAAGTTATTGCATGCAATAATATTATTTTATTGGTTCCCATAATTTTATTCATTAAGGTATAGCTTAGGCTATAGCGTTTTAGTAGATACACATAATTGTATTAAATGAGACTTAGAGTGCAATTCAGAATATTAGTACTGCTTTTTATTCCCCCCCCCCCCCGTTTTTTGTTTTTTTAATACACTAAAATTTGAAGCCTATAGCATTCCCTCCCCCCTCTAGCGTAGTATCACCCTGGAGGAAAGTGCCTGTATTCGTCACTGCCAATTGGACATGAAAAATTAATTTGAAGAAAATAATCCGTAGCTACTGTGAACAATGATACAAAAGATTGTGGAGGAAAATGTATGTTCATGTTAACTTAATGAGTGCAATGGTAATGCAACAAATGACATAAACAGTTGGCTCCCAATTGATCTTTCCACTGGTTCATTCCTTCCTGAGATATAATTTGTAGGAAAATCATTAAGTGATACTGCTGAGTAAGTTATTTTTTAATTTAAGCTACAAGGTGAATTATACAAGACAAGCAATTGTAACAGAATAAATGTAACTAGCCTCTGTAATCTGGTGGCAGCGTGTCTGCCTCACATTCAAGAGGTCCCAAGTTTGAATCTTGGTTGGGGAGATATCCAGGTAAGACTTTTGCCAGAGTTTTCCTTATCCTTAGAAGAAAAATGTTGGGTAAGTAAACTCTAAGACTCCTGGGCTCATTTGAGCACCATTTCAGCCATTTTATTCACCCATCGTCTGACATAGTAAAAGGAAGAAGAAGAAGAAATATAGGCATTAGAAGTTTCAACTTTCATGTATGCACTTGCAATCTCGCTTCTTTCATGGTACATAGTATACCTAGGCATATTACTGTTGCTCACCCCAGTACTCTGCATAGGATGAGCCTGGTAGGATAACATGATAGCATGTTTAGGTCAGTGCCCTGTTAAAGCTGGTCTGAAAGTGACAGGATCTGATCTGCCTAAACCCATGCATACTGACCTGACTATAAACCCAATTCAAAGTACTTGTGATAAGACATATATGCAGTATACCCAAGGTCGTGGGTTCAAACCTGGCAGAGGACGAAAAAATCAGGCATAAAATTCCTTAGCTAAGGAAGGGAAGTAAACCCATTGATCCCGTGTCATAGATTTATGGCACATATAAGAACCTCAAGCCTGATAGAGAGGCCTCTGAGCAAAACCAAGCGTCTTTCACACCCAATTTAGAATGGGACGCTTAGAACCACAGTAGTTAAAGAGCATCCATAGATGGCATGCCATTTACATTTATGCAGTATATATGAGAAGTATCATTACAAACCATATTTTCCAAAAAGGAAAATTTTACAGGAAAAGCTAAAAATGAATTACACTTAAACTATGTGAGGCATTTCAAAACATATGACCACAAATTTTGTCTTTACACATCCCAAATGGAACTGTATTTCAAATTAAATACTTTTAACAACTTTGAACTAAAAACTTTATATAATTGGCAGGTATTATATAAAACATGGCACACTTACTCTTGAATGAACAAAATAAGTTACATTTATGTTTAACTTTGACTAATGACATATTTTACTGCAACAAAAAGATTAATTTCTTGCAAAATGATTTAGTTGCTCACAGAAATAATAAATAACAAACCTGTTTAACTCAAGAAACAATCTTCTAATATTTAAAAGAAATGAATAATAAGAACAACAAACTGGTTCTTTATTACTATTGATGTGGGTTTTTTTTTTCTGTGCTCTCCCCTTAGTCTATCATTTCAGAGTGGACACAGAAATTAACAGGGAAAGTTGACAATTTTGAGAAGAAAATATGTAGGTATATTGCAACAATGGAATGACCTCTGTGCTGACATGAAGCTTTAAATTTAATCCAGTCAGAGACTTATCACAATGCCTGAAGAAGAAATTAAATTATTCATTGAGCACTATTGCTATTGTGTGAAAGCTATGTATTATTATAGTAAAAGCAATAATACAATAAATAACTGAAACTATATGCAATGAAAGGAGTGTAAGTTCTGAGTTAACCTTTGATTTCACTGTATCCATATTGCTATTTGCTACAGTGCACAGCTGCATAGATTTATTTCCAGGAAAAAGAAGTAATTCAAGATGTCTTCCATAATGCTCTAGTGGTGATGATGCATTACAGTTACATGAAGACAGAAAGATTATTAATATTGTCATGTTATTCAACACACCTTTTCTCAGATTACAATTGCATTGCCTATTGTGCTGCTTCTGTTTCCTTCTGCTTCCTCAGGACTTTGTCCCCACAATTCCACTTTCATCCATTGCAAAAAGCAGTGCAAACGAAATTGATGGTATGCGGTCAAATTTACAAATAACTGAGTATGGCGTACCACAAGGCTCCATATTAGGGCCAGTTCTCTTCCTTATTTATATAAATGACTTACCATTACACATGACTCCCGTTAATACTGTTCTTTTTGCAGATGATGCAAACTTTGTGTTCAAAAGTCATTGCCAAAATTCGCTACAACGGACTATACATGACTCAATGTCAAAGTTGTGTAACTGGTTAAATTATAATAAATTATTGTTAAATGTTAATAAATCAAGCTACTTAAATTTTGAAAAGTATCCAAACCTCACAAATCAATTCCAAATACTTGTAGAAAATAGCCCAATAAGTCACCAACATTCTACTAAATTCCTTGGTATTACAATTGACAACACATTAACATGGAAAGATCACATTCTCATTCTTAGTAATAAATTAAATTGTTTAACTTACGCAATAAGAGTGTTAAGCAAAGTTTGTAGTAAAGAGGTAATGAGAGTGGTATACTTTGGATATATACATTCAATAATTTCATTTGGAATACTCTTTTGGGGGAACTCTACCCAATCAAATATAGTATTTAAAATACAAAAGAAAATATTAAGAATAATGAATCAGGAACCACCCCATGCTCCAAGTAAACCTATCTTTGAAGAGCTTAACATACTCCCTCTACCATGTATATATATCCTAGAAACAGTCTCCTTCATTCATAATAATATGCAATGTTTTAAGAGAAACAAGGATTATCATGCCCATAATACTCGAACAGCTGAAGCAATACATCTACAGTGTCATCAACTTAATAAAACTCTCAATAGTGTATCCCACAAAGGAATAATTTTATATAATAAGATACCCAAATCTTTAAAAGCTGTGCCAGGAAAATTCTTTAAATCTAAAATGTATAAATGGTTATTAAAACACAAATTTTATAGCATAAATGAATTTCTTAACTTAGATATTTAACTACTTAACTGTATTCTGTCACACCTGTATATTGTATATTTATATTTCTTGTAATAATTAGTTTGTAAGTCTTGACGAAGCCATATGTACAAATTGTATATCCTCGGTGAATAAAAAATTGAATTGAATTGAATACACAATACAAAACTAACAGAATGCTTCTTACACTTAATCTTGATCAAGATATAGTTTAATGATGTTCAGGGTAAGCATCCTGAGAAAATTGGATGTGGACATAATGTGGTTTGCAGTAATTGCAAATATGAACATAATACAATTTGCAGCAACACCCACTTTTCACATACCATTTACACAAGAACAAAATATGATTTCACGCAAGCAAAGTTCACAGCATGAAAGCAGGAATTGAATTATAGGGATTTCTCCCTCTCATTAAACAATTTCCCTGGCTGGATAAAGAAAAAATCCTTCCGTGCCAGGGAAGTATTTCTTTTTCTTTTTATTATAGGCATTATTACTGCTCTCTTTGAAAATACAGGAAGACACAGAACATTTCCGATACAGGGTGTACATGGCACTGGTGCAAGCTGTGAGTCAACAATACTATGTTATCCCTAATACCAAGTAAGCTAAGCATTAAACAATTGATTAGCTGGGTTGGCATTCAGGTCAGAACTCAGTAGTTTGCACCAGCAATGACAAATATAGCTTCAGGTTTTTTTGCAACAGTGAGCGTTCTGTTATTAGTCAACATGGATAGATTTGTGATAAAGAAGTGGGAAGTTACAGAAAGTAATGACATTTGATGTATTCCAGTTCGAATCTAAGGCTTCAACTTAAAATAATATTAAATAATAATAATAATACCACTTTTATGTATATAATACAGTACTGGAAATATTTATTGCATCCCTTGGGAAATGTATATATTTTCAATCTGTTTCCATGTGAATGTCAACAATATGCATTGTTGCTCACTCTTTCCCATTTTTGCTGTGTACTGTTGCGCGTTTGCTTTGGTTTAGTGGAGCTACAATCAAAAATGATCCAATTTTGCAGTGCTATTCACTTCTTTATAATGTTAGTGTAGTTTTGCTCTTGCATGCGTTAAGTTTGTGTTCCGCAACATGGGCAGAGGAAATTGAGTTAACGCCTTGTAAGAATGTGATTGTTGCATTAGCTTTTGAGGGCCTTTCTACAAGAGACATAGTATCAAAAATAGGGTTCAACCATTCTACTATATCAAGATTGTTGACTAAATTTAAGAAAATTGAAAATGCAGAAAGGGTGAAAGGCAGAGGCAGAAAAAGGTCTTCTACTGCTGCTAATGACAGAATTTTGAAAAGAATGAGCCTGAGAACTGACGTATGACTTCTGTGGAGTTAAAAAGAGACCGGGAAGAAGGTTCTGGCATGGTGATTTGTCCTAGAACCATCAGAAACAGGCTTCTAGAGATAGGATTACCTGTCAGAAAACCTCGAAAGAAAGCCCTTTTGACATCAAAAATGAAGAAAGCATGACTGGAATGGGCTCAGGAACATATCCAATGGACTGAAGAAATGTGGAATAAGGTTATCTTCTCTGATGAATCAAAATTTAATGTCAGAGGAAATGGAAAAATATTCATCCGTTGTAGGAAAGGGGAAGAATTTCTGCCAGAATGTTTGGAGCCAACAGTGAAGTTTGTGGAGAGTGTGATAGTTTGGGGTGGCATATCTACTAAAGTAGTGGGTGCACTGTACTTTTTAGATGGGACAGTAAATGCAGATGCATACATAACGATTTTACAAGAGAAATTATTGCCAACAATGGTTGAATAGTTCTGCATCAGAGAAAACTACATCTTCCAGGATGATTCTGCACCATGCCACAGAGCTAGGAGACTTATAAGAATTTTATTTCTTTTCATTCTAAAATTTCTTTTATTTTCTTTCAATATTTGGTAATTTCATTCCCTATGTTAAAAGATTTATTGAAACTCAGGGAATTTCCACACTACCATGGCCAGGAAACAGCTCAACTCTCAACTCCATTGAGAACTGTTGGAAGATCATTGGCAATGCAGTGAGCCAGAAAAAAAACAAGAAAGAACTAATTGAAGCAATAAATAGGGTGGTGTGATTCAATGAGATATCACCAAAGTGAAACATTTGATACTTTTCAATGCCTAGACGATGTGCTACAGCAATAAAATCTAACAGAACCAATACAAAATACTAGTTGAAGGGGCTTAAATACAGAACATGATTATTTAAGTGTATCAACAAATTATTAAACTGTATTTCTAAAAAACAACCACATGTTTCAATTTTGTTTGGATAAATATAGTGTTTCTTTAAGATTTGTATAAATACCTACCAAAAATGTTTTTTCTCCACTTTACTATTAATGACACTTTATGACACATATCCATGCAAATCAATATCAATGTGTAAAACATCAAATTTTCACATTATCAAAAATAAACTTTCAATTTCAACTGCAGGGTGTATGAATCTTTTGTACTATTTGAATGTAAAATTGCCATAAAGATCAAATGCATAAGAAATCGGGTGATGCAATAAATATTTCCAGTACTGTATTTCAACACTGCTACTAATGGCATAAATATTAAGATTCTTAAGTCCCCCTCACTTAAGAATCTTAATATTTATGCCCCTCCCCCCCTGTGGCCCACCTGGGTAGTACGGGGGTAGCATGTCTGCCTCACATTCAACAGGTCATGGTTCGAATCTCACTTAGGGTGAGTTACCCAGATAAGGTTTTTTTTGGGGTTTTCCTTATTCTGAGAAGGCAAATGACGAGTAACTTTAAGCTCCATAGACCCCAAGATCATTTGAGCCTCATTTCAGAAATTTCATTCATCATCCAATATGACACACCAGGTTAAAGGACATTTAGCCATAGATTAAAAAAACAAAAAAAATACCATGAAAGAGCATGCTAGAAACTATGCGACTTCATTTGAAACTTCATTTTGTCCAGGGCTGGACATAATATGATTTGCAACAACACTCCCCATATGTTATCCATCATATATGAAGTGTATGAAGTATCTTACCATTTCTGCATTGCGGGGCATATATGCGGATAAAAAATCTAACTTGTGTATCAGCAGACTGAAGACGAGAGAAGTTTTAGTTTTACTGCAAAATAAAGCATAAATAAATGTTACATTTAGATGAACTATGGCACTACTCAAAGTGTGTTATATAAAAGCAAATCATGGCTGAGTTGATGTAAGCTCTAAATATATTGTTTTGTTGGTCATGTATTTTGTTTCCTATAATAAAGTCAGTTTGGACCACAAGCAGTAATATGAAATTATATATAAACAGTAAAAGAAGAAATATTCCTGTAATTAAATTCTTTGTGAAAAAGAACTAAAAACTACAGCATTTAATTCTGTGGTTAAACTATCAATTACAGTAGCTATTGAACAGCATAACAAGTAGATAAGTTAGGGGGAGGGGGAAAAATTAACACATTTCACAAGAGCTGCCTGTGTTTTTTTTTTGGAGAAAACGAGGGTTTACATTTTGTAGCCATGTAAAGTGCTAAATCATTTAAAAGAGGGAATTTCATTGAATAACAAAATGTTACATGTATTTCTCAAAGACCACCGGAAAAGTCCACTTCTTTTTGTATCACCTCAACTGATTTAGAGAACAACTTAATTTCCACATCACTGCAGTCACAACCAACAAGGTTAGAAAAGAGGTTTCTGAAGCATACTTTGTTTCTTTAATATTAGGGCAGAAGCCGCAACTGTAAAAACTTCCTTCCACAATGTGACAACCTAAGGAAGTATTAAAGAACAATTCATGGTTTTGCGGATGTTACGTAGAGCACATAATGAAAAGTTAATTCATATTGGCAACATGCTTTGAATACTTTGATTGTTTGAATTAAAGTATTTGCTCTCTTTATCTTTTGCTTGCACTCTTTCTCCTTTATTTCTTTAAACATTAGATTTTAAAGTGCATACCCTAGTTCATGTACCATGCTATGCCAATGTCACTTTTTGCCAGCTTTAATGTACCGAAAGCCACTGTCAATACAAATAAACCAGTAGGGTGAAAAATGAATGATTTAGGGGGAGGTGTATAGAGTTTAACTCTTAATCTAGTCAGCCATATTGGACAATGAATGAAATCAATGAATGATGCTCAAATGATTTTGGGGTTCATGGAGCCTAAAGTTACTCGACATTCATTTTATAAGGGAAAACACAACAAAAGGAACCTTATCCGGTAACTCATTCCAAGCAATATTCAAACTCGCGACCATCTGAATGCGACGCATGGATAAAATTTATGAAGGGGACAGGAAATTCAGGGCATGAAAGAAACCACTTCATCGTTCGCCTTGCGATCCGGGAAAACCCCGAAAAAATATGGATCAATGGACGGTCTCCGGAATTTTAACCGGGGACTCCCGAATGCGAATCGTATAAATACTGCGACGCCACCTCGCTCAGTTCATAAGGAAATAAGTATCTAATTGCTTTCTTTATAAATTGCATATAAACAATTAATATATCAACTAATTAGTTATTTTACTTCGCAATTTCGGCTCAGAAAATTTAATCATGAAGTGAAATAGATGAATAAAAATATGGACAATGTATTTGTTTATAATAAAATATGAATGACGGTCTAAACTTTTCCCACTCAATTGAAATTCCAGAACTACACTGATATTTTTCACAATTACCTAATTTGTTACATTATAAAAGGTAGCAAATTTTGGCACTCCCAAGATTTATCATTATTCAACCTTTTTCTTTGAACGTTCGTTCTAGATTACAAAGACGTATTGCATTATTTTCTGAACCCTTTTAGAAGGATTGGTTTATTTGCATCAATTTGTTAGTAATAAGAAGTAATGTAATCTTTTATCCAAGCAGCTTATTAGAATACCCTTTATTACATTTGTAGGTTTATTCAATGTCGAGTGTATTTAGGGGTGATTATAATTCAATGAATTATTACTGGTGGATCTGTAATCGAGTTTGTTTCGTCTCCTCCTATCAATTGTATCAGTCAAAAGCCTAGCACTGCCATGTGGGGGAGCGCCGGAAAGATTTACTAGAGTTAATCAAATATCCACGTGTGCCTTATTTTATCAAAGAAATATAGCTAATTTTGGCAACTAAAATGTTTCATGACCTACAAACGGTAGAAATAGTGACTTCTTAGTAGCCGCACGTCATTTGTTTCCAAACTGAAATTTTCTCACCAGAGGGGCGTAGTGTCGGTTTCTATTGCTTAGAAGCTGTCTGTCAAATTTGCGTAGTATTTATATAGAATGTGAAGTTGTGTTTAAAATACATCGTGATTGTTAATACCTGACTGTGAAAATAGTAATTAGTATCCTACTAGAGGTAAGAAATACACAATCACTGCAGTTGTTAATTATAGTGCTGCAGTTTAAGTTTCGGCCTTAGCCTAGGAAAGGTTCTCGGTGCAGAAGATGTGAAAAATTACCATAGATTTGCATGAGTAACTGAATGTTGATTTTTTCCTGTAATCTCATTTTGCGCTGTATTGTAGTAGTTTATAACGGGGTGATACCATGAAATCAATACGACGTAGTCCTAATGTACGTACAAATGATTTTCAGTCGCGCATGTCGTCGCTTTATAAGCGCGCGAAATTTAGATTTTAACATTTGTAAAACAAGTAATTAAGCACTGGAAATGCATTTTGAACAAATGCTCTTATCTTGAAACGGCACATTTTTCGTTCATTTTAGGTTACTTGAATTTGCAAAGCCTGGAAAATATTTAACGTGGATGTTGAAGTAAGCTAGTCGTTGTGTTTATGAAGTTAACCATATTTAATTATATTTTATTATTATTTATAGAATTTTACATTCCGAAGGAACAAGTCATAAAATGAAGCTTGGTACTTGTTGATTGAAGAAGTGATGTATGTTGTTACTTCAAGTTTCTTCTTATTAGTAAATGTTTGAAGTCAAAATGCAGTTTCTGTTTACTCGATATGGGTAGGGGTGCGAATGTGGCCGTGGTCGCACTGACACAGATTCATATATTCACTAATATAAAGATGTAAGGATTTGGGGAAATTACCATGTGTGGATCGTAGGCGTGATTGATTGAAACCAAGTGTGTGTGTGTGTGTGTGTGTGTGTGTGTGTGTGTGAGAGAGAGAGAGAGAGAGAGAGAGAGAGAGAGAGAGAGAGAGAGAGAGAGAGAGAGAGAGAGAGGATAGGAATATGCACGAGCTCTAAAAATATTTTAAATGGCAAATTCGTCTCAAATTATATTAACATAATATTATGTTTTTTGGGAGGAAGGAAAAAACTCTCTTAAAGTCCCATTTCAAACCTTTTGAAAACGCTCCTGATATAAGTGACTGAGTTGTAACGTCAACGTTTAGTACGAATTTCAGTTGCGCTATAATGTTTGCATTAGCGTGGATGCACTTTACTTCTCTAGCCCATGTGTACAATGTACATAGTAGGTAGAGAATATTCCATTGCACCCAACTATTCGATTCCAAGATTTCACCGGAAATGCATGTTTTAGGCTGCCTTATATCCATAAAACAGAATGTTTACTTTCTCTACACGTATATGTACATAGTGTATAGAGAAGGTATTGTATTGCACCCAAAATTCGACACCGAGATTTCACCGAAAATATATTGGGGGGGGGGGATCCCCTGAATAAAAAAAGAACATTTTTAAAAAAATGTCTGTGTGTATCTGTCTGTCTGTCTGTCTGTCTGTCTATGGGCATTATATCTCAAAAACGAAAAGGCCGCCAAATACCAAACTTGATATTTAGATTCAGCATCTTCGAAGGATGCGACACGATTTTCAAGAAAATCCTCCCACCCCAACTACCCCTCGCATGGAAAACATTTCTAATATTTTGGTTTTCTCAAAAATGGCTCTAATGTTTTTTTTTTTTATTAAAACCCGTATATTTTTAAAATATTTTCATGACGAATAAAATGCATATCTTGAGTTTTCTGGGAATAGCCTCTGAAGACGTCTTTATTCGGGATGACTTTTTCTAATGTTGCATAACTGTTTAACCGTAAGAGATAGACATAAACTTACTACGCAAAAAGTGTAGATCTCCTTAAAACACACAATTTGTTGTATACATTTTTTTTTCGTGAAGTTGACGTTTTCGAGATATTCCTTGTTATTGGTTTCACTTCTAAAATACCTCAATTTTTCCCATACGGGAACTTATCAACTCCTGACTACCATGGAATTTCAGGCATATAGCAACCTCATTTTAAAACTTTTGATTGTCGGTTTAGCCTAGTGTATTCCCTTATTTCCCATCTACTTATAAGCAGCTAAGTAATAAGACCGTTTCTGCTAATGTTTATCTCGATTAGTATGAAGTAGATAAAAGAATAAGTTTACTAACAATAATTTGTTATAGAGATGTAGAGAAAGTCATGTGAATGGAACACGTTAGATTTTTAGAAAAAGGGCCGCTCACGCGCGTCTGTGACTGTGAACACGATAGCTCAAAAACGAAAATTCGGTAAAATACCAAACTTGATACTTAAGTTTAGTATCTTCCGAGGATGCGACAAGAAAATTTTGAGGAAATTTCCCCACCCCAAACTACCCTATACATGGAAAAAATGTTGAAAATTTTGATTTTCTCAAAAATGGTTCTAATGATTTTGATTAAAATACCGAATATTAAAAATATTTACGTGACAAATATAAAGTATACTGAATTTTCTACCAATAACCTCTTATGACCTCTCCATTCTTTATGAATTTTTGCGTAGGCACTTACTGCACAAAAAAGGTAAATCTCGTTAAAACACACAATTTATGTCATATATATATCTTGGAGTTGACCATTTCTGATATACTCCATGTTATCGGTTTCAATTTTAAAATACTTAAACTTTTCTCCTACGGAATTTGTAAGCTCCTGGCCATGCAAAGAAACGGATTTCTACAACATGGCAACCAGCTTTTAAAAAATTTTGCTATCGCTTTAGCCTAGTAGATTCTCCTTATTTCCCTTCTACATACGAGGAAGCAAGTAATAAGAACAGTTTTGCTAATGATTACCTCGATTAGTATGAAGTAGATAGAAGAATAAGTGTTTAACAATAATTTGTTGCAGATATGTAGAAAAATCCAAATGAATGTAACACATTAGATTTTTATGTACGTTGTACATATGCACTAGAGAAGGTATTGTATTCCACCAAAAATTTTATATTAAATTTCATCGGAAATGCATATTTTGGGACCCCTTGAATAAAAACAACACATTTTTAGACATATCAGTATGTGTGTGTATTGGCAGTATAGCTCAAAACCGAAAAGTGGTCGAATACCAAACTTGCTATTTAAGTGCATTATCTTTCAAGGATGCGAAATTAAGATTTTCAAGAAAATCCCCTCTCCGCTAACTTCTCTTTACATGGAACATTTTTTCGAAAGTTTTTATTTTCTCAAAAATGTCTCTAATAATTTTTATTAAAGTGTCATATATTTAAGATATTTTCATGACAAACGAAATATTTGTCTTGAATATTCTGGAATAGCCTCTGAAGACTTCTTCATTCCGAATGACTTTTGTAACAGGTAAACAGTAAGAGATAGACAAAAACTTACTATACAACAAATAATATAGATTCATTAAAAACACACAACTCATGTCATACATTTTTTCTTTCTTATGTAGAGTTAACCGTTTTCCAGATATTCCGAGTTATTGGTTTCAATTTTAAGCTACTTAAACTGTTTTTAAACGGGGAACATTTTTCTTTTCGTCTCTCTTTTGTGTACTCCTAGCAAGCAACCAGAGCTGAATTTCAATTGTTTCACTTAGCGACCGGCTTTTAAGGACACTTGGTAGTGTCAGAGTAGCAATTTCCATGTAGACTTTCAATGCAAAATATGTGTTTCTTGAAAGCTATGCAATCTATCATAATGAAACTTTTACCACTTATATATCAGCCTCTTCTAATTCAGACAGCATATTCAAATCATATATAAAGCTAATAATATTTGCTCTATTGATATTCTAATAAACACAACATTTTCAAAAATGTTCTTCTTTAGGTACACTTTTCTATAAAACTATAATAGATAGAAATTTGAATTTTTAGTGCATATGCAGAAAATACTGCTCTAAACAGTCAGTAAAAGCTTTATATGTTACACTTTCATGAAATTCCTCAAAGAAATATGTTCATATATTAAAAAATAAATAGTACATAATTTTTTACTTTTTAAATTGTTATTGCTGATTAAAATGTCTTAATGGTTGACCAGCTATGTTGAATAGCATGTTTTTAAAGTGATTACAAGGTTTGAAAGGTGTCACTTTAACTGTTTAGGACAAAAGTGTACCTAAAGAAAAAAAATTAAAAATGTTGTGTTTATGGGAATATCAATAGAGCAAAAATTATTAACTTTATTTATAATTTGATTATGGTTTCTGAATCAGAAGAATATATAAGTGGTAAAAGTTACATTACGATAGATTGCATAGCTTTCAAGAAACACTAACATATATTGTATTGAAATTTTACATGGAAATTGCTACTCTGACACTACCAAGTGTCCTTAGAGGATTTGACTATCGCTTTAGCCTAGTGTATTCTCTTATTTCCCTTCTATTTGCAAGGAAGAATGTTTATCTTGATTATCATTACGTAGATAAAAGAATAATCTTTTGTAAGGAAATTTTGTTTGTGGAATAGCCCAGAGAAAGTCTGTGAATCGAACACATCAGATTATTTTTATCAAAATGAGGATGTAGATTTTTAATAAAAGCACAAGCGAATAATCTGCCATAACAGTTGCATTAATGGTAACATAGATTTTCAGAAATATGGTTTTGGCTGCCGAAATTCGCGGGCCAAAAGCATAATTTTGTTAAGCAGCATACTCATTATAACCTGGTTATTCAAGTCTGTTAAGTTGGAACAAATATAATGTTTATGTGAAAAAAAATAAGATTTTAAAATACTAGATGGTTAGTTTTCAGAAAACAGTGAATCATAGTAATCGTATTTTTCATTCGCAACGAATAAAGTATTGAGTCAACTCTCTTAGAACTGTTTCTCGTTACTTTAGGCTAGTGGATTTGTTTGCGTATTAATTTGTATTGCATAAGAATAGTAAACAAGGTTAATTGCGGGGGATTGAAAATATCTATCATAGTAATTAAAAACGCCCATTGCTTAGTATAGAATGAAGATAAGTTTTTACTCGACCTTAATTTAACGTGAGAACGATAGGTTTGGCCAATATGTTCGTTTCGTTACTAGCTTTTATTAAACACTACAAAATGTCATTTGAAATATTAACTGTTGTTCTTAAAGGGGTTAAAAGCATCAATTTTGTCCTCACAAGGGCGTGGTATTAGAAAGAAACTAAAGAAAACAGAAAAACGTTATAACACTTTAAAACTTGCATCACAACGAACCTCGCAACAACAAATCGATAAGTTTTCTGCGATATATCCTTGGTATTTCAAAATCATGGCAAAATACTTTTCTTCCTGATTTCAGGTTTGCTCACTCATGCATAAACATTTTTTTTTTTTTTTTTAAATACAGTTCCGGAGTCTGATCGGGACTCCGACACTGTATACCTTACTTTTTATTTACCTAATGTGATTACTGTGGTTACCGTATGATTACTGAATTTTTGTTGGATGTACACAGGAACTATAGGAAAAGTATCATAATAGGGAAAATATAATAAAATTGTTGTGAATTAAGCAATGGCTGTACTAAATTAAAAACCCCTAATATTTTATTTACATTTTAAAAACAACTTTATTTATCCAAAAACAAGAGCATCCATATAAACCTTGGGAAAACCAAGTTCCGTTTTAGATACATTTTTACTTAAATTACAAGTCTCTGCCTGTACTTCTGTCAACTGAGAGGCAATGGAAATGATATTGTGACTGTGCCCTGTGCTACCGTTCTCAGGTTTGCAGAAACTTTGATATGCGGCGATGGGGTTGGCATGTAGTAAACAGAGGAAGCGCG
This sequence comes from Hymenopus coronatus, assembly GCA_030762935.1. Classification (NCBI taxonomy): domain Eukaryota; kingdom Metazoa; phylum Arthropoda; class Insecta; order Mantodea; family Hymenopodidae; genus Hymenopus; species Hymenopus coronatus. The sequence goes on along the minus strand of CM060897.1, from coordinate 82,247,280 downwards.
GCGCGTCGGTAACCGGGGGCTTTGGAGCGCGACACGTTTGACACGCCAGAATCTTTCAGTAGCTTCGACAAGCTTCTAGAAAGTTCCGTGATATCATTTCTAGCTGTAAAAAGAAGGAAGAGTTGGAATCCGGCGTGAGTCGTGAGTCAGACTTCCACTGGAGTGTTAGCATGCAATGACCTGAGAAAATCGAAAACTATCTACGCGTCGAAGACTTTATTTGAAACCAGTTTTTGAGTGAATAAAGACATTTGTCATATTGGTAAAGAGATGGGATTTTTACGACGAGATGGAGGAAATTATGAAAAGTTTGCTGGCCGAAATTAAGGAAATGAGGATAGAAATGAAATCAGGAATTGAGAAGATGAGGGAGAAAATAAAATCCGGGATTGAATCCAGCATGTAGAAGGGAAGAGAAATTTAAAACCAGAATGGAAATCGCAGCGGAGAAGATGGAAGAGAAAATGGAATCCGGCATGGAGAAGATGAGTATTGAAATAACAGCCAAAGACTTTGACAGTTTAGGGCATGCCATGTGACCTCAGCAAAGTTTTCCAGCGCATCATAGAATCACTGATGAGAGGGTTGACCTAGAATGTCTGCCTGTTTTATTTAGATGACATCATCGTCGTGGGTAACTTCGAAGAACATCTTGAGAATCTGACCAGATATTGCAAAGGCTGCAGGCAGCTAATTTGAAGTAAACGCAAAGAAGTGTAAACTCTTTTGCAAGGAAGTGAACTACTTGAGCCACATCTGTGGTGGCAACGCACCCGAAGAAGGCTCGCGAAGTGAGGATTGACCTCGCCTGAAAGACAAATGAGAATTGCGAAGCTTCCTGTGCCTATCCAGCTGCTAACGCTGATTTGTTAAGAGGTTTCTCCAACACCGCGAAACCCTTCACACGTGTGACGGAAGAGCACTGACCTTACACGTGGTCAGAAGAAGTAGTGAGCTCATTCAAGGCGCTAAAGTTAGTACTCTACTGTGCTCCTACTTAAGTATTTCTACAACTTGGTGGCGACTTCGTTGTGAACACTGATGCAAGCGACACCGGCATTCTATCACAGGTGCAGGGTGACCAGGAGCAGGTAATTGCCTACTACAGCAAGACGCTTTCCAAAACAGAAAAGAACTGCTGCATTACACGGCAGGAGCTCCTGGCAGTAGTAAAGGCGTTGGATCACTTCCAAGTATCTGTATGGTCAGCCATTCCACATAAGAACTGACCACTCCGCTCTCAGCTAGCTATTAAGTTTCAAGAATCTGGAGGGCCAGGCTACAAGAGCACACATTTACCTCAGAACATCGGAAAGGAAGGAACCACACCAATGCAGATGCCATGACCAGCGGCCCTGTCCAGAGGAGTGCGGCCACTGTACTAAGGTTGAAGAGAAAGAACGTGCTATAGCTATCCGTGTTATTTCAGCCATGCCTGCAGCTGGATGGGGTGCGAGGGCTGAGGAGGGAGCAGCTGGCATACGTCGATTTTAGGCCATTGCTGGGAGGCAGACAGAGCTGGGGGGTAGGCATCCCGCCCAGGAGTAGTGTAGACAAGTCCTACTGGGTCCACTGGGGTTCATTGAAGATCAAGGAAGGACTACTGTACAAAATATGGGCTACCTGATGCCAAGACCGAGAGAGAGAGAGAGAGAGAGAGAGAGAGGGAGGGAGAAAGAGTAGCTGATGCTCCCTTGGAGTGAGGTCACGGAAGTCAAGGAGGAAGTTACTGCGGAGACTTCGGAAGGATATTTGGCACCCAACCGAACCATCGACTAGCTTCGACAACGGTACTTTTGGTTGAGACTACGGACAGACGCTGAGAGGTGATGTTAACAATGTCATATGTATGCAACAGGTCGCCGCCCAGAGTTCAGGAGCCGGAGTCGCATGCAGCAGTATAACTCGGAAAAACCCTTCGAACGAATAGACATTAAGCAACTAAGCCATTCCTTCTGTCCGATAGTGGTAACAGGTGCTGTTGGTCACCATGGATTACGTCACCAAGCGGCAGGAGATGTGAGTAACGGTGCTGTTGGTCACCATGGATTACGTCACCAAGCGTCAGGAGATGTACGCCATCCAGAAGGCCAAGGCCATCACGAACTGCCTCTTGGAAGAACTGTTTTGTCACAGCGGGGTTCCAATGGAGCTACTCAGTAATCAGGGCATCAACTATGGTTCCAACCTCACGAGGGAAACATTCGAGCGACTCGGGGTGCACAAGACACGTTTCCTCTTCACACAGTCAAACGGTAGAGTACCACATTTCTTACTGGTTTCCAAAAAAGTAGGAATTCGGAAGGTCCTCAAAGCAGGCATCTGTTTGGGAGATGACCTGTTCGTTAGACGTGAATCGGTTTCCTCCGAACCATTTTTTCAAGTTGGGGGGGGGGACAAATCTGGTGAGTACGGTGAATGTTGTTGTAATTCGAACCTTAATTCTACGATTTTCGCCATCAAAACTGCGCAGGTGTGCAACCTTGCATTGTCTTGATGGAAGAGAAACATTTCTTTACCAGACGAGGGCGTTTTTTCCCCTTGATTTCTTCGTTAATAATGCAATAATACTCTCCATTTTTCATTATTCCGTTCTGCAAGTAATTAATGTAGATGATTCTGCGCGCATCTCTAAAAAACCTAGGGTATTACCTTGTCTACAAATTTGACCACCTTTGCCTTCTTCGGAGCCGGTTCGCCTTTTAAAAACCCACTGTTTCGACTATTGGAGTGTAACATTGTATCCATGTTTCATCCACAGTTACTTAATGACTCAGAAACTCGTCAGGATTGCGACATAAAGTGCCAAATTGGCTTCCGATTCGATCACACAATTGAGTTTATTCTCCATTGAGAGCAAACGTGGCCATCTGGCTGAGACCTTTGTCAGAGCTAATTTTTGGTGCAAAGTTGAGAATACTGTACCTTGTGATATACCAGAGGGCGCCTCTATTTCGCGAACTTTGATTCGTCGATCACTCAAAACCATATCCTGGATTTTATCAATAATTTCGGAGGAAGTCACTTCTGCCTGACATTCGGAACGAAGTTCATCATTTGTGAATGTACGGCCACGTTTAAATTCATTTATCCAATTGTAAATTGTTGCAAACGCAGGAGCAAGTGTGCTGTAAACTCCATCCTTGTAGGCTTTTATCTCTTTCGGCGTTAAGCCTTTTAAATAGAAGCGTGTAGTCGCCGCATCTTTCCATCTCACCCCCCCCCCTTCCTCATCGCTCTAAAGAATCGCAAGATTGTTGATTCAATCGCCTGTTGCAACGAAACCATATGATGGATAAAGCTGAAATTTAAACTGCCATCTAGAAAGAGACGATGGTTACTAGGTAGAAATGTCGATGCTAAGAGTGTAATTTATTGGATTTTTAAGGACTTCAACGTCCCTTGTTAACAAAGGAAGTGCAACGTGCTAACCGGACACTTAGGAACGTGATGAGTCTGGCACACGACGGAATATTCCAACACCTTTGACAACTTCTAGAAAGTTCTATGACATTTCTGTGACTTACCTATAGAAAGAAGAAAGTGTTGCAATCCGGAGTATTGTGAGTGTTAGCACGCAGCGGCGTGAGAAAGCCGATCGTGTCTTATGTGTTGAAGCATGAAGCAATTTGTAACCAATTTTGAGTCAATAAAACATTTATTAGAGTATAAATTCAATTTGGGTAGGCTCTTTTACTGACGACGAAGATGATACATTGTCCAGTTCCGCTTGTGCAAAAAAAAAAATCATCGTACAATCTGTTCTTAATTATGAAACGATATATTAAAACACATATTACAAAAACAAACACACAAACAAAAACGACAATCGTCAGGATATGGTAAAGTAGCATATCAGAATCTTAACATTAATTGTTGAACTCGCTAATGGGCATACTCAGCAGACTCAAGTAAGCCAGAAAACATAAGTTACGCGTATCAGGTTAGACAAATAATCTACAGTATTTATTTTTATTCACCATTCTTAAAGCTAGTTACTTAAGTTTTTACTTCAGAATTCGTTTTTCATTAAAATAACTACATTTATCCATATTTATTTTTACTTTCTCTACCGCACTATGTACATAGTGTATAGAGAAGGTATTGTAATGCACCCAATATTTGATACCGAGATTTCACCGGAAATACCAATTTTGGATCCCCCTGAATCCAAAAAAAAATCCATTCACATGGCTTCCTCTACATCTCTGCAACAAATTATTGTTAAAAGGCTTATGCTTCTATTTACTTCATGCTAATTCAGAAAAATTAGTAGAAATATTCTTATTAATTGCTTCCTTGTAAGCAGAAGCGAAATAAGGGACTACCATAGATTAAAGTGATACTCAAAAGTTGGTTGCTATGTGACTAAAGTTCCTTTGTTTGTATGGACACGGTTTAACAAATTCCTGTATGAGAAAAGTACACGTTTTTCAAAGGAATATAACAATAACAAGGAATATCTAAAAAACGATCCACTCCACGATAAAATTTATATGACATAAATTGCGTGTTTTAATGTGCTCTAAATTTTTTGTGTGATAGGTTTTTGTCTATCTCTTACGGTTTAGCACATATGCAAAATTCCGCAAAATTCATCCAGAAAGAAGTAGTCTTCAGAGACTATTCTAGAAAATTCAAGATATACATTTTATTTGTTAGGTAAATATCTTTAATATACAATGTTTTAATCAAAATGGTTAAAGCCATTTTTCAGAAAATCAAAATTTTCGAAAAAAGTTCCATATAAAGGGTAGTTATGGTGGGGGGATTTTCTTGAAAATCTTCGTGTCGCATCCTAGGAAAAAACCAAACTTAAATACCAGGTTTGGTATTCAACGGTCTTTTCGTTTTTGAGCTATGCTGTCCACAGACACCCACACACACCCACACCCACACACACACACACACACACACACACACACACACACACACACATATGGATCCTTTGTAAAAATCTGATGTGTTCCAAATTATTATTAAAAAGCTTATGCTTCTATTTACTTCATTCTAACCGAGAAAAAATGAGCAGAAATAGTTTTATTAGTTGCTTCCTTGTAAGTAGAAGCGAAATAAGGGAGTACCATAGGTTAAAGTGATACCCAAAAGCTGGTTGCTATATGACTGAATTTCCTTTGTTTGTATGGACACGAGTTGACAAATTCCTGTATGAGAAAAGTATAAGTTTTTCAAAGCTGAAACCAAAAACAAGGAATATCTAAAAAAACGATCAGCTCCACCAAAAAAATGTATATTACATAAATTGTGTGTTTTGACGTGCTCTATAATTTTTAGTTGTAAGTTTTTGTCCATCTCTTACGGTTTAGCAGTTATGCAAAATTCCGTAAAATTCATCCAGAATAAAGTAGTCTTCAGAGGCTATTCCCAGAAAATTCAAGATATTCATATTATTTGTCAGGTAAATATCTTTAATATACGATATTTTAATCAAAATCGTTATAGCCATTTTTAATAAAATTAAATTTTTCGAAAAAAGTTCCATGTAAAGGGTAGTTGGAGGTGGGGGGATTCTCCTGAAAATTTCGTGTCGCATCCTTGGAAGATACCTAACTTAAATACCAAGTTTTGAAGATAACAAACTTAAATACCAAGTTTGGTATTCAACGGTCTTTTCGTTTTTAAGCTATGCTGTCCAGGCACACACGCACACAGACACTCACGCGCACACACATGGACCTTTTTCTGAAAATGCGTTTTTTGGATTCAGGGGGACCCAAAAGATGCATTTCCGGTGAAATCTCGGTATCGACTTTTTGGGTCACTACAATACCTTCTCTGTACACTATGTTTTTGGAAAATGGTCCTATGTGTGTGTGTGTGTGTGTTTGTGTGTGTGGATAGCATAGCTCAAAAACGAAAAGACCGTTAAATACCAAACTTGGTATTTAAGTTTGGTATCTTCCAAGGATGCGATACGAAGATTTTCAAGAATATCCCACCCCCTACTACGCTTTTAATTTTCTCAAAAATGGCTGTAACGATTTTGATTAAAATATCGTATATTAAATATATTTACCTGACAAATAAAATGTATGTATTGAATTTTCTGTGAATAGCCTCTGAAGACTACTTTATTCTGGATGAATTTTACCGAATTTTGCATAACTGCTAAACCTAAGAGATGGAGAAAAACATACCCCACAAAAAAGGTAGAGCACGTTAAAACACACAATCTCTTTTATATACCTTTTTTCGTGGAGTTGGTTGTTTTATATATATTCTTTATTTTTGTTTCAGCTTTGAAAAACCTTATATGAATTTGTCAACTCCTGTCCATACAAACAAAGGAACTTCAGTCACATATCAACCAGCTCTTGACTATCACTTTAACCTATGGTACTCCCTTATTTCGCTTCTGCTTACAAAGAAGCAAGTATTAAGACTATTTCTGCTAATTTTTTCTCGATTAGAATGAAGTAAATAGAAGCATAAGCTTTTTAATAATAATTTGTTGCAGAGATTTAGAGAAAGTCACGTGAGTATAACACATCAGGTTTTTATTAATATTTTGCGAACTTAGCTGGTGCACCCCTTCTTGGTTTTCAATGTACAATTTTAACATATAATTATTATGCGAATTTAAAACTCCCTTAGCATTTCCCACTTTCAATACACAAATGTATCAATTCGGTTGTTAGAGAAATGAAGGGAGTTTACCAATTATTAACATATATAATTAACATTTGCTTTCATTAATTACTTAGTTAAATTTATACTACCAGGTCTTACCCGTTTATCACTGAATGAGTTTATATTAATGCTTAGCTAAAGTTTAGTAATAGAGCTCGGTTTTGGGTTCCGAAGTGCACACAGTTAGGAACACATAGAGCAGTCAAAGGTATAGAGAGATAGTAGTGAGGGAGGCGTTTGTAGCGTAAATTTGCGATTGAGCTATAATCTGTTCCAAAAGTAGCTTATTATGTATTGACATTGTATGCATCTTTCTAATTCATAAAGTAATACAATAAAACAATTATTTCGTAATACGATTAGTAATTAAAACTCCTTGTATTTTTACAAATAAAAGTATAAAGCGTTATACAAAAAATTCAGGATAATAATGTGCAGAGCTTTGAAAAGACAATGAACATAATCAACAAAATTCACTCAGAACGTATTGCGCTGTGGCCGAGGGGTTAGACAATTCGCCTCTCACCAAGGCGGGGCCAAGTGACCGCATATGAGATTTGTGGTGGACAAAGCGGCACAGGGGCGAGTTTTCTCCGGGATTTCTGATTTCCCCCGCAATCGCATTCCACCGGTGTTCTATTTTCAGTCCATGCATCATCAGTGTCTTCGCCTGTGGAGCCATGTGTAGTAAAAGCGGATGTTAAACACCATCAAAACAAAAATTCAAGATATATGTATCTTTACTGCATCGAAAGTAAAGGCTCTCCTCCTGTGACTCAAAATATGTTTCAATCATCCACAAGTTTGCTCAGAGTCGAACGCCTATCCTTTCATATCTTCGAGATCTTTCAACCTGAGCTCTCTTTTAAAGTTTACTGGTTTATCTACTTGCAGGAACTGAACGAGGCCATGCAGTGAGTTTCTCAGTCTGTGACACATCCTATAGATATTGAGAATGGGACTGAAGGCCATTACTTTGTATTTCGGTGTACTTATAGCCCTAACATAGTTTTTACATGACCCCATATCGCATTGTACCTACATTATTTCCAGGTTACACCTGGGTACACGAAGTCCCAGTTTGGAACTTCATTGCTTAATTAGGCTACCTCTTGATCCAATATAGGTGTACAACTGCAACGATTGCGTTGAGACATTTTACTAATTTGGTAATAATTTGACTCAGCATGGTATCGTTTCAATTAAGGCCGTTCCAAAAGGAAATAGAGTTTTGTTTATGGACGCTCTTTAACCGCTGTGGTTCTCAGAGTCCCATTCTATATTGGACGTGAAAGACCGCTTAATTTTGCCATCAGGCTTGAGGTTCTTTAACGTAAATCTGCTTCCCTTCCGAAGGAAGCCATGCTAAGGATTTTTATGCCCGAAAAAATCCATCGACCGGATTTGAAGCCTTGGATATACGAAGTCAGCATGGTAACCCTTACACCACGACTGGCCCAAGGTGGTCTGTTTTGACACTTGAATTAACGATTCAAATGTATACAAGGTTATTTAACGTTATGAATGAATAATTCTAATCCTGCCCGCCTGGGTAGTGTGGTGGTAGCGCATCTGCCTCATATTCAACAGGTCACGAGTTCGAATCTAGCTTAGAATTAGTTACCCGGATAAGGGTTTTTGCGGGGTTTTTCCCTTACCCTGAGAATGCGAATTTCGAGTAACTCTAAGCTCCATAGAACCCGAAATCATTTGAGCATCATTTCACCCATTTCATTCATCGTCCGTTATGACCAACAGGTTAAAGGACGTTAAGCTTTAAAAAAATTCTAATCCTTGCGATTCCGACTTCTAATACCGATTCTTTAGGAGTTATTGCCAAATACTTAACTGTTTTAAGCAATAACCCAGGGGTGGGGAGCCGTTTTCGTTTCCCCAGCATTCTCTGCTCATTATCTGGTGTCGCTGCTGACGTCATACGGAAGGTTGCTAACACAGCTGTTCACTCGTGCAGTACAGGTTGTACTGTAAAATTAAAAATCTCATTAATATATCTGACGTGATTTAGTCACTAAAGGCCGTTTTACTTCAAAACAAATCCCTCATTCCCTTATGCTTGAGTAAACATTATTCTATACATCATGTATTATTCTGCGAAGGGCTGCTGCGTATCTGATATTCCTCGTTAATCCTCGTGTTACTTGGGTTTTAATAACACTAATGCACTTAATGGAACACAAATACATTATGTAAAAATTGAATTTTAAACAGGAGATATCTCAAGAATGTGTTTCTTGAATCAAGGTCTACTGTGATCCTCTGCATATTATTTTTGTTCCTATTTTTAATGGATATGTATATATATATATATATTATGTTCTACAAGAACATCTTAATTTTACAACATTTTAAATTGACATTGATATTGTATACACTTCATTATTTGACACGTGTTGTAAACAGAAGGATGTATTCTTTGGAGTTTGCTTGTATGTTTTATGGGCACTGCTTTATGTTGTAATAATGGAACCCATTATTACAGCCATTACGTAGATAACTTAGTATTTTCGTTTTTCAGCTGTTCAGGTTAGTTCATTATTTAAGCATTTAGTGCTTTCAGAATATTTGACTGTCCATAAAATGTTGTAAGCACATACTTGTGGCGCGCTATAGAATATTTCAGAAGTAAATAAATTAAAAAAAAAAAAAAAAAGTTTATGCTCTTTTTTATAGCTTTACCTCGATTCTGTGAAATTTAGACTTTGTGTCACAACATTATTTATATCAAAATATAATTTATGAGTCATATGCAGACGTATAAATAATGGCAGTATGCGTTTACGCTTCTACAGCGTCTATGATCAAATGAATACAAATTTAGTTCAGAATCGTAAAAGATCCATATCTGAATTCTTTTAGAATGTGTTCTTAATAGATGCGTGTTGTCCTTAGTAACCTGGATATTGTAAGTGATTTGTTTACTGCATAAAATGTACTCCCCTTATCTTTTGCTATTTTAATTAGTTTTTATCAGTTTCTGCATTTTATCTTATCATTTTATAAAAATCTCGTATCAACCGTTGTTTATTTTTTTCTCTGCTGTCATAATAAGATTATTTTACCACGTATAAAGAGATGTTATCTATATAAAATTCACTTATGCAGTTAGTAGGAAAAAAGCGCGCTTAAAAGCGCAAAGCATAGCTAATAAAACCTTAATTGGAATGTTCAATATTTTCATCTTATCTACCAGTTTCGTTTTGAATTAGAAACATCGTGCTTTACAAAGAGCAGTGTAGACTTTATCTTTCTCACACGCAGCCATATTCTGTAGAAGATTAATTCTGGACGGAACAGTCAAGGTACTAAATGTTACACTTCTTGAAATTTGGCAGTAAAATAAAATATGCTGTGTCACTTTTATATGTCTTTTTCTACCTATTCTGGAATAAACTATTCTCTTTAAACCTTATTCTTCTATCTACTTCATACTAAATCAAGAGACATTAAAATAAGTGGTTTTGTTACATATTTTCGTATAGATTCAAGAAGAATAAGGGAATGCACTAGGCTAAGACGATATCAAAAATATGGTGGCAATGAATTTCCGCAGTGTTTGCATGATGAGAATGCTAAAAAATGTGTTTCATTCACATTCTTTCTGTGTCTATTCTCCAACAAATTATTCTTACAAAAACTTATTCTTCTATCTACTCCACCCTAATCAAGACAAACATTAACATAAGCAGTCTTATTACTTTTTTCCTAATAGGTACGAGGGGAATAGAGAATACACTAACATAAACTGGTAGTGAAGTATTTTAAAAGCTGGTCGCCAAGTGAAGACTGAAATTTTGTTCTTTTTGCATAGTAAGAAGTAGAAAAGCAAAACAAACAACGACTTCCCATTCGGGAAAAACATAAATATTTGGAAATCTATACCAATAACAGGGAATATCTCGGAAACTATTCCATATAAATTGTGTATTTTAACGAGATCTATGTTTTTTCTCATAGTAACATTTTGTCTATCTATTACGGTGTACTTGCTATCATCCAGAAGGAAGGACCCTTCAGAGGTTATTCCCCAAAAAATTAAGTTTACATTTCGTTTGTCATGTAAATATTAAAATCGTTAGAGTCACTCTTAGAAAATCAAAAATTTTGAACAGTGTTCCAGTGTAAAGTTTAGTTTGGAGCTGGGGAATTTTCCTGAAAATCTCCGTGTTGTATCTTTGGAGATACTGATCTTAAACATGAAGTTTGGTATTTCACTGACCTTTCGTTTATGTGTTATACTGTGCTTACATACACACTCCCGCACGCACAAGCACGTTTTCTAAAAATGTATTGTTTTTTTAAATTCAGAAGTCACCAAAACGTATACTTTCGGCGAAATTTCGGTATTGAAATTTTGGGTGGAATGCAATACTTTCACTACCTACTGTGTACGTGGTAGAAAAAGAAAAAAGAAAACCGAATGATTGAGAAAAGCATATGTTCGGAAATGTAAACCAAAAAAACCAGAAATATCTGGAAATGGTGAATCACAAAAAAAAAAAAAAAAAAAAAAAAAAAAAAAAAAAAAAAAAAAAAACATATATATATTGGACATAAATTGTGTGTTTTGATATATGTAAAATTATTGTGGTAAGATTTTGTCTATCTCTTATGGTTTACCAGCTATGCAAAAGTATATAGAACGAGGAGTGCTTCAGAGCTTATTCCTGAAAATTCAAGATATACATTTTGACATGTAAAAATATCTTTAATATATGGCATTTTAAACAAAATATTTCTACCCATTTTCTACATATTTTTTTTTCTCTATAATCAGTTTCCCTATCTATACTTTGTTCTAATACTTTCTCCAAATCTTTCGAACTCCATCATTGCTGCTTTCGTAGAAACTTTCGTTTCCATGCATCTTATTCCCTTCTTCCTCTGATCTCCAAGAGCTGCTTCGGCACACGCTTATACTATTACCTGCCAGCTTTACACTCCCTATTAACATGTATCATAATATGAGGGACAGGTTTCAGAATATTTTGGACTCCTATATCTGAACTCAGGAGTCCAATAAATTTCAACATCTTTGAAGTTATTGAAATCTGTCGGAGAAAATGGTAAAGCCTCATTAAAATCGCCGGATAGTCCACCATGACAAACAGAAGACGAGACAATGAATAGCAATAGACGGAGGGAGCCCCAGGCATTGAAGATCAACACCGCACAGTGCTATTTTAGCCTTTTGTGACTTTGGTGAGCCCTTGGAGGAAGGGGTGAAGGGTAGATCCTAAGAGGAAGCAGAATCAGGCGGCGATGATAGCTAGCAGGACGGTTCTAAAATGAAATTTCATGCGCCGACGCGAACCTGCCTTCACTAGCTTCAACCGGGGGCCCTGGGACAAATGAGCCTCCCCCTACCCCCAGGAAGGAGCACCAACCGGCCATCCAAGCGCAGAGAGGAATCTACATAGCGCAAACTCCACCGTCCCGCCGCAACTTACCATCGCCCGCGTCTGGTACTACAGTTATGAAACATGAAGATCAAGCAGGTAAAAGGAAATGCTGATTAGGAAACTCTTGATAGGAGAGAAACTATCTCAGCTTTCACCTACCGAAAACGAAAAATTAAAGGAATTGAATCCTGGACCTCCCGAATGCGAGCGTTATGGCGGCAATGTTACCAAAGATCGCTGATTTCGAAACGAGTAAGATCCAGTTCTTTAACGGGAAAGAGAAATAGATGAGTAATAAAATGGTCAGAATAGAAAATTTTACACCGATGGTTTTCGATGGTATATAATTAGTGCTGGTTAGTCATGTTATGAAAATACAAGAGTTGCATTGACCTATAAAAGAACTAAAACTACGGGCCAAAAATGGAATTTTTGTTCATACTAAAATAGTTATAATCAAGTATAGATTTCATTTTTAAAAATCACGGCGAAATAAGATTCGCAACAGCCTTTCGTCCATTACGTATTATAGACTGATCAACACCAAATAAAACTTCACGCATTCCCCTTTAAAGGAGTACTTTATATTTTGACTTTCTCTATACGTACTATGTACATAATGTATAGAGACGGTATGTATTCCACCCAAAAATTCGATTCCGATATTTCACCAGAAATACATGTTTTGGGCCCCCCTGAATCCAAAAAAAAAGCATTTCTGGAAAAAGGTCCTGTGTGTGCTTGTGTGTGTGTGTGTGTGTGTGTTTGTGTCTGTGGACAGCATAGCTCAAAACGAAAAGACCATTAAATACCAAACATATTTAAGTTAGGTATCTTCCAAGGATGCGACACAAACATTTTCAAGAAAATTCCCCCACCCCCTACTATCCTTTACATGTAACTTTTTTCGAAAATTTTGATTTTATCAAAAATGACCCTAACGATTTCGATTAAAATATCGTATATTAAAAATATTTACCTGACAAATAAAATGTATATCTTGAATTTTCTGGGAATAGCCTCTAAAGACTACTTTGTTCTGGATGAATTTTACGAAATTTTGTATAACTGCTAAACCGTAAGAGATGAACAAAAACTTATCACACAAAATATATAGAGAGCATTAAAACACACAGTTTATGTTATGTACATTTTTTTCGTGGAGTTGATCGTTTTTGAGATATTCCTTGTTTTTGGTTTCAGCTATGAAAAGCAGACTTTTCTCATGCAGGAATTTGTCAACTCCTGTCCATACAAAAAAAAAAAAAAAAAAAAAAAAGGAACTTTAGTCACACAGCAACCAGCTTTTGACTATCACTTTAACCTATGGTACTCCCTTATTTTGCTTCTGCCAGAAGGAAGCAAGTAATAAGACTATTTCTGATAATTTTTTCTCGTTTAGTATGAAGTAAATAGAAGCATAAGTTTTTTAACAATAGTTTGTTGCACAGATGTAGAGAAAGTCATGTGAATGGAACACGTCTGATTTTTCAGTCTTCACTGTAATCACTTGGACGTTATTGAGTATTAATGTATTAAGGACACTGGTAGTGACATTTTGACTGTAATCGGTCAAAAATTAAATATATTTTTTATAGCAAATGGTTGTTGCCCCCCCCTTTACCTCGGGCTCGCCAGCCATTTAAATGTGTTCTGGCACATTATTTTATAAAGCATTGTTTTTACCTATATCATAATTCATTAGTCAAAACCAATGAAATATCAACGGGTGAAGGGCTTTTTTTTTTTTTTTTTTGTTAATTGTAGTTTAACATTCTTTAACCTGGTTGGTCATATTGGACGATGAATGAAATTGGTGAAATGATGCTCAAATGATCTCGGAGTCCATGGAGCTTAAAGTTACTTGACATTCGTCTTCTCAGGATAAGGGAAAACCCCGAAAAAAACCTTATCCGGGTAATTCACCCTAAGCGAGATTCGAACTCACGACCTTTTAAATGTGAGGCAGACACGCTACCACCACACTACCCAGGCGGGCCGGGGTGAAGTTTTGTATGTTTTTCAAAGCTCCAATTCAGAAAATGCCAATCAAGTTTCCAAAATGTTGAGGCTCGTGGAACATTTTGATTGTGCAATACACGATGTATTTACACAATACAACTTATGAAATAATTTATATCTTGAAAATTATTTATACAATTTGAATGAAATTTCATATTAACCTAACATCAATGCAATTACAGTAAGCTTTTCAGAAAAATCAATACAAAATATAGGGATTTGAAATTTTATTCTCGTTGTTCCTTAATTTATAAGGACATCGCTTATTATACTAACAGATAATGCAGACACAGATGGCCGAAGTCATTAAGACATAGACTAGTGAACATAGTTTTGCGGTGTAAATCGCGCTAGGATCGTCCTTCCTGGCTTACTTCCCCATCTTACCCAGTCTTTGTAACTGGCAAATGTCGAGGAGGTATCCTACACTTTAGCCTGGAACGTTTATCTTCCCAATGCATTCCACGTAACATCAGTCTTATGTGCAGTAAATGTGTGTATGTGTGTGTGTGTGTGTGTGTGTGTAGAGATTGAGAGAGAGTGAGAGGGGGTGGAGGGAGGGGGGATGATCATTTTATGATATGGCAGGGCCTGAATCACGTGTATGCGTGTTCTGCGCGCTATTACCCTGGGGAGGGGGTTAGATAATCCTAAAACCCTCGCGTTATATACACACGAGCAAGGGCGGATTCCTTAGCCAAAAATTAGGAAATGAGCATGCATTTATTAGCGAAAACTCTGCTCATATGATTCTCTCTAACTAGTCAGCATCAAATCGCACCCTCGATTCCAAAATGTAATTCAAAATGCTTAATTTTTAGATACACATATTTTAGTTTTATTATGCTTGTATAAAATACAAATTTATCTTAAGGACCAAGGTGGTTTATATGGGGTAAACAAAGCTAGATCAAGAACATATAACTGCCCTACTTTCATACTAAGTATAGGGTCTTTCAAAAGTCACTTCAAATTTTAAACCGCTATAATTAGGTATCATAATATTAGAGACCGTAAAAAAGAATAATAATAAAAGAAGCCACAGGCTGGTCAAACAATGGAGTCTCTATAAAATATTGGGAAGATGTCCTCCGTTCTGTTGTTCAGCGTCTACCATTCTTTCTACGACTCCATGCACAGCATTTTGCAGATGATGTCTTGGAATATTAGCAATTTCTTGCGAGATAGTAACTTTCAAATGCTATCGGGTTGTATGTTTCAGGAAAACCAAAAGTTTATCTGATTGAGAGATCTGAAGATCGTGGCGGACACTTTGATGGCATTTTACGAATGGAACATAGACTGCTCTAACATTATTAAATAGTTTTAAATTTTCTCAGATCTTTAAAAAAAAACTTTTATTGCTTTCATAATAACACTAAATTAGCTGCATTCTATCATTTACAGATAGAGTCATGATTTGTAACAAATTCTTATACCAGTATGAATAAAATTACTGATGTTTTATTCAACAAAACTGTACACGTGGTAACGGTGAACTGGGAGGGAAGAAAAAGAAAAAGAAAAAAAAAAAAAAAAAAAAAAAAGCAAAACAGAAGAAAGTCAAACTCCATTGTTCGCCCAATATATTTTTTCATCATATCTCAAATACTATTCTATTTATAGCGGTTTAAAGTTTGAAGTGACCTTTGAAACACCCTATTCATCCGCTTTAATTATTTAGCACTACATCTAAAGACCGTTGAAATGTTATTAACGAATTATCATAATATTGCTTTATTCTCTCGGTTTGTAGAGGAAACCTCATTTAAATGACCAGTATTAAACTCTCTATAAGTGGCACAAGCCACATTGCAAGAAAAGTAAGGCGTTTTCTACAAAGACGATGAAGCAACAGTAAATATTTACCTGAAACCAGGAAAAGAAAGTAGTGTAGCCACCATGTAGTCACCTTAGTTGCGTCACTTCGGCGACATAACGATTCTTAGCTACCGTGCAAAGCTTTAGAAGCAAAATTCGCGCGTGTGCTCGCCTACATTATGTTTATTTCTTTATTAAAGGATTGTTAATAATATTCTTGGCATTATTGGCAGTAGTAGCTTTTCGTTTTGTTTAAGTTCCAGCAGAAATATAGGTTTGTTACATTTAACACATGCTTTGCTTTGCCTTCCCTATACTCAATAGAACTAATTTCGATTATTTATTTTTAATTTATCTACCACATACCAATGATGAGCAGGGTAAGTATTATGTTCCACAAAAAATTCTATATGGAGAATTCAAGAAAATCCCCTCACCCCAAATTACTCGTTATATTAAATTTGTTTTGTTAGTTTTTGTTTCCTCAAAATTAATCATAATGATTTGGATTAAAATAACATATTTTCATGACTAATAAGATGTATTTCTTGAATTTTGTCTGAATAACTTATGAACTCTTCCCTTTCTGCATTAAGTTTATATAACTGATGAACCATAACTGAGAGACAGAAGTTTATGGAACTAGTCATAACGTATAATCCATCTCAAGTGTATTTTATTGTGGCATTATGACATTCAATTTTACAGTACATGACAGTTCTATTGTTTGTCGTGATTTGATGAAAAGAATGAAATGAACCTAAAGCTAGAATAATTATAACGATCCACTTTTTATTTAAGATTTTACTATTTCTTCGCCTTTCTGTATCCCCCCTTAGTCCCTTACAAGGTACCTACAACAAAATGTGTGATGGATTAGTCCTGCAAATGTTTATCTCGATTAACGTGAGGTAGATAGAAAAATATGCATTTGTAAGAGTAGTTATGCAGAGGAAACGAAGAGCGATTCATGTAAATGTAAGGTGGCAGATATGTTTGTATAAGTATTAGTTATTTAATAATGTAAACATTCTGTTCTAAGCTAACATTCCTTTAGAGTCAAAGTTTAATTTAATTTTGTCTTATTTGTTTATTCATTTATCCATTCGATTCGAGTTTTAAAAGCAGAATAAAACCTTTCTTCACTGAAATAAATCCACAGTTGAAAGAAAACAATGCCAAAAAGCTTGTGGGTGGGGGATATTAGCGGCAAAACCCGTATAACAGATGTTACTTTTATTGCATTGTATTGTATTTTATTTTTCTTCATTTACATTCTCTGGAAATTGTTTTTTCCTCATGCAGAGTTCTTTTTCCAGGCATCACATTGTGACTAGTAAAATACAAAGAAGTCCCGAATTTGTTTCAATTTTCCAGTTAGTGTAACAGTATCTGGAAAATGAAGCAAAGTTAACGGAGAATGTTTGTAATATCTATCAAATTCAAAAAAATTTAAAGAGTCCGCATTTGAGGATAAATTCAAAGTCTGTATAGTAGAAAACAAACACGTAATACCATAATGTTATATAAGTTTGGTAAGTGCATTTGTGTCGAATGATGAAGAAAAATATAGATGAAAACGAGCATGTTCACTTCTGAGTTAAAATAAAATAAAAAAGTTAACCTATGTGCATTGCATACCTACTAATTTTTCGACGATAGTCATTAATAGAACTACTTACACGAAAATAAAATTAGTTACTATCAGCTGTTCAAGCTGAAGTGGATGGTGTAGGATCATTGGGTTGTGTAGAATTGATGTCGAGAAGTCGGAAGGTATTCCCATCGGTGGCTCAGAAACTGGTTTCTGAGAATGGACATCATATTTTGGTGACTCTGAAGTGGATTTCAGAGAATAGACATCGTCTTTCTCAAGTGGCGTGTCTGTTGTTTCAGCAGGCTGGAACATCCAATTAGGGAAAACATCTGTATTCAACGGAAATTATTGCGGTCTTCCGGAATCCATTAACTGCAGTCTCGATAGAATCAGATTTCATGAACACTGCTCCATACAGACCTGCAACCTGATTGATTGTGATCACGCATCCAGGGTGACATTGAAGTACTTTCTTGCGTCTTGAGAGTAGTAATTACTCAACGGTGCCATGAAAGCCACATCTAGGAGCTGCATACGAGTGCAATGTGGTGGAAAGCACAAAATATGTACATTGTTTTTTGTGTCATGTCAAGCAATTCAATTCTCTTGGTATACGTTGCGTGCCCGTCCAAAAACAGAAGTGCGGTTTCTCCTTAGTCGGGTTTGGAAATTCAACAAAACGTTGAAACCATCTTATGAAAAAGTCCTTTTGCATCCATCCACTGGGAGCAGCATCAAGCAGCTCTGGTTTAGCTCACTGACGAGGGAACATTGTTGGCGTGTAAATTTTCCGAAGCGCTCATACAAGTCTCTGCAGGCACTAAAACGCCTCTCTTTGCAGAAACCAAACCTCCGATTTGTTTTTTGCTCCTCAAAGCAAGGACTTCCATTATTTTGAGAGTACAGTCCGAATTCCTATCTCATCGACGTTGTATATTCTATCTGCGGTGAAGTTATACTTCTGCTAAAGTTCAGAGAGCAAATCAAAAAACGGTATCACTACTGGTGTGTTGAACCTCAAAGCTATGGCAAGAGATGTCGGCTCAGCAGACCGCAAGCTTATAGAGGGATTCGTTTTTAAAAATGAATAATACCAACATTTCCCTGCCAACCTCTTCTCATAATCGAAATTGTGTTCAAATTTATTTATTTCCGCCAACTCAAAAGCAAGACCACACATCTCCAAATTGGTTCATCCAAACAGCCGACTTTCCATTAAGTGAACATATTAAACAAACTCCTCCTGTTCCTGATAGTGACCCAGTCCTAAAATAAATAAAATAATAATAGTTATTGTTATTATTATTATTATTATTATTATTATTATTATTGTTGTTGTAATAATGATAGAATGCAAGTTTTTCTTCACCAAATTAATAATAGCTTTTTTGTCGCATCTTCCACAGATATCCCAGTACTAGCATTTTTAACTCGGGCTTCCAGGGTAGTCTGCGGAACGCCAAATGATTTGGAAGCCTTTAAATAACCCATTGTACCAGCTAAAATTGCTGCAACGGCATTTTTCGTGCTTTTTTGAAGCCAGGACTGTCGATCTGAAGCCTAAAACAGAAGCTTTATGAAGACAGTAATAATAAAAATAACAGAAATAATTTATTCTTAGATTAGGAGGCATGTATTGGTTGTAAATCATGCACGCATTTCAAACCGAAACTTTAAGTCGATTTGATAAAACGAAGTTCCCTGTTCTGTCCAACTCGGTAGTACCCTGTTTTACCACTCTGCGCCATTTTATGAAGACCCTGACCTCACCACAAAAGTAACGCATTGTTTACTTTGAAACATACATCTTTATGTAGAACAAACAATACTTGATTTATGGTGTGCTTATTTTTAAATTTTCAGATATATACCACAATATTCTAAGAACAAATTCTAAACACAAGGAACGAACACCGGGTCGAAGTTGGTTGCTACTGCTGCTCGAATGTCGGTAACAAGCGGGCAAAGAAATTAGTGTATGAACGGAAGATGGTAGCACACCAATCGAGAAAATTTCGGTGCCCCATTTTATCAGACCTTCCTGCTTTATCCAACTCTCCTCTACCTAAACTTTTCTCAAGTGGGAAACCAACTTTCACTTCATCTTTTTTGTTTTGCACCCGGGAATACAAAAGAAAGCGGAATTTCAATATTTTCACATAGCGATAGCTTTTAAACGATTTGACTATCACTCAAGCCTAGTGAATTCCCCTGTTTTCTTTCTACTTAGAAGGAAGCAAGTAAGAACGTCATTTCCGCTAATGTGTATCTCGATTATCATGACGTACATGCATTTTGTAATGAATGTTTGTGAAACAGCTAGAGGAAGTCATGTGAATGGAACACTCAGATTTTTTGAGCTTGTAGCAGCTGTCGATTCAAATGCATGCTTACGCTTAGACTGAGTATGCTAGTTGTTAAAGCAGTAGGGTTCTTTTCTTTATTTCTTTGAATGATGTCAATAGAATATCCAAAAATAGAGTAGGCCATGACTCTGGTAAAAGTTAAGGTTATAAAAGCTGTTCAGTTTTAAGTAATTATAACAAAATAAGCTTACCAGCAGCTTTCAAAATATCAGGTGTTCGTAAACCATATATTTAGTTCATCTGGTAATTATTCATATGTTATTTCGTGCTAAACAGTGCAAATAACTTTAAATTTAATTAGCCTGTGAGTAGAGGTAAGAAGCCTACATTGTTGGTCAAATAACCAACACAAGAAACGAAGAGGAAAACTACAGAAGAATTAACACCATTAAAATTCAGTTTCTACAAACTGCACCAAGACCATCGGCACAGGAAACATCAATGGATCGTAAAGGAAATGGAAATCAACGCAGATCAAGTACACACATTGCAGCTTCATACCAGGGAACGAGCCATATATTTGAAGGTAAACACACCAGTATTATATGATACATTACTAGATAAGCATCGGGGGGAATCAGAATTTTTATATGATTCAGGGGAAATAACTAAAGTGGGAATAGAAGCAGCAGATGCACGAATAGTAACAGTACGTGTATTCGATGTTCCTCCTGAAATCCCTAATTCAGTTGTAAGATCAGCTCTTAGTAAATACGGCACTATACAGGATGTGAGAAATGAAACTTGGAGCACACAACAAATGCTTCCAGGTGTAAACAATGGCATTAAAGCAGTACGCATGGACCTGAAAACTGATATCCCTGTTGCAATTCAAATAGCTTATGGTACAGCAGTAGTAACATACCCTGGTCAGCCGCAGAGCTGTAAGTCACATGAAACAGAACTGCCCACGGCGAACTTCAACACTGAAATTGCAGATCCACCATACCTCTAGACTGCTAAGTGATGTAGTAAAAGGTAACGAAGAGAACCAAATAAACGCCCCCTAGGAAATGCAATGCAGGAAAGCATTAATGAACAAAATGAAAACGAAGTTGAAACCAATTCACAGGCCACCATGGAAACAAACATACAAACTCCATCTAAAAGCAAACCAACAGGGAATAAAAGACCAATTCCAAGTGAATCCTCCAGCAGTACTTGTACTGTGACTGAGGATAATCACTCTGAAACCTCAGCTTACAATACTGAGGATGAAGCTCCTGTAATCTCTAATGATTGCAAAAAGAAAAATCCTCCAGCAAAGAAATTAAAAAAAGAGCCATCTTACACCTTAGACGAGCAAATGGAGCCAGTTAAGCATCTGCTAGAGGAATCTCCATCCGACTTTCCACTGAACTACATACAACTTAAAAGCCTGTATGAAAATTCAGTAGGCACATCTGATATACTGAAAGTAGCATACACACATACAGACAACATTCACGGCCTTGCTGAAATGCTTAGAAAGCTTCAGCCCCACTATAAGAATAAATCAATTAAGAACAGAACCACCAGAATTGAAAAAGCTTTAGTCAATAAGGCTAACATAGAACATAGCACTAAACCAACATGATTCAATAGGCAACACTCAAATTCAAATTGTTTTCTAAATTTATGGGATCTATTTTACTTCAGTGGAATCTAAATGGATTTAAAACCCAGTATGAATTTCTACAAAAGTTAATGTCTATACACCATCCTAAAATAATCTGCTTGCAGGAAACAAATTTTAAAAATAATTCTGCAATAAATATAAGACAATATTCAGTATACAATAAGAACCGAAACACTCCTCTCCGTGCTA
Source organism: Hymenopus coronatus (assembly GCA_030762935.1). Classification (NCBI taxonomy): domain Eukaryota; kingdom Metazoa; phylum Arthropoda; class Insecta; order Mantodea; family Hymenopodidae; genus Hymenopus; species Hymenopus coronatus. The sequence continues at coordinate 82,225,596 of CM060897.1, read as the reverse complement.
GTGGAGGGGTAGCTGCCTACGTTTGGAATAATATAGTTAGCAAAGAAGTACCAATTACAACAAAATTCGAAGTAGTAGCAGTTACCATTTTACTATGTATTACAATATGTATTTGTAATATCTACATACCAAACAGCCAACCCATTGACCTCCAACATTTGAAGGAATTAACTGATCAGTTACCTAAGCCTTATATTTTGTTAGGCGACTTTAACGCCCACAGTAGCTTATGGGGATGCCGGAATACCGACTCAAGGGGGAAAATTATTGAATCTTTCTTAGAAACAGAAGATGTAGTACTTCTAAATTCGAAGAAGCCTACACATTACAGTATATCCCGTAACACCTTCAGCAGCATTGATTTCTGTATATGCTCTCCAGATATAGCTCCAATAATTAATTGGTCAGTTAGTGACGCTCCTTCTGGAAGCGATCATTTCGCAATTCTAATTGAAATTGCAACAGGAAGCCTAAACAATTCACATAAAAACAAATGGAACTTGAAACACGCTAACTGGACAGCTTTCAGAGAAATTATCGATGGTCATATAACTACACTTATACCTGCAAACCAATTTCATACCACTTCTATTAACAGCATCATTAATGATTTCACTTCATTAATAATTAACTCTGCAGAAAATAATGTCACCAGAACCGCAATACAACTTGATAAGAAATCTGTTCCTTGGTGGAATAACACCTGCAAACTAGCAATTAAAAACAAAAATAAGGCTTTCTACCAATATAAGAGACGACCCACCTTAGAAAATAAATTAGTATTTCAGCGACTTAGGGCAACAGCTAGGAAGATTATTAAAGAGAACAAAAAAACGTCATGGTTAACATATCTGTCGTACATGACTCACCAAACATCACAACAGATTATATGGGATCGCATAAGAAACATTGGAGGTGTTTATAAGAATAACGAAATAACAGCGTTGTGTCGAGGTACCACCATTTTAACCGAGTCTCGAGCCATCGCAGATTCACTAGTTGATACCTTTTAACAAATATCAAGTGACAGCAACTACGAACAGGAATTCATAACATTCAGAAATAACGTTCCTAGCTTAGATTTTAACAAAATAGATTAACATACAAAACATAGATATAACGACAAAATTACTCTAAAAGAAGTACAAGAAACATTAAAATACTGCAAAAGCAATAGCCCTGGACCAGATAATATTCAATACGAATTCTTAAAACGACTTTCATCTGATGGAATTTTATATCTATGCGAAATATACAATTATATCTGGTGTGAACAAGTATTCCCAGACTCCCAGACCAGTGGCAAAATTCTATAGTAATACCAATCCACAAACCCGATACTGACAGAAGTAAACCAGAAAACTACCGACCGATTGCTTTAATCTGTACAATGTGTAAACTGCTTGGAAAATAATAAACAAACGCCTAAGGTGGATCCTTGAGCAACAAAAATTCTTCAGTGCTGAGCAAAGTGGTTTCAGGCAATTTCACTCGACAAATGACACCTTGATCACACTAGAAACGGAAATATCAAACGCATTCCATAACAGGCAGCGTCTACTGGCTGTTAGCTTAGACATTCATAAAGCCTATGACATGATATGGCGAATGGGCGTTATAAAAACACTAGCAGAACATGGCATCACAGGAAACGTGATTCATTTTATCCACAACCTTTTAAAGACGCGAACAATACAAGTGCGAATAAATAATATAATATCAAAAATAGTAAAAACAGAGAATGGAGTCCCCCAAGGTTCTGCTATCAGCGTAACTCTCTTCCTGATAGCAATTAATAGCATTACCTGCCATGTAAAAGCACCAGCTAAATGTTGTCCCTTCGCAGATGATCTCACTATATTTTGCAAAGGTAAAAATATATTAACTACACAATCTATTATTCAGTCCAGTATACAAGAACTACAGCATTGGACCAAGGAAACTAGATTTAAATTTTCAACTTCTAAAAGTAAATGCATATTATTTTCAAAGCAAAGGAAACTCAATTTTCAGCCAAAAATTTGCTTAAGTGGTAACATTTTAACAGTAGTTAAAACAATGAAGGTTTTGGGCGTTATATTCGACCAAAAGTTAACATGGGCTCCTCAAATAACTGCCCTCAAACAAAATTGCATAAGACGAATAACGATCTTGAAAACAATTGCAGCAAAGAACTGGGAAGCAGATTTTAAAATCTTACTAAATATTTACAGAAGCATTATTCCATCTAAACTGGATTACGGCAGTATAATATTTAATTCGGCAAAGCCATCTGTATTAAATAAACTTAACACAATTCAGACAACAGCACTTCGAATTATTTTAGGAGCATATCGAACTAGCCCGAATGTTAGTTTACAAATAGAGGCAAATGAACCACCCTTTAGTATACGAAGAAAACAGCTGAGTACGTCTTATGCACTTAATATAGTAGCCTCGCCTAGTTCAAAAATGAAAACCTGCATATTTCCGAAAGAACATTTACAAAAGAAAAATCCAATGCCTTTTGCACTAAGACAGAAACAGTACTTTCAAGAAATACATTTACCATTTTCTAACATTGCTACAATTAATCAAACCACAGACATCCCTCCTTGGAGAATTACACTTCCTGAAATTAATATGGAAATATCCTACCTTGTTAAAAGCCAATGCCCAAATTATATTCACCTATATACCGATGGATCGCAGACGGAAAACGGGTGTGGTTGTGCTGTGGTTTATCCTGATCACACTATGCTGTACACATTACCACATTTCTACTCCATATTTAGTTGTGAGTCATATGCCATCAAGAAAGCATTACTGTACTTATTCGAGACAAACAAAACTGAAGCTTACCTAATACACACTGATTCTAAATCCAGCATACAGGCGCTACAATATCTGTTCTCTATAAATACATTAGTCCAAGAAATTCAAAAATTATCTACACTTCTAATGAAACAAGGAAGGAAAATAGCCATAATGTGGATACCCTCACATCAGAGCAGGCAGACTCTGCAGCAAAGGAAGCCACAAGACTCCCAATACATGAAGAGACACCTTTACCCCACAAAGATGTAAAATATGCATCCAGAAAATTTTACAACCTCTGGCAAACAGCATGGGCTCAATCACCTCCTAGCAAACTACACGAAATTAAACACAACTCCAGAACATTATATCCACTGCAGAAACTGAGACGGAAAGATCAAGCTGTCATCACCAGGCTACGTATCGGACACACCAAGTTAACCCATTCCCATCTACTGAATAAAACAGACCAACCTAAATGCAACATTTGTCACACTACCATCACTGTACGCCACTTACTCTCAGAGTGTCCTCAGTATCAACAGCTGCGAGCAGAATGCAAACTACCAAACATCCAAGAAGCACTCAACAATTCATCACACAGCAAAATACTACTTAAATACTTAAAACTAACAAATATATATAATGAAATATAATATTATTCATGAAATTGTATTTACCAATGTCAATTTTTTGTAAATGGTACCATTAAAACATGTTGTCGCGATATGACTACTTTGTAAGTTAAAGCGACATAAAATAAATAAATTAAAAAAAAATAGAATATCGTTTTGATAATAATAAGATCAGAAGAGAGAAACATTTGGCATAACATAACTTCCCGAACCGACGTTTACTTTGCCATACGTGTTTTTCCTATGTGCTTACTCAGCAAATTTTATACTCGCTTGATAGATTGACTTATCTTATCAAAACTAAGCAGTTTCTCAAAGTTCAGCCACTAAAAAAAATATCCTATTGTTACTCTATTCATAATCATGATTTAGAGGCACAATGAAAACAACAAGCAGAAAAATTGCACAAAAGTATCGCATTATCGTGTGTTATTGTATATTGAAGCCTAACTGATACGGTTACAAAGTACTAGGTCTCTAATAATACATGGGAGATTTTAACGTTCCCTTTTAAGGACACTGGGAAGTTGTAAATGAAGCTTCTGATTGCTATTTGAGTACCAACTTTGATTTTAAGTTTCACAAAACTACGTAACACGATGAAATGAAACTTTGACACTGCATACAGCAATCTTTTCTAAACATAATCCATGTAAAATGACAGATTACAAATAGATATGGTAAATTAATGTATACACATTATAAATTATATGATTCGTTTTTGCTTTTTCTAGCCGTATGAACATACAATGTACATAGTAACTAGAACATGGTATTATATTCCACTCAAAAAGTCGATGTTGAGATGTCATCGGAAATATGTGTTTTGAGGTTCCCTGAACCCGAAAAAGCATTTTTAGGGGAAGGTCCGTGTGAGTATGTGTGTGTCTGTGAACAGCATAGATCAAAAACGAAAAGTCCATTAAATACCAAAAGTGGTATTCATATTTAGTATCTTCTAAGGATTCGACATGAAGACTCAAGAAAATCCCCCTACCACAAACTACACTTTACATGAAAAAAAATCTCAACAATGGCTCTAACAATTTTTATTAAAACAATGTATTTATATTAAAGTCTTGTATTACAAATAAAATTTATATTTTGAATTTCTGGAAATAGCCTCTGAAGACCTCTTTATTCTGGATGAGCTTTGCAGTATTTTACGTAGTGGTTAAACCGTAAGAGATAGACAGAATTAACTATACAAAAATGTAGATATCGATAAAACACATAATTTATATCATGTAAGTTTTTCTTGAGTAAACTTATTGCGAGATATTCCTTGTTATTGGTTTCATTTTTAAGCCACCTAAATTTTCTCAAACGGGACCATACAAAGCGAACCGAGCCTCAATAGTTTAACACAGCGACCAGGTTTTAGAATATTTGACTATCGTTTGGACTATATTCTTATTTCTCTTACAAGAAAGCAAGTAATAAGACCAAGTCTGCTATTGTTTATCTCGATTAGCAGGACGTAGGCAAAAGAATAATTTTTTTAAGAATAGTTTATACATGAAACAGCTAGAAAAACTTATGTGAATAGAACACATCAGATTTTTTAAATTATCACTGATAGCAATATATTCAAGTGTTTTTTTTTTTTTTTTTTTTTTTGTGTTTTCATTTATATATCCCCCTTTAACATATAAGGTCATATCGGGGGCTTTGTACTTGAAACAACTCGTTGTCTTTAGGCTCTTTACATTGGGTTTAAATCGTATTATTTTCCTCCAACACACACATATTCACTCTCATATACATACTTCCAGACTCTGTGGGGGATAGGGAATAATTCTCGCTAAAGAAAAATTCCCCCCCCCAGCCGGGAATCGAACCCGGGACTTCCGGGTGAGAAGTCAGCTCGCTGATCACTCGACCTCGGAGGCAGTCTTTTTTTTTTATTGTTTCATTTATATAGCCCTCTTTAACATCTAAAGTCATATCGGGAGCTTTGCATTAGAAACAACTGATTGCTTGTAAGTTCTTTACGTTGTTTTTTTTAATATTTTTATTTTCTTCAAACACACAAATTCACTCTCACATTAATACCGGGAATCGAACCCGGGACCTCGGGTGAGAAGTCAGCTCGCTGATTACTAGACCACGGAAGCAGTCTTTTATGTGTTATAATTCATACTATACCTGATAATTTTCACATTAAGTTATTTTTTTATCTGAAGGCAGTCTCCCCCGAATTTATTTATGTTATGAACACAGAATTCATTCTAAACTTCACAATATATTCTCTTTTTAATAAAAAGATTGGAAAAGTGAGGAATAATTTTAGACCTCCTAGGGAAATGAGCAGAATCTTAATCAGTTACACGAAAAGTGCACTTATATAAGTGATTATTTTAAAATGATATTATGTTTATGTGTACATATGTAAAATTAACTTTTAATATAAATCGATAATTTTAATGGATAATATTTGCTGTATTCAGTGTCAAAGTTCCTGTAGATTATGTGAATAGTTGCTGAGAAACTTAAATCAAAGTCCGCACTCAAACAGCTGCAAAAATGTTTTGACTTACCCAGTGTCCTTAGGCCTAACAAAAGTGTTATTTGCTACGCGTAATAATAGTAAATCATTTTATGAATGAAGAAGAAGCTGTATTACTTATTTATTATTCATAAAGGTGTATGTATGTATATATATATATATATATATATATATATATATATATATATATATGTGTGTGTGTGTGTATTATTCGAGCTCTGACCCGCGCAGGCTACGGATCACCTCACCCTAAAGATGCCAAATCCGACAAATAGAGTTACCTTATTAATATGGACGGTTGTGAAAACCTAAGTTTATAAATTGTATTATGTATTCCTTTCTCTATCACCTAAATGTCCAGTAGTGTAGCCACACAAATATTAAGGGGTTTTATTATAGGGATCCATTTATACTTTCTCTAGCACGTACATATGTACAATGTACTATCTATCACAAACGTAAATAACCACCACGCGATGGGTCGCCTAACTGTCAGGCGTTCATGCATAGGTGGTATGAGAATAAAATTTGCCATATAGTTAAATTCCCTTCCCTTTGTGTTCAAGTGGCCACGGCAGCCATCGTGCACCTGCAGTTTTGGAAACTAATATTTCAGCAATCATTATAAACTAACGGAAATTGTTGCAAATTCAACTTCAATACACTTGCAGAAAATGTGTTGTTATTTTGTTTCGATTAAGTAATGGACCTGAAGTAAAACTCTTCTAGTGGTGGATGCTTTGCTTACATAGATAAGCTTAATCAGCAGCTATTATGCCTGCGACTAGAATAGCGGAAGTGGTTAATATATACGTCTGCTGTGTAATAGAGAAGTCGGAAGGTGGAACGCATGTGTTAATTTATTATTTATTTATTTTCACTACTTTATTTTCGTGACCTGTGCGAAATATAAATTTGACATATATTAATGATAAAACTCCTCCCACAGAGCAGTAAATCACATGGTTAGTTTTATTTCTCATAGATATGTAATATTTGCCGCCGTCTTAGGATTGAAATTTTACAACTGAACAATGTATAAATTCTGAAAATAAAACACCTTCTTCAACAGTCCTCACAAAATCAATACTTTCCTTTAAACACACACATTCAAAAGCAACTGTCTATACTTCTTGAATACTACTATAGGATAAAGGATTTGTTTCGGCCATGTTAATGGTTATGTTAGCTTACAAAAGATACAACAAAACATTTATATCTCCTTCAAGTTGGAAGGTCTCGCTAGATAGGAAGGAGATTCAAATGTTACAGACACCAAAACTAAAATATTTTATTTAGAAATGTTGATTGAACTCAGTGTGATTACATTCCTTTATATTTAATTATGCAGCAATGCGTCACAAATACAATAGTATGTGAGGATAGGACTCAAGAGTATCGAAAGCAAATGAATTTAATGTATTATATACCATAGGAAAGCATTTAATAGAGTAAAAGTTGTATTAATGGTGTATTAAACACAGTACAATAAAGTTGTAGATTGCTTGAACGTGAAGCAACCTTTACACCTAGCAGCATTGCCATCTTGTTTATTTCCAGCTCTAGAAAATGTTGCCTGTCTGTAAGTGTGCCTTTATCCTGATTCTCCATTCCTGATTACAATAGATCAGGCCAGTAAGGAAAGCGCACTACTCTCTTTCAACAGTCAACTACAACCAAAGAAATACGTTCGTTCAGCGCAGTGGTGAATTTTAATCGGGACTGGGTGATCAAGTATTATTCTGTTCAAGAACAGCCACCACTTTATTTAATACAATAAATTATTATGCACCTTATAATAAAAGAACTTCTCTTCCTTCAATTAAGGTAACAACTAAAACTCTATTCTAAAAATGATATCTAATTTATTTTCACTTTTTGACCTTTCATCAAATATTATAAATTTATCAATTAACTGATTAAGAACTTTTATTTGACTCATATTAATTTCAACCGTTGCACATGTAACCTCTCCGCTTCTCTGCCAGGTGGAAGAGAAAAGGAAGGGACGACTGTAAGGGTATTTCACACTGCGGGTGCTTATTTTACCGGCCCTGCAAGAGATAATTTCGAGAAATAAAAGACGTTTGTTGATGTGAGGTTTCAGAAAATAAGACGCGGGCGGTGAGGAGCAAACCATACCTGCTGGCGACCGCATGTGAGATTTGTGGAGGAAAAAGCGTGGCAGGAGCGGGTTTTCTCCGGTTTCCCCCATTGCATTCCACCGGTGCTCCATCGTCATTCCATTTATCGTCTGTGTCATCGCATGCGGTGCCACGAGTAGTAAAAGCGGGCGTTAAACACTATCAAAAACAAAACAAAAACAAACAAACAAAAAACACCTGCTGCCACTTTAGAACTCGCGGACAGCGACATAATAACTTCGGCTATTTTTCAGGTGGGAAGGTACGCTCTATTTACCTCATATACAGTGTTACCCTGTTTTAAAAATTGGTTTTATATTCACAGATTAAGATGCAATACCTCAAATTTAAGTTTGAATGTTGCTATTACTCTTTACACTTCTTTTAACAAGGAGGGTTCCAAAACATGTATTTTCGGTGTAATCTCGGTATCGAATTTTTGGGTGAAATACAGTACCTTCTACTGTGTACATTTTAAATATGTATTAGAGAAAGTAGAAACACTGATAACCGATAATAATTCACAATTAATGTACCGAGTCCCAATAGCACAGCCTCTCAGTAATAATAAAAGCTTGAGAGTATATTACCGAAGGAAAACTGATTTTTGGAATATATAAAAATTAATAACACGCCAATACATTGAAGTTTACCTTCCAATCTTTCAGATAAAACACGTTAGCCCCAAATTAAACAAACATTTAACTAAACAAATTAAATACATAATTTTACTCAAATTCATTTACACGAAAACGCCTATAAAATCAGTTGTGTTGTATGCACATGACTCTCTACTCACTCTTCTTCAATTTTGTTTACCTAAAAAGCTTATTTATCTCTTGTGAATCGAAATACTTGTTTTCTCTCTCTCCAGGATTTTCCCCTAAGTCAAATGTCGAGTAACTTTGAGCATCATTTACCCCATTTTATTCACTGTCCGTCACACTTACCATCAGGTTAAAGGACGTTGACCACCCCCCTCCCTCCAAAGAGCTAAGGCTAGTGAAGATTTTTAAAAAGCGGATCGCTATGTAATGACTTGGAAATTCCAAGAAAAATCAATAGCGGCTTAACACTTGAAGAAAAACACAAATATTGAAAATTAAAACATATCTAAAAATCTTATCCATTCACATGACTTTCTTTATCTGTTCTGCAACCAAACTGTGCTTACAAAAGATAATTATTTTATCTATATAATGCAAATCAAGATAAGTATTATCAAAAAAGATCTTAGTGCTTGGTTCCTTGTAAATAGAAGGGAGATATAGAATACATTTTGCTGAAGGGGCAGTCAAATCTTTTAAAAGCTGTTGCTTGCTATTGTCATGGCGAAAAATAAAACAAAAGAGATATGAAACGAATGACTTACATTGAAACCAATAGCAGCGAATATCTCCGAAATGGCTAGTTTTGCAACAAGCAAAAAAAAAAAAAACAAACAAACTACATATGACATAAATTGTATGTTTTAACGAGATCTAAATTTTTATTCAGTTTTTGTCTCTTACTTTTTTTTGTAGTGTTTAACGCCCGATTTTACTGCTCTGGCACCGCAGGCGATGACACTGATGATACATGAAGATGGAGCCCCGGTGGAATGTGATGGCGGGGGAAACCGGAGAACCCGGAGAAAACCCCCCTTGCGCCTCTTTGTCCAGCACAAATCTCACATGCGGTCGCTTGGGTTCGAGCCCGGGCCGTCTAGGTGAGAGGCGAGTGGTGTGACCACTCGGCCACGGCGCGGCCTTGTCTCTTACGGTTTACCAATTACGTAAAAGTCAAAGTACTTCAGGGGCTATTCCCAAGAAATTCAGGATATACATTTTATTTACCATGTAAATATCATTAATATACAGCATTTTAAACAAAATCGTTGAGCTATTTTTTTGAAATTCAACAATTTCGAAAAATGTTATACATTAAATGGTATTTGGGGTGAGATTTTTGGCTGAGAATCTTCATGTCGCATCCTTGGAAGATACTAAACTTAAATACAAAGTTGGTATTTAACCAACTTTCGTTTTTACTTTTAATGACACACACTTACTGGCCTTTTTCTATTTTTTTTTTTTCTTTTCTTTGGATTCAGAGGCCCTCAACATATATGCTCCCGGTGAAATCTCAGTATTGAGCTTTTGGGTAGAATACTACTATGTAGTATATTGTATATTGTACTATAGAAACTAAAACTAGTTAATGGCACAACCATTTTTGGTTGACACAACATCATTAATGAGATTTGCACTTTTTGTGCAGTAGGTTTTCGTCTCACCGAGCGAAATGGCACCGCAGTAACGTAAGCGACTTGCATTCGTGGATTCCTCAGTCGTTAGACAATGCTAGGCTAGATAATTTGGTCCGCAAAATTTCCTCCTATATCTTTCATCTCTCCATTTAATTTCTTTCTTCTTCACCACCATGCCAGGCAATGGGCTGATCACCCATCATGGATATGCTATTTTTTTTTATTAATTGTTTATTCAAACACAGCGTCCTATATATACAGGCTGCCACTATGCATAAAGCATATTTGACAATACCAACTAAAACTTGAAATGTTACACATAAAGAATTATACTTAAAGTTACCAAAGATAAAAATAAACATTTTAATAATAATAATAATAATAATAAAGGAAAACCATAAGAGTAAATTAATAGAAATATATTTGTTATAAATCATAATGTGATACATAATAATTGTGTGCAAATGGTTATACAGTAATTTTTTTATTTATTTATTTTGCAGCTTAACGTCCTTTAACCTGGTTGGTCATATCGGACGATTAATGACATTGCTGAAATAATGCTCAAAAGATCTAGAGGTCCATGGAACTTAAGTTACTCGACATTCGTCTTCTCAGGATAAGGGAAAACCCCGAAAAAAAAAAAAAAAAAAAAAAAAACGTTAACTGGGTAACTCACCCTAAACGAGATTCGAACTCGCCACCTGTTGAACATGAGGAAGTCACGTTGTCATCACACTACCAGGCGGGCTAGCAAATTTATTGACTCTCTAAAGGCGGTGATGAATCTTTTTTAATGCTTTATCCTTCTTCGGGCCGAACACATTCCAAGTGGCAAGAAAGAACTTGGTGTTCCGTCCCAGAAACACCCACCATAACATTACTTCTGTTTCTTGTCGCCCTCCATTGTGTAATGGCTACCATGCTAGCCTCATATACCCAAGGTCGCGGGTTCAAAACCCGGCCGAGGATGATGGATTTTTTCGGGTGTAAAAATCCTTAGCATGGCTTCCTTCGGAAGAGAAGTAAAGCCGTTGGTCCCATGTCGTAGATATAGGCACATAAAAGAATTTCAAACCTGATCAAGAGGCCTCTGAGCAAAATTAAGCTGTTTTTTACGCCCAATATAGAATGGAACGCTGAGAACCACAGTAGTTAAAGAGTATCCATAAATAAAACTTCTATTTCTTCTGTTTCTTGGAGTTGGTATTTATCCAAGAAAAATTGTACTGTGGAATGGTATTTTTTTTCTCTGCGTTTACTTCTTCGGTTTGACTTTTATGCATCCCGAATCTGAGAGTTGGGCGGTTTATAATTATATATTATACTATAGGTATTGCTATCACAACGATTCTTCTAGTGCTGCCAGCTGAAGCGAGATAATGCACTTACACGTGTACTTGTAGTACTTGTAGGTGATCTTAGTTCTTTGTGATTATTTGATTGGATCTTGTGCTGGCGGGAGTTTCGAAGTAATTCTTTATGACAAGAATCCAAAATTCAAATTTGCTTGCTCCTGGATGGACTATTGACATTGGCTTGTAAACCCTTGGGGGTATAAGTCCTACAAAGAGGAGGGTATTCCGCTGAAGATGATGATGATAATGACGAAAAAGTTATTGTGTGTATTTCTTACGGTTTTCCAACTATACAACAGCAATTTAGAAATATCTATTATACAAATATCTGTAGTATTTGAATCAAAATCGTTAGAGCCATTTTAAGGTAGTCAAAAGTAACGAAAAGGTTTCTGCTTTGAACTGAGTGGATTCTCTTGTAAACATTTGTGTTCACATTGTTAAAAGATGTGAAATTAAATTTCAAGTTTGTTGTTTAATCGGTTTTAAGTTTTCGAGTTATTCTACACAACACGTATACTTTTTCTAAAAATGTGTTTTTTTTTTTTTTTTTAATTCAGGAAGTCTCAAAATATATATTTCGTTGGAATATCATGCTGAACTGTGAAATACATTACCCCCTCTACTATTAAAAGACAATAGTGTAGGCAAACGTTTATAAATTCATGCTTATCATGCCAGTAATATGATATACACATTAAAGCCTTTGACGCAAAAGCAATAATAGGAGCCCTTAAGATGAGTAAAAAACCTAAATTAAAATAAGAAAATCACTCATTTAACTATTATGATTTATATGTTCATAACCTCCGAAAATAATCTCTCCTCTTCGATTCCTCAGGCCCCCAATTTGTGAACCTGTACTGGAAAACACGTTTTAAAAGTGTATTTTTTTCTTTTTCTTTCTTTCTTTCTTTCTTTCTTTCTTTATTTCCTTCCTTCCTTCCTTCCTTCCTTCCTTCCTTCCTTCCTTCCTTCCTTCCTTCCTTCTTATGGGCTCTTGACTGAAGTTGTAAATTTACCTTTGTGTAAAATTAACACGAGAGAATCAGCATGTTTGTATGGCCTTCACTTTAATGTGAGTATGATGCGTGTTTTGTGCAGTAGCAAAACACATAAGCAAGCTCTTCTGGCGAAGTTAGCACATCGCAACACGCGCAGTCAACTCAGGGTCAAGGCGAACAATTACCTAGCATTCTACACTGTGACCAGATTTATTGCGGCTATTCTCTGGAAATAAAGTATTTTTCCGCAGATTAAAACAATCTGAGTTTGTTACATTCATATGGCCATTTGCGAAATTTGGAAAGTCTGCAGCACGTAAAATATTTTATTGAAGTGTATACTTCTTATTGCACACCTACAACATAAATGTTCTTGCTATGTTTCAAAATTCGATCATGTATGGTTCCCTAAATATTAATTTTGTATTGCGTAAACTCACTGTTTTAATAAAAATTCTTCAGGCGATGCATTTTTTAAAAAAAAAAAAAAGTTTTACTGTAAAAAAGCTTACAAGATCTATCATATGTGGCTTTTTGCGTATTATCTCCTAATTACTGAACAAAGATATTACGTTTTGTACTACCCTAATTTTTTATTTTTCCAAAATGTAATAATTTATTTCTTAGAATTACAGCATTATTTTTAGAAAGAATAAGCTCATATTTAACGACCTTTTTGAGAGGTAGAAAATATTTTAAAACAAATTAACAAGAAACTGCATCTTCTGAACATTTTGACTTTGGAAAAATGCTTAAAAACAAAAAGAAAAAACTTTAGAGAAAATAGGATTAAAAGTAGACAATTCCTATTAATAAACATGCACCAGTCCATTTATAGCTTTAATTAATTGGTAGTAATGTGCCAAGTGGAAAAGCGATATACTTTGTAAAAGTGTAGAATTAATATTTTCTTCTATGAAAACATTTAATCATTCACAATTTACTGTCGAATTCCACAGTTATTACCCTGAGAAGTTACAAAATTTTTAAAACTCTATTTGTGTACTTAAACCAGTTATAATAAGAAGGAAAATTGGATAACATTTTAAGCATAAGTGAGGTATAAGGTTGATTGCTACTGTTTCACTGTTTTTCTTTCTTTCTTTTTTTTTTTTTTTAACACATTAGAGAATCATTATAATTTATTATTTATATTGGCTGCATTTAAAGCTCACAACGCAAGTAAGTTACAGAGAGAGAGAGAGGGGGGGGAGACAGAGTCAGGAATGAATCATTAAAAAGAGGGTGGATGGAATGGAGGATGAGAGGGAGAAAGAGGAAGGATATTGAGGGAAAATAGAAGGTGCAAGGGACAGCGAAGATATTATTATTATTATTATTATTATTATTATTATTATTAGTAGTAGTAGTAGTAGTAGTAGTAGTAGTAGTAGTAGTAGTAGTAGTAGTAGTAGTAGTAGTAGTAGTAGTAGTAGTAGTAGTAGTATAGTAGTAGTATTACTAGTAGTAGTAGTAGTAGCTGTTGTTGTTGTAGGTAGCGTTAGTATTAATAATAATAATAATAATAATAATAATAATGAACCTTTGGACATTTTAAAGGAAGAAAGTTCATTACCGTAAACGTAGGTGACCCAAAAGCAATGGATTCACGGGTTGAGGACGAAAGTTCTGCATGGCAATTGCTCACTAGTCGCTGAAAGTAGCAAATGTTAATTAGCAGCTGCGATCAAAACACTTTTATGAATATTTTTATTTCAATAGCTCAGAATCGTTCACAACGTGACTAGGCATAATGATAATCTCAGCAAACAAAGCGTTCAATAAAAAGAGAAACAAGCTTTGAATACATATTTTTAGAGCATAGTTCAAGTTAGTGACCTAAGAGAAGAACTGTTTACGAAGAAAACACGTGACTAAAATGGGCCACATGACTAGAAAAGCAAATGAGGAGGAGACGATGAAAGGAACTAGAAGAGAATGTTGAAATTGGTAAGAGGGAGGGGTATAGAGAGAGAGAGAGAGAGAGAGAGAGAGAGAGAGCAGAGTTTCAAGAGAACAAAAGAGAAGCGGGGGGGGGGACTCATAAATTGTATAAAATTGTGTATACTCGACTTGATATTGCATATCCTCTGCATTAGTATTGGTAAAACAAAAGAGCGGAATCTGAAAGTATAGAGAGCTTAAAAACTGCACATTTCAGAAAAACAACTTTAAATATTTTCAAACTTGATAGTGATAGGACAAAATTTTTACTATCTGTATATTTTGTCTAACTCTAAACTCCTTCCTGAAGTAAATTTTGTCTAATAACTGTTCCAGTTACACCCCGCCCTGTCGGCAGCATTTCCTCTGGCGGCAATGGCGTTAATTCGTGTACTGTTGTCATTGGGCTAATACTATATTTAATTTTTATCATTATATTACACACACACACACACACACACACACACACTCACTCACTCACTCACTCACATTCGTACTTCCAGACTCTGGCGAGGGTGGTGAATAATCTGGGCTAGAGAAAAGCCTTTTACCCTCAACCCGAAACCCCTCATACAGCAGGCAGGTGCTCTATTGACTGAGCTACAGGGCCAGCCATTTTAAGACAATTCGTTAAAGCTAGTTATAGAAAATAAACAATAACAAATTTTCTAGTAGTTTGGGGTAGGAATTTGTTTTAGTTAAAATGTTTTCCTACCATTCAGATAGGATAGCTGACCTAGTATGAAATTAGAGAGTATCCGAAGTTTCATTTTCTGGCACATATGCACATACAATGTACATAGTAGCTAGAGAAGGTATTGTATTCCACCCAAAAATCTATGTCGATATTTCACCGGAAATATATGTTTTGAGGTCCCTCTGAGTCCGAAATAAGTGCCTATTTTAAGAGGTCTTAAAATCCTTATGCGACACAAATATGTTTATTACTCTCTATAGGCACTATGTACATAGTGTATAGAGAATGTATTGCACTCCACCAAAAAATTCGATACCGAGATTTCACCGGAAATATATGTTTTAGGGTCCCCTTTATCTAAAAATAGCATTTTCGGAAAAAGGTCCGTGTGTGTGTGTGTGTGTGTGTCCGTGTGTCCGTGTATCTGTGAACACGATAACTCAAAAACGAAAAGTAGGTAAAATACCAAATTTGGTATTTAAGTTTAGTATCTTCCAGGGATGCGACACGAAGGTTTTAGGAAAAATCCCCCCACCCCAAACTACCTTTTACATGGCACATTTTTAGAAAATTTGGATTTTCTCAAAAATGGCTCTAATGATTTTGATTAAAATTTCGTATATTAAAGATATTTACCTGACAAATAAAATGTATATCTTGAATTTTCTGGGAATAGCCTCTGAAGAGTAGTTTATTCTGGATGAATTTTACTGAATTTTGAATAACTGCTAAACCGTAAGAGATGGACAAAAACTTAATACACGAAAGATGTACTGCACGTTAAAACACACAATTTATGTTATATACATTTTTTTTGTGGAGTTCGTCGTTTTTTAGACATTCCTTATTTTTGGTTTCTGCTATGAAAAACGTATACATTTCTCATACAGGAATTTGTCAACTACTGTCCATACAAACAAAGGAACTTCAGTGACATAGCAACCCGCTTTTGATTATCAGTTTAACCTATGGTACTCCCTTATTTCACCTCTACTTACAAGGAAGCAAGTAATATGGCTATTTCTGCTAATGTTTTACTGATTAGCATGAAGTTAATAGAAGTATAAGCTTTTTAAGAATAATTTGTTGCAGGGATATAGAGAAAGTCATGTGAATGGTACACATCAGATTTTTTTTCTACATGTACTATGTGCGTAGTGTATAGAGAAGGTATTGCATTCCACCCAAAAATTCGATACTGAAATTTCACCGGAAATACATGTTTTGGGTCCCCCTGAATCTAAAGTATTTTCGGAAAAAGGTCCGGTGTGCGTGTCTGTGGACAGAATAGCTCAAAAACGAAAAGACCGTTAAATACCAAACTTGGTATTTAAGTTTGATATCTTGCAGGATGCGACACGAAGATTTTCAAGAAAATCCCCTCACCCCAACTACCCTTCACATGGAACTTTTTTCGAAGATTTTGATTTTCTTAAAAATAGCTCTAAAGATTTTGATTAAAATATCGTATATAATATATTTACCTGACAAATAATATGTATATCTTGAATTTTCTGGGAATAGCCTCTGAAGACTACTTTATTGTGGATGAATCTTAAGGAATTTTGCATAACTGCTAAACCGTAAGAGATAGACAAAAGCTTATCACAGAAAAAATGTAGAGCACGTTAAAACACATAATTTATGTCATATACATTCTTTTCGTGGAGTTGGCCGTTTAGAGATATTCCTTGTTATTGGTTTCAGCTATAAAACGTATACTTTTCTCATACAGGCGTTTGTCAACTCCTGTCCATATAAACAAAGGAATTGCAGTCACATAGCAACCAGCTTTTGACTATCGCTTTAACCTATGATACTTCCTTATTTTGCTTCCTCTTACAATGAAGCAAGTAATAAGACTATTTCTGCTAATTTTTTCTCGATTAGTATTAAGTAAATAAAAGCATTAGCTTTTTAACAGTAATTTGTTGCAAAGACGTAGAGAAACTCATGTGAATGGAACACATCAAGTTTTTTTTTTTTAGAAAAAATCCCCCACCCTGTTCATACTGGATGAGTTTTGCAGAATTTTGCATAACAGTTAAACCATAAGATATACACAAAAACTTAGTATACTAAAAATGTATCTCGTTAAAACACATAATTTCTATAACACAGTTTTTCTTGTAGTGTTGGCCGTTTCTGAGATATTCCTTGTTATTGGTTTCGGTTTTAAACTACCCAATTTTTCTCAAATGGGATCAAGCAAAGCGAACCGAACTTCAATTGTTTCACATAGCGACCAGCTTTGAAAAGACTTGGCTATTACTTTAGCATAACGTATTCCCTTATTTCCCCTCCACTTACAATGAAACAAGTAATGAGACCAATTCTGCTAATGTTCATCTCTATTAGCATGATGTAGATTAAAGTATAATCTTTTGTAAGAATAGTTTGTATTTAGAAGAGCTAGAGAAAGTTATGTCAATGGAGCACATCATATTTTTTCTTTCTCTACACGTACTATGTACATACTGTGTAGAGAAGGTATTGTGTTGAACAAAAAATTGATACCAAGATTTCACCGGAAATACATGTTTTGGAACCCCCTGAATAAAAAAAAGCATTTTTAGATAAATATCGGAGTGTATATATGTGTGTGTGTGTCTGTGTGTGTGTCAGTCTGTGGGCCGCATAGCTCAAAAACGAAAAGTCCCTTAAAAACCAAACTTCATAGGTATTAAAGTTCAGTATCCTCCAAGGATACGATACGAAGATTTTCAAGAAAATCCCCTCACTCCCAACTACTCCTTACATGGAAAAAAAATTCGAAAATGTTGGTTTTCTCAAAAATAGTTCTAACGATTTTGATAAAAATCTCTTATCTTTAAGATATGTACATGTCAAATAAAATATATATCTTGAATTTTCTGGGAATAGGTTCTGAAGACCTCTTTATTCTGGATGAATTTTTCTGAATTGTGCATACCTGGTAAACCATAAAAGATAAACAAACTTCACAAAAAATGTAGATCTCGTTAAAGCACACAATTTATGTCATATACATTTTTTTCGTGGAGTTAGCCATTTTCGAGATATTCTTAAAACTTCTCTCATACGGAAACTTATGAAATCCTAGCCACGCATAGGAACGGCTTCCAAACCCATAGAAACCATATTTTTAAAACATTAATTATCAGTTTAGCCTGGTGTATTCCCTTATTTCCCTTCTACTTATAAGGAACTAAATCATAAGACCGTTTCTGCTAATGTTAATATCAATTATCATGAAGTAGAGAGAGGAATAAGTTGTTAACTATAATTTGTTACAGAGATGTAGAGAAAGTCATGTGAATGGAACAGTCAGATTTTTCAATTACACATGTTATTGATCACCACATCTGCACAAAATACATTCTTTGTAGAACCTCAAAACGGCTGCAGTAAAAGCTAAATTGTAAGACGAATAAAACGAAGAGATGATAATAATAATAATAATAATAATAATAATAATAATAATAGTAATAATAAATAATAATAATAATAATAGTGGGTTAAAAAGTCTGAAGATATAGCTTTTTAGGACTAGAAGATCGAGGTACCTGGATTAATAAAAACTCGGAACAAAATTACGGTTTGTTGCTGTGTGTGTGTGGATGTACATAACATGTGATATCAGCCGTTGATCCTGTATACGAAGCTACAGTGGTATGATTCACCTCTTAAATATGTGCTTAAGCACCAAACGTACATAAAGCATGATAGTTACATTTACTGCAAGGAATAAAAAGTGACCTTGAAAGTTAAATGATAATAACATAGTTGCTCGATTTGCCCATAAAATGTATCGGAACGGAGACCTTTTGCGATTTTATGACAAAGTACATCCAGTAATGGACTGCGTGCATTGTAAATCCTGGCGTAAATGATCTAATTAGAACTCAATGACGACGGGTTGTTAGTTTCCCATTTTTGTAACAGTTTATGTCACTAACTCCACATATAATAGACATGATAGTAAATAGATAGATAGATAGATAGATAGATATAGATAGATAGATAGATAGATAGATAGATAGATAGATAGATAGATAGATAGATAGATGGATGGATGGATGGATGGATGGATGGATGGATGGATGGATGGATGGAGGGAGGGAGGGAGGGACGGACGGACGGACGGACAGACAGACAGACAGACAGACAGACGGACGGACGGACGGGTGGGTGGGTGGATGGATGGAGGGAGGGAGGGAGGGAGGGAGGGACGGACGGACGGACGGACGGACAGGTAGGTAGGTAGGTAGGTAGGTAGGTAGGTAGGTGGGTGGGTGGATGGGTGGATGGATGGACGGACGGACGGACGGACGGATGGATGGACGGATAGATGGACGGACAGACGGACAGACGGACAGATAGATAGATAGATAGATAGATAGATCGTTTATTAGTCTGTTGAATACAATTATTCATGACTTCGTCAGTAAACTACATACATCAATTATACATTCAATCGTCACATATTTATATTATAAAACTCGTCAACAGTATACAGAGGATTAACCGTCAATGTTGATCTGAGCCTCCTCTTGAAGCTCTGAAACGAAAGATGTCTAATGTGCATAGGCAAGAAGTTGAAAAGTTTTAGTGAGATATAACTATTTACACTTACACTATATTTACTTTTGGGTATATAAATATTTGAGTTCTTCCGTGTTGGGTAATTATGTATATTGTCACAGGTAGTAAAATCATTAATATTTTTCTTGACATACAAGAGGCAGGCCAGAATGTACACTGACGGTAAAGTAAGTATAGCAGATTGAATAAAAATTGGTTTACAATGAGTCCTGGGTGAAGCTCCATAAATTAACCTTAAAGCTCTCTTCTGTAAAATAAAGACTCGTAATGCTGAAGCGTGGTTACCCCAGAGCAAAAGTCCATAATTCAGATGACTATGAATATGTCCATAATAGGCCGCAATTAAAGATTCTACATTAACATTGTTCTTAAGTATTCGTAACTTGAACAAACCCTTACTTACTTTTTTTACAACATACTTAACATGAGTTTTCCACCCCAAATTTGAGTCGATATGCAAACCTAGAAATTTCACTGTTTTATGGTCATCTGAATTTATTCTCCTTAAACTAAAATGTCATGTCTCTGTTTTTGAACTGTTTAAAATCAAATTATTAGCATTACACCAAGTTTGGACACTATTAGTTAACTCTTTAAGTTTTGAGATCAATATATCTGTTCTTGACTCAGTAATGTTAACAGCCAAGTCATCTGCAAACATATATGTCTCTGAGTAACAACTGTGAATAAAATTAGGAAGATCATTAATGTAAGTTATGAACAATACTGGCCCCAATATGGACTCTTGAGGTACACCATGCTTCAAGAGTTTGAAAGAGGAAACTTTACTACAATTTAAAACACTGCTTGGTACCTATTGCTAAGATAAGAAGCCAGAAGGTTTACACTAATATCATTAAAACCATAAAAGGTTAACTTATGTTGAAGCGTTTTATGAGAAACTGTATCAAAAGCCTTCGTGAAATCATAAAATCTACTACAAACTACATTGCCAGACTCAGTGCCAGAAAGACAGCGTTTATAGAACAGGGTTATTGCATCTATAGTACTATGGGATGTCCGAAACCCAAACTGTTGCTTACTTAATAAAGAGTTTTCTTCAAAATATTTATAAATTTGTTTATTAATTAAAATCTCAAAAACTTTTGACATGGTTGGTATAATACATATAGGCCTATAATTTCCGTAGTCTGCTTTATTACCTTTTTTAAACACTGGAATCACTTTTGCATATTTAAACGCATCGGGAATCATATAGAGAAGGTATTGATTGCATTTCGCTCAAAAATCAATACCTACCGGAAAAATATGTTTTGAGGGCCACTGAATTAAATAAAGCAGTTTTAGAAAAAATGTGTGTGTGTGTGTGTGTGCGCGCGATAGAATACATCTTTTGATATTCTGTCGAACATAATGGAAGAGCAGGGGGAATACATTTCATCTGATATTTTATATTTGCAAATAAAACCATGATGACGCTAAATGAATACGTTGTTGATAACTTTTAAAATGTTCGTGTCCAGTCATAAATTGTGTAAGGACATTTTTTTATATTGTTTCATGTGTTTAGCCTCCTTTAACTTCACCGGACATATCCAGGGCTTTTGGCTTGTAAAGCAACTTATATTACTGTAGGTTTAGAACATTAGGTTATCATTTTTATCTCACTAAACTCACAGACATTCACTCTCACATTCATACTTCCAGACTCTGGGGGGATAGGGAATGGTTCTGGTTAAAGAAAAATTCCCCGCCCAAGCCGGGAATCGAACCTGGGACCCCGGGTGAAAAGTCAACTCATGACCACTTGACCACAGAGGTAGTCAGAACTTAATTTTGTGTGAAATACGTGCAAGATATGCAATCATAAACTTCTGGAAAAATAATTTTTTTTTTTTTTTTTTTATTCTTACTTTCCCTACTGTCCATCTGTAGTAACTAGATGTATTCGAGATTGAAATTTTACTTGCAATCCAAGTTTCGAGCTACTTTGAATAAAATGAAGCATTAAAAAGTCGTGCGTTTGCATCTATGTATGTGAAAAGCACAACTCAAAATCAAAATAAATCGAGTTATTGTGCCGTATACCGTATAATATACAGCTAACTATTTAATGTTAGCAGCTTCTAAAGATGCAACACGAAGAGTTTCAAGAAAGTCCAACTCAAACTATCGCTTGTACGGAAAACTTTTCTAATTACAATTTTTATTTTCTCTAGCACGTGTGTATATACATGTAGATAGTAGCTGGAGAAGGTATGTATTTCACACAAAATTCGATATCGAGATTTCACCGCGAATATATGTCTTGAGATCCTCTGTCTGAAAAAAAGAATTTTTAGAAAAAGGTCCGTTGTGTGTTTGTGTGTGCGCGCGCGTGTCTGTAAATACGCATAGCTCAAAAACAAAAGACCGTTAAATGCCGAACTTGCTATTTAGATGCGACACGAAGATTTTCAGGAAAATTTGTCCGCCACAAACTACCCTTTACATGGAAACATAAACTCATCCAGAATAAAGAGGTCTTCAGAGACTATTCCCAGAAAATTCAAAATATACATTTTATATATGTTTTAAATATCTTGATAAACCTTATTTTAATAAAAATCATTCGAGCTATTTTTGAGAAAAATAAAAGTATCAAGCGTGTTTCCATGTAAAGGGTAGTTTGTGTTGGGGGGGGGATTTTATTGAAAATCTTCAACAAACCTCATTTTGATCAAAATGATAGAGCCATTTTTGAGAAAAATAACATTTTCAAAATGTTTTCCTTATATCTAAAGGATAGTTTGGGTTGGAAGGATTTATTGAACATCTTCGTGTCGCATCCTTGGAAGATACTAAACATAAATACTAAGTTTGATATTTAACGGTCTTTTCCATTCTGAGCTATGCTGTTCACAGTCACACAAATACAGATACATACGGACAGTTTTCTAAGAAGGCTTTTTTGGCTCTGGGGATCTCTAAACACATATTTCCGGTGAAATCTCGACATCTAATTTTTGGGTGGAGTATAATACCTTCTCTAACTCTTATGTACACCTCTGGACACAAAAAATATGCCATCCCCAGATTCCATGTGTCGATCGAAGAGCTGCGTGTATCTTCGTAAAAGCTGTGTTCACAATGCACACGAAAAAAAAACTTAACAATGGTCTGTGACTGACAACGAAATACTTAACTAATGAGTACTGAAAACAAGTCACAAAACAACGCTACAGTGGCCGAAAGGTTAAGAAGGTCTTGCTTTCACTTTTAATTTCCTAGGTTCAAATCTTGAACTGCTTGTCATTTTTTATGTATCCTATCTTTATGACTGATTATGTAAAACATAATATTGCATTAATATAACTTTGGAAATTAGAAATTATGGATCATTCTATGCACACAAAACTTAATTCTACTCATTGTTAAAGGACTAAAAAAAATGTGTAAATAAACAATTATTTTCTAAAACTAAAACACAAAAAATAAACCTAATTAATTTCGGGTGTGCGAATCTTCAGCCCGTATAACTGCCCTCAATCTTGGGGACATAGGCAAAATTAAATACCTGCAGTAATGTGGACGAGAAGCTACAAGATCCCAGTCTTCTTAAATTTGTGCCTAGAAGCAGTCTTTTGTCCTTCACCCATCTACCGGTAAATAGGAGCGCAGCTTCCTTTTTACCTTAACCCACACATTCTACCACTCTGATAACTGCCCCTCTGAAAACCAATTTGAAATCTTTCGGGATGTGTGGACAGGGTGATTATCGTATACAAATTCAACAATTCCATATGGATATCTCATCCTCACAGGAATCAAAATACTATCGAGTATTATGTGTACTGCACACCATTCAGTGTATCGTCAAGCTGCCACAGCAAACCTAGACCATCCCTTACTATCCAGCCCTAACACGATACAGATACGCGACCATGATGGAATATCGTGAAGCCAAGTATTTTGCATCGTATCGGCAATACTTTGGACGATACGACATTTGCGTACCATTCTGTGCACCACATGTTTTCGTGCAGCATATTACTGATCGGTAGAATAAATCCTTAAAGACGCATCATAATCACTATCGTACCTGTAACTGTACTGAATATCCTGTAAGAAATGTGTATATCTAAAATAAATAACCACTATGTGTTAATTCAACATAATTAAAAAAAAGGGGGGGGAATGTTCAGTACATGCGAGAAGTGAACCTGCGACCCTCAGCAGAGGGGTAACCTACGTTTTGCCATAGGGCTACAGTGAACACACATGCAAGATGGCAGGTTTAGTAATGCCGTACTATACAAACTGTATCACGTTTTGTGTCGTTAATATTTTTAGTTGATATTGTTAGTTTGCTCATGAATAAGCTTCAGTTATGTATTTTATTATAATTATTGCTCATATTAAGATTGGGAACTTGTGACAATTTGTTGCTGCCGTTACAGCTGTCGCGGCGATACAAGGCAGCGCAGGATGGAACACACACAAATTTGGCGTTCCAGACATGAATTTTTTTACTTTCTCTATACGCACCATGTACATAGTGTATAGAGAAGGTATTGAACTACACCCAAAAATTCGATACCGAGATTTTACCGGCAATATATGTTTTAGGGTCCCCTTTATCTAAAAAAAGCATTTTCGAGAAAAGGTCCGCGCGCGTGTGTGTGTGTCTTGAACACGATAACTCAAAAACGAAAAGTCGGTAAAATACCATACTTGATATTTAAGTTTAGTATCTTCCAGGGATGCGACACGAAGATTTTGAGAAAAATCCCCCCACCCCCAACTACCTTCTACATGGAACTTGTTTTCGAAAATTTTTATTTTCTCAAAGATGGCTCTAACAATTTTGATTAAAATTTCTATGTTAAAGATATTTACATGACAAATAAAATGTATATCTTGACTTTTCTGGGAATAGCCTCTGAAGAGTACTTTATTCTGGATGAATTTTACGGAATTTTGAATAACTACTAAACCATAAGAGATGGACAAAAACTTACTGCACGAAAGATGTAGTGCACGTTAAAACACACAATTTATGTTTTATACATTTTTTCGTGGAGTTCATCGTTTTTGAGACATTCCTTGTTTTTGGTTTCTGCTTTGAAAAACTTATACTTTCCTAATACAGGGATTTGTCAACTGTTGTCCATACAAACAAAGGAACTTCAGTGACATAGCAACGAGCTTTTGACTATCACTTTAACCTATGGTACTCTCTTATTTCGCTTCTACTTACAAGGAAGCAAGTAATAAGACTATTTCTGCTAATTTTTTCTGATTAGCATGAAGTGAATAGAAGTATTAGCGTTTTTAGAATCATTTGTTGCAGAGATGTAGAGAAAGTCATGTGAATGGTACACATCAGATATTTTTTGTTTGCGACGGATATACAAACCAATTGGTCATAATAGTTGGCTATACTATGAATCTGGGACTTAAGTACTTACAATATGGTAAGTGGCCATTGGGGTTGTCATCTCAAAATAATTTGAGATCACCTTGTGGTTTACCGGGAAACATGCGAGTCAGTTGAGAAATTCAATGCTATGCCGGCATGTTGTCATGATAGCTCAGTGGCAGAGAAACCAGCTAGAGATCGGGATATCCGTGGTTCAAATCGTGGCTATGGCATCGAATTTTTCAGTATGAAACTCCTGTGCTACACACGGCTTGTGTGAAAAAAAATAATCCAAAAGTAAACATTGTTATGTACAGTTAAAATATTAAATTTTTTAATTTATTTTAATCGTTTTCCATAATTTAATATGACAAAGTTGATAAATTCAATTACATCAACACAAAAAAGTTTCCCTTAAATTAATTAAAGCCAAAATGTCTATACAACAATTTCTTTAAGTTTGTATACGCTGCTCAAAATAAATAAATAAATAAATAAATGGGAACGATACTATAATCCTTAAGCTCCAAAGAGCATTTCGTATTACTATGCCAGAAAGTTTTTACTTATGAATAAAAAAGTCAATATAGCGTGATAGCTCATTAAACTGCTGCGTGTATCTTGTTTTCTTTTCTTCTTCCTTTCTTTCTATTTTATTCTAAGTATATGGTAAAACGTCAAAGCAATCGGAAAAAATCTGATTAGATCTATTCACATGTCTTTCTCTACATCCCTGTAACAAATTGTTATTAAAAAGCTTATACCTACTTCTAGCTACTTCATACTAATCAAAATAAACATTAGCTGAAATTGTATTATTACTTGCTTCCTTGTAAGTAGGGGGGGTAAGGGAATACACAAGGCTAAAGCTACAGCCAAATCTTGTAAAAACTGGTGGACATATGAACAATTGAAGCTCGGTTCCCTTTGCATTATCTGTAAAACAAAGAGCAATGAAACAAAACGTGAGCCCGTTTGTGAAAAGTTACGTAGTTTAAAATTGAAAACAATAGGAAGGAATGTCTCTGAAACGTCAATTTTGGAACAAAAATGTATATGACATTAATGATGTTTTAATGAGATTTACATTTTTTGTGTCGTAAGTTTTTGTCTATCTCTTGCGGTTTACCAGTTATGCAAAATTCATTAAAATTCGTCCAGAATGAACACGTATTTAAAAGCTATTCCCAGAAAATTCAAAATGTACATTTTTTTGTGATGTAAATATCTTTAATATATGGTATTTTAATGAAAATCGTTAGAGCCATTTTGAGAAAAACATTATTTTCACAAAATTTTCCATTTAAAGGGTGGTATGGTTGGGGGAATTTGTTGAAAATCTGCGTGTCGCATTCTTAGAAGATACTAAACCTAAATACTAAGTTTGGTATTAAACAATCTTTTGTTTATCTTCTGAATGTTACGAAAATCCAAGGAAAATTTCGCAGCGGGAAGGTGAATGATGAAGATTCTGTTTATATGGTAAACAAATAAATGACGAATGACAGCAGAAAATAACTTCACACATTAACAGGTTGTTTAAAGGAGATTTATGGTGCTATTTTATGTTTCGGAAGATGTGTCAATCATATATACCGCATAGCGCTTTTAATGTTATTGTGTGGTAATTGTCACCTGGTACAATATCAGGAAGAATGCCTTAGATGCAGGACAAGGCGCGGCAGGCAAGGTCGTAGTGAGGCCCCTCAGGGAGATACAGCAAGATCTGGTCATGTCGGCTATTGAGTCAACAGTCAGTCAGTTCAGTACACGAGCACCAGCTGTAGAAGTCAGCTGGTCGTTTTAGCAGTCTTTCATTAAACATCCAAACAAGCAGACATGAGTCGTGGCAGACGCGGAGGTCGACGTCGCCGACATGAGAAAAGTGAGTTTTCATTCTTGTAACCGCCGTCCACATTGTGCCAAAATATGTATTAGTGAATCTCAGTGGTGATATGACAACCTGTCTTTGTTCTCGTTAGATGTGATTTACCAACTGGTTCTGAGAGGAAAGCTTTACGAGCAAAAAAATAAACAATAGATTTAAGCGGATACGTAATGGAAACTTTTCCCTTAACTAAGCGTAGTCTCCAATACGTTACGTTTGTATAAATGTGTTTCGGAATGCCACCGTGATGTAGCTGGAAGAATTATTTCAGTTTTCATCCATTTCTTGAATACGCGTTCACCGACAGTTTACTTTGCTTAAACGACTTGGTAAACATCTTTGAAAATGAAAATATTAATACACTCCCTCCTAAGTATACTTATTCGAGGTCTATGTTGCAAATTTTAGTTTCATTTCTGATATTGTTCAGTAATGAAGGGTCCAAAATATAACACTTTTACATTTAAAATGACGATGTTTCGGCATTAATTTTTTTTTATTTTTTTTTTTGTGCATTTACCTTATCTCTTAGTTTCATGCTAAGGAAATTTCATGTAGTTCTTGTGAAAATATTTATGCACATTCTATAAAATGAAAGAAATGCAGGTGTTTTGAGTTAATTGCGTTTAAACCAATATGGCACTGCTAAAGTATATAAATATAATAATATATATATTTTTTTAAATTAGTTAATCTTGAATTGAAATCATCATAAAACATGTCAACTTTAATGAGATGAAAACGTTTGAAAACAGCGGTCATCCCATAATGTTTTTGTTTTTGATATTCTGGTACCAACAGAGATCAGGGAACGAAAATAGCTGTGGATGACATCACAGCTTATGTTGTGCTTATGTGCGTGTGCGTTTAATATTTGTTGTGAATGGCTTTTATAAGTGCGGAAGAGTTCTAAGAATTCCACAGTGACATTAAATTAATGTAGATTTACTTAGCTAATGCACATATGAAGAGATTAGGATAGATATTTCATCAGTGCAGATTTTATTATATACTATTTGCGCCATTTTATATCGCTAACAGTAATTAATGGAAATGAAAGTTGTAAGCCTTGAATTTCTTTCAAAGCACATTCGATCTTACGGCACAGGCTCTTTGAGAAGTATATCATGTTGAAAGCAGAGTAAGCATACTAGATATTGAGGTGTTCTGTTTTTCATTTTTCTTTTGTATGTGATGTGTTTATCTTTTTATTAATTAATTTTAACTAATTAAAATATTAGTGCTGCAGTAGAAAATATTAAGATGCAATTGTTGTAGCACGCTTCTCAGCTAAAAAGGAGATAAATAAGTAAAAAATAAAAAAGTTACAACAATTATGGATTTAAAATATTCCTCGTTAATAATTAAGATGCACATTCCATCGACAAACATATACATAATTATGTATCTATCCGGCTGAAAACTATTAGGATGCACATTTCGAATAAGATTGCCTATACCCAATCTTATGTGCAAACTGACTCCCCTATTCCAAATAAAATCTTACAATATTCTTAATGCATTAAAGTTACTTTTGAAAGACTTTAATACTAAATTAATAATGTGTTGTTTAAGAACAGTTTTTGTATAAAGTTAGATGGTTATGCTTGGTTTCATTTCAGAGAATATGTAATATCAAGTATTATTTACACGTTGAGCTTGAAAACAGTAACAATTTAACTTAAAAAGAAATTTATCAGTTTGGTAACATGAGAGAAGCAATATGGCAATTTTGTTTCAGTTTTGGTAGGTAAGATTTGCATGAATTGATCTGTTTCCTGTGAAGTATTTTCAATCTGAATCTTCAACAAGAGGGAACAAAAGTAGTATACGATAGATGTATCATAATGGTGTATGTATAAGATAATTTCCATTGTATGAAGCACAAATTCTGCCTCATTTTTATGTTTATTTTTATTAAGTTATAAGAAAAGCTAAACGTCTGTTTACGATTTTTACGAAGTGTCACAGTTGCAATATCTAATAATAGAGCATATATATTACAATATTAGATATAATGCAAATTATATTTATCAGAAGACATGGTGTCACAGTTGTAATATCTAATAATAGAGCACATATGTGTTATATATTGCAATAATAGATATAATGCAAATTATGTATTTATCAGAAGACAGTGATAGTACGCAGTGGAACAATACAGTTCTTTAAGTTGGCAATGAGGTCATTGTTTGCGATTTCTCTTCTGGCACTTCGCCATAGTCGTGGCGCAAAACGCAACTTCGAAAACACCGGTGGTTCCACGAACGGCGCACGTGTGTTTGTGTTTATTTTTAAGACCTCTTCCTTGCATGTTTTCATTCCCGGCCACGTGACCCGAATGTTTAACACCTCGATTGTTTGCGTTAAGGGATGAGCGACAGGTAGGCTGAAAGATTCAAGGTTCCAGTGGCGGTTTATGGAATTAATCGCTGTCATAGTGACTGGCAAGGAGTCTCCTCCTGGCTGTGGCGTGGGGTGTTAGTCATTATTTTGCAATTTTCTTGCGTTTTGCGTCTTAAGTTAGTCGTTTTCTGGCATCTGCATTGTGTGAATAAAGTATTTTATATTACAGGCATTTGTTATATAAAGATAACTTTCAAACATCAGAAATTACAGTATTTATCTGAGAAATAAGAACAACTTTGCACATTCCTTAATCGCGTTCATGGGGAGACATCACTTCTCTATTTAATGGTTAGTCTGGAAAGGGTTGCTTGTTGGTGATGCGGTGCCTATTGTTAGAGGAGCAGATATTACAGTTATGAATTCATGTTCCGAACTATGGATGAGACAGGTCAGTTTCCCTTCATCCCTTAGTCACATTCTTAGGGGGAGGGGGTGGGGGAACAATCAGTTTCCTTGGTTGGTCGATTAGGCTGCTTGCAATTATGAAAATTGTACGAACCCAGGAAATCTCTTGTGTAAATACAAAGAAAAAATCTGATGTGTTATACTCACATAACTTTCTATAACTGTTCTATAAACATACTTCTTACAAAAGATTGTTATTCTTTCTATACCATACTAATCGACATAAGCATTAGCAGAATTACTTATGCCTTATAAACAGAAGGGGAATAAAGGAATACGCTATGCTAAAGCGAATGTTTTAAAAACTATCTTCACTAATTATAAGGTATTTTAATCAAAATCGTTAGAGCCATTTTTTTAGAAAAACAGAATTTTCACAAAATTGTTCATGTAAAAGCTGGTTTGGGGTGGGGTGATTTTCTTTAAAACTTTCATGTCACACCCTTGGAAGATAATACACTTAAATACCAAGTTTTATATTTAACGATATTTAGTTTTTGAGCTATATTGTTCAGGTCTCAAAACGTGTATTTCCGGTGAAAAATCTCAGTATCGAATATTTAGGAGTAATGCAATACCTTCTCTTACACTATTTTCATAGTAGGTGTAGAGAAAGTAAAAATTAATGTATCACAATAACGGAGAATTCAATATATAAACAAATCAGTGGTGTTCGATTCACATGACTTTCTCTATCTATTCTGTAACAAATTATTCTGATAAACGCTTATTCTTCTATCTACTTCATGCTAATTGAGATGAAAATTAGCAGATATGTCTTATTACTTAATTCTTTATAAGCAGAAGGGATCAAAATCACGAGAAAAGGAAAAATCACCAAAATGCTGCACTTGGTATTAAATTTAATAAACCTTTATTAATCGTTAATCTTAATCTTCATAACTTAAATTTGTTATTCAGAAACCTACCTAACATTTAAATGTATTACGCCACGTTTAAAGAAACCCACTTCGGTTATTTTCACCTCGAGAATCTGTGAAAATGTCACTAAGTGCATTATACAATATGTTATTTTACCCGGTTGCGTAGTCCCCAATTACAAAACAGTTTAAGACTATTGCAGAATGGGAACAACTGAGTAACGAGAAGTCTTGCTACCGACGTAAATTGATACTGTGATGTCCATAGGCCGTGACATTATACAGTTGGTGAACCTCTTGTATTTTGTAGACTGTAAACTCCCTTCTAGTATGTGCGTCTGTACTGTGTCCAGGAGAATGCAATCGTTCAAACACCGCATTAACGTATTCAAGATGTAAGTCACTATTGACATTAATCTTCCTGCATATTCCTGGTAAAACTCCTGATTATCGTCATTTGGCAGCTGTTTAAAATGCTTTTACAACAGAATGAAATGGGGAATCTTCCCACTCGAGTTCTGTTTCGAACTAAAATATGGATGTTTTTGCTCAGTTCTTATGTTATATGAAAATATATACAGTTTTTTTTTTCTTTCAATGCAAGTAAAGATACAGCAACTTAACTCCTCTTGGTCAGCGTGGTTTAGGCAGTTAACCAGGAACAAAGTCGCGAACAGGGCCACATTATCGCATATAATACCGCGTCGCGTGCTTTAGCAGTTTTCATTGATTAATTACCATTAAGGGGTCCCTTGTCTTATGAAACCTCGCTAAAAAACTACACTTCTAATTATTTGTTAATTCTTTCAACATACACTTTTATCATAAGACAATGCATGAAAGGAAATGCCTGGGAGAATAAGTTTGAATACTCACACCGCTAATTTTATATTTTAGAGATAATTGTTTAACGTTAGTGATAGTTTGGAGGCAATGAGCTGTTAATAAGGACAAGAATACTATCACATTATTAACAAAGAATTGTAAATAAAATAAAATAACAATAATTTTTTTTTCAGTGAGATAAGTTTCTTTTCTTGTCTTTAACTCGTTAATACTAAATGAAATAGTTGTACATTTAAGAGCAAGTTCTTGTTTACATTTACAGTAAGTTGTTTAGAGTTTAATATTAGAATAATTACAAAATGAATAGAATAGTAATCGAGGTTAGGGAAAAATATGTGTTCCACATTCAAGAGCAACCTCGGAACTGTCCGTGTCTTAAATAGTATTTTGAGCAGGTATAACTTACCTGAAAGTTAGGACAGGAGAACCCCATTTGTTTTCATGACACGTGATTGTCAAGAACAGCTTTGAGGCACGAGTATTTTGCGCTCATGTTTTCTTGGGCTCTCGGCTCCCTAGGCTTCACTCGATAGCTTTCGCGTAGTTTCGGAAGTATGAGAGATGAAGTATGCTATACACTGTGACTATAATGGCTTCAATACTAAGGTTTCCATCTGTTTGAAGATCCCAGAGTTCATGCACAAGCACATGCGCTGTGTTTCGTTTAATAATTCAGCTAGTTCGCGGCAAATTGGATAACGTACTCATCATAATGGATGAAAGCCTCAAAGAAAGAAACACTGAAGAAAGACAGGCGGGTGGGCTCTCTTCTTCCCCCGCCCAAGAAAAGGAGCGCGCATAATATGTGGGCCTCACATACTAGTACTTCATGTGCTGCCTAATCTCAAAATGATGTAATTTTCAATATGTCTAAAAGAGTTTCGAAGCGTCGGGCAAGGTCAAGTATAAGTTATAAGACATTCGTTCGGTGTCGTTACGCCTATATAAGTAGCGAAACTATTGAGGCAGAAGTGACAGTACGATGATTCTTTTCACGAAAGGTAGATTAGAAATGGAAATGATTGATATAATGATTAAATGATGCATACTGTAGCTCTCGAGCATCCACCCCTTCCAAATAAAATTTGAGGCTACTAAACTACACTAAGCAGTTACCTAACTAACCTACTGCAATAAACTGAAAAGTAGTGTACTTTGCGGAAAATATACTTTTTAATGCCTAACTATTGCGAAATCGTTTCAAATAAAAGAAACAAAATTAAACATGAACTGCATTAGCGTTTTCTCCAATAAAAACGTGTTTATTTAATTAAACTTTTATTTAATGCACTTATGCATTGATGTATTCACATAATAAACGACTACTTTAATTTAAACAAATTCACGTTTCTTACACAGTTTTAAACTTGAAAATTATGGACTACAGCACGAAATAAAAAGTTTTACTGCGATGTTCTATTATAAATCTACAGGAACTAATTAAAACGCTAAAACAAATGATAGATAAAGGTAAAACACTCAAATTTGATAAAGCATATTAATACACTGCCTATAAATGTCCCGGTTGTGTTGCATATTGAACAATAACTTTAAAAAATGTTCTTAGATCATAAGTTTCTGGGGTCAGATGCCTTTGGAGTAGCAGATGGATCAGGAAAAAGCCAGCAGGGGTGATCAACCCGACTCGCGGAATGAGAGTGAGAATAAAGTGATATGAAATGACGGTGAAATGGATGAAAGGAAAAGTGGTTATGGAACTGTTGGTGGAATGAATAGCGGGACAAACTGGAAAAAAACCCAGACTTTGCTTTGTCCACACAAATCACACATGCACTCCTCTAGGATGGAATCAGATATGCTTAAGTGAGAGGCGAGCGGTCTAACCAGTCGCCAAGGCGCCTCCGAGCAAATATGTTGAAGGATTTATTTCTTTTTTCATTAGGGCATTAACCTACAACATTTTGAACCCACTCCCAACAATAATGCCTGCAAGAGATAACGCGAAACTTTTGGCCAAGTTACTGGCATATTTGGATCTACGAGTACAAGGTTGCGATGTTGAGGGATTAATCCTCGGCGTAGGGATAGTTAACTCAAAAGGGACTGAGGGGTTTATTTATCAAATTTAAGAGAATGTAGGGATGTTTAGAATATTAGTCTGATCAAAAAGTTGTAATAAATAATTACTAAATTTATTTGCTGTGGACTTAGGATTTCTTATGAAGGTTTAGCTGCAAATAAATTAAAGCCCTTATTACCTCACTCTATAGGTAGATTGAATGGCATCAATCCTCTTTCGGCAGGCATGAAGCTGTGCATCTCTCGCTTTTTCTTTTTCTTCCTCTTGCTTATCTTTTTGTGGAGTGTCAGTCACGCTGAATCAGTGTTATTCTTTAACTATGTTGTGTCTACGAAACAATAGTGCCGACGTTGCCTTAAAAGCCAGCTGTCCCAAGTTAAACCTAATTTATATTTTAAATGATATTTAATCGCTTCATTGTTCTTTGTGTGTAGAATCGGTTAAGCATTTCTTTTTCTTTCCTTTTTTTTTTTTTTTTTTTTTTAACCCTTTTAGGTTATATTCGACGGCGAATGAATGGATGAAATGATGCTCCAATGAGCATGGGGTTCACAGAGCTTAAAGTTACTCGACATTCCTCTTTTCAGGATAAGTAAAGCCACGGAAAACCCCCTTATCCTGGCAACTCACCCTAACCGAGATTTGAACTCGGAGTCTTTTGAATGCGAGGTAGCCATGCTACCTCACACCACAGAGGCGGGCATGTGGCCTTGTAAGTACTTCAGCTCTAAGTACCTTATTTACAGATTAGACAGGCGCATCTGATGGTAATAATAATAATAATAATAATAGTAGTAGTAGTAGTAGTAGTAGTAGTAGTAGTAGTAGTAGTAGTAGTAGTAGTAGTAGTAGTAGTAGTAGTAGTAGTAGTAGTAAAGACGAACGTAGAGCATTTATAAGTAGTAGGAGGATTTTTTAAGCATGTCAAAAGGATATTTTGCTGACGAAATATCGCAATCCTGACAATAGTTTCCCGAGCGATTGATCTAGAAAGAACCAAACCCTTTCATTCAATACGTCCGAGCTCCTCGTGTGTGTGTGTGTGTGTGTGTGTGTGTGTGTGTGTGTGTATTTAGCTTAACGCCCATTAATCTGGTTGGATATATCGGTGAATAAAATCTGCGACATTTTCTCGGTGTCCAGGTAGCTTAAAGTTATTTGACATTCGTCCTCTCGGGATAAGGGAAAACCCTGGAAAAACTTATCCGGGTAACTCACCCTAAGCGAAATTCGAAATCGCGACCTCTTAAATGTGAGGCAGGCACGTTACTCCCACACTATCGAAACCTGTTTCTTTTCTTATGGTTTTGTGAAAGACCAATCTGAACTCAGCTCAAAACAAATATAATTGTTTATAACTGGCAAATCGATGAATTAAGTCTCGGCTGTGTTATTAGGTAACTGCCATTCCGTAAGAAACATAGACCAAAGAATTTTGAAGAAAAAGATCCAAACAGATGAATTAGTTGCTTATTGTTGTGAATAATTCATAGAGATAACCGTTTCAGTGGCAATTCTTGAATGTAAAGGAATTTCTGAAAAATGAAAAGGGTTGTAATGAAAGTAACACTATCTATAAGTGAAAAATATATATATATATATATATATATATATATATATATATATACAAAGGTTAACAATGTTAAAGGTCAGAACTGAATGCAGTAAATGGCATAGCGTAAGACTTGTTCACGTATTATTTTTGTCTGGTACATGCGGTAGTCTTTGGAAATGCTCATACATCAGGATCGTATTCTGTGGGTACTGAACTCCATGTCCGAATTTACTCCATGGAAAGTGTGAAGCACGCTTCGACAGGTCCCGGGTTCAATTACCGGCGGGCCGTCTACTCTGATTTTGGGTTTTCCCCAGTCATTAGGCGAATGATTAGGTAGTTCTTTTTATTCTTCTACTACTACGAATGTCTAATATCCCCATTTCCTCTCTTTTCGGTTTACTCTTCATTGTTTCAGATGGGCTTCGAGGCCTGGCAATTTCAGTCAGAGTCGGACAGATGGCGCAGATGAGTAATTAGGAAGTTCTTCTAGGCCCTGCCGACTTGGAATCTTTAGGGACCTCTGTGGTCTTCTGTGACCTGTCTGCCTTGCGGCCTATAAGCCTTCTGCAGTTCCTTCACTCCATTCATTGCCCCTGTGTGGCTGGTGGCCACAACATCCGCCTTGTTTCGAGATGAGCGAAGTGCTCATCTCCGATACCTACCAAAATAAGCAATTCAGTAAAATATTGCTTTCTGGGAAAATGCGTTTTTGTCCTTGACTTACTGACATCTAGTAAGAGTCAACGGTTACTAAATACAAGGTTTTTTTTTCGATGCTACGGGTGTAATTTCTTGGATTTTCTAAGGACTTATTGAACTCTCCTCGTATTATTATTATTATTATTATTATTGTTGTTATTATTATTATTATTATTATTATTATCATCATCATCATTATCATTATTATTATCCATTAGCTGTATATATTAAATGTCAGAAATTATTTACATTGTTTAGGATAACTTTCTTTACATCCTGAACAGAAATCCACGTATGCCCACCTCGGTAATATGGGGGTTAGCGTCTTTGCCTCACATTCAAGAGGTCGCGAGTTCGAATCTCTCTTAGGGTAAGTTACTCGGATAACTTGGTTGTAGCATAGCCTTCGACATGCATATATCAAAGAAGTATGAATTGAATAGATAATATAAGATGTTTCTTCTTTTTTCTTAGAGCATATATCGCACTTTTCATTAAGTTATGTTATTTTGAAAATCATGTTCTATTTTTAAGCCAGTTGCCTCTATATTTAATGCTGACTTACGTGAGCTCTCACATTATAGAATGGGGAAAAATTGCAATACAAGTGTTGCTGACTATGCACTCCCCCCCCCCCAGAAAAAAAGCACTTGTACACTCATGGATGCTTCGAAGTATTTTACACCTACTTCAGGTGTGGACATTTTTATTTCGGCTACCACGTGATCGAAACAAAAGTGATACGGTGGGTGAATGCCCTGACCTTGGTAAACAGGCTACTCCTCGGGAACTGCACTCAGATGCCGGTGCCAGCATAGTGAAACATCCATAAATGGAAGTTCAAGGCATAATCGTTTACTAAGCGTAAAATAAGAGTGGACATGCCGGTTGATATCTAATATCTACAACATTGCATATTTAAAACATGACTTTCTCTACCCTCTAGAGTTTATTAATAGGTATAAAAATTACTCTTACATACACTTTTCATTCTACTTCAATTTAATCGAGATTTGCAGAAATTGTTACATTACGTATTATGCTATAAATGCAATGGGAATATTAGTAGTCAAATGTTTAAGAACTGGACGTTATAGACTGGCCTTAAAAATCCTTTCTTTTCCACCCATTGGCGAGAAACACCGACTTTGGCCTGCCAGATGGTAGCGTGTCAGCCTCATATTCAACAGGTCGGGAGTTCGAATCTCGTTTGGGGTGAGGTGAGTTCCCTTATCCTAAGAACACGGATGTCGAGTAACTTTAAGCTCCATGGACCCCGATATCATTTGAGCATTATTTCATCAATTTCATTCATCGTCCAATATGACCAACTAAGTTAAAGGACGTTAAGCTACATAAAAAAAGTGACTTTAAAAGAATAACAACGAATTGAACTATTCAAATCATTAATAACGATTATCTCGGAAGTGGCTTATGCCACAAAGAGTTATTTGAAATAACTGGGTGTTTGAAAATAAAACTTTTCGAAAAATGTTCCATCTTAAGAGAAGTTTAGGGTGGGTTCTTTACATGGAAAACATTTCGAACATTTTGATTTTCTCAAAAACGGCTTAAACGATTTTGATTAAAATACCGTGCATTAAATATATTTACATGACGAATTAAGTGTATATCTTGAATTTTCTGGGAATAGCCTCTGAAGACCTCTTCATTCTGAATAACTGTTATATAACTAGTAAACCGCAAGAAATAGACAAAAACTTATTACACAAACCATATATAGCTTGTTAAAACACACAATTTTATGTCATATACTTTTTTTTGTAGAGTTAAATATTTCCGAGATATTCACTTGTTATTGTTTCAACTTTAAAGTACTTAAACGTTTCCCAAACGGGAATTTATCATTCCTGTTTCTTTTGTTTTACTGCTGGTCATGCAAGAGAACCAAATGAAATGAAATGCGTTTTATTTATGGACGCTCTTTAACTGCTGAGTTTCTCAGTGTCCCACTCTATATTGGGCGTGATAGACCACTTAATTTTGCTCAGAGACCTCTCTATCAGGCGTAAGGTTCTTTTACATGCCGTAAATCTACGACACGGGACCTACGGCTTTACTTCCCTTCCGAAGGAAACAAGAGAACCGAATTGCAACGACAAATCAACCAGTTTTTGAAAAATTTCACTATCGCTTTAATATAGGTATTCCTTTATTCCCTTTTACTTATAAGGAACTATAATTGGCTCATTTCTGGTAATGCTTATCTTGATTAGCATTATGTAGAAAAATAATCTTTTGTAGGAATAGTTGGTTTGCAGAACAGATAGAGAAAGTCAGTGAATGGAACACAACACATCTTTTCTCGTGTAAACCCTAGAGGAATTGTACTCTTGCCTCCTTGAGAACACAAATATAGAAATATACAAAGAAATCCTGTTTATATTTTTTGCAAGCAAACAGTGCAGTAAATGGTGTGTCATTTTGTTGCATTCCTTTGTTCTAGAAACGGTTAGAAGCACTGCAGGCTGGGAAACGCTCCAAAAGTGTATCGAAGCAGTTCATTAGGGATTCCTCTTATATAAGAGAAGTTGGACATGTTGCGACGTTCTCACATTTGTTTGGGACCTCATAGCCAGTCGATACCGACAACTCAGTTTAAATAACTACAATTTGATGGCAGTGACCCGATGTCAATTTGAGTTAAGTAGATACTGGGAGAACTATAAGTAGTTGCCTCTACTACTGCTTACGACATTGCGTGTTTGACTTTTAAAAATTCAAAAATTGCTATTCACTTTCAAATGTATTCTTTATGAAATTATTGTAAAATAATCTAGAAGATTTTGATTGAGTGTCCTCCCTTTTACGCCTTTCTTTCATTATTTCTTCTTTCTAATAGTGAATGAAAACTCCCGGATAATCAGAGAAAATGGGTATGACTTATCAGCAGAGTTGCACTTATGATTTCCTTAACCTGCCACCAGCAAGCATCTTCAAAGTTTTTTTTCTTCTTCTTTCTTTCTCTTACACAAACGTGGTGGAGAAAGTAAATAGTTTTAAGTATATAAACATTCAAACCAATAACAAAGAATATATTGGAAATGTTTAACGCCATATTATTGTGTTTTAACAAGATCTTACATATATGACCTGTGTATCTCTGTGTCTGTATCTTATGATTTATGTACGTACATGTGTAGACACACACACTTCACAGATTATTCCTTGAAAAATCAAGATATACATTTTATTTATCATGCAAGTATCTTAAACAGATGGCATTTTAATCTAAATCGTCAGAGCCTTTTTGAGAAAAACACAAAAAACAATTTTTTTCCACATAAAGGGTAGTTTGAGGTGGGGAGATCTTGGAAATCTTCGTGACGCATCCTTGGAGGTCGCCGAACTTAAATAGCGAATTTGGTATTTGTCACATTTTTCATTTCTGAGTAATGTTCACATATGTGTGCGGGCCTCATCAAATTAATAACGGATATTATCTCTGAAATGGATGATATCATGAAACAATTTACTTAAAATAAATTTTGTGCATTAAAGAGATCTACATCTTTTATAAGGTGTGTCTATTTCTTGTGGTTTACCAATTATAAACTATGTGTAAAACGCTTCTATTGAAGAGGACTTTACAGGCTATTCCAGAAAATTACAGATAAAAATATTATTTATAATATAAATATCTTAAATATTTTGTATTTTAATTAAAATAGTTTGATCCATTTTTGAACAAATAAGGAAACATTCGTCATATGAAAGGCGTAATTTGGGATGAGTGGGTTTCCTTCAAAATCTTCTTCTCTCACCTTTGGGAAACTGAACTTAAATGTCAAAACATTTCGTTTTTAATGTTTTTTTCTCTGTCTCCCTCTCTCGCTCTGTCTCTCTCTCTCTCTCTCTCTCTCTCTCTCACACACACACACACACACACACACACACACAACCCCACCACTTTTTTCTCAGATCGGCCACACTATAGGAATAATTTCTAATTAATTATTATGTTTCAGTCATGAAATGAAAATTACATTACCCAAATCTATTCCACCATGCTCTTACAAATTGTTACATAAAACTTGCAGAAACAATCTTCAGCTGTTACTTTCTCTACCACACACAAAGTACATAGTAGTAGAAAAGGTATTGCCTTTCATAAAAAAAATCAGTACCGAAATTTCACTGCAAATGTATGTTTTAAGGACCCCGAATAAAACTATTTTTAGAAAAATATCCATGAATGTGTCTGTGTCCGAACAGTATAATTCAAAAAAGAAAAGTCAGTTAAATACCAAACGTAATATTTAAGTTTAGTATCTTCCAAGGATGCGACACAAAGATATTCAGGAAAATCCCCCACCCCAAACTACCTTTTACAATGAAGAATTTTTTTGGTCTTTCGTTTTCTCAAAAATGACTCTTGACGATTTTTATTAAAATACTATATATATTAAAAATATTTACATCAGAAATTAAACAAATACCTCGAATTTTCTTCGAATAGCCTCTGAAGCCCTTTTCACTCTGAATGAAGTTATAACTGGTAAATCGTAAGAGATAGACAAAACCTTACTGCAAAGAAAATGTAGATATCGTTAAACTTATAGTTCGCGTCAAATGCATTTTTATTGAGTCAAACATTTCCTAGATTCTGCTTGTTTTGGATTAAATTTACCAATATTTATACTTTTCTGAAAGGAGTAGCAGTCGTTCGCTTTTTCTGTCTGTCTTTCTTTCTTTCTTTCTTTCTTTATTTCTTTCAAATCTTGCTATGCAGGGAGAACGGAAATTCAAATCCATCACATAGCGATCAGCTCTTAAGATTAGACTTTCTCTTTAGTCTAGTATTTGGTCTTATTTCCCTTGTGCCTACTTAAAAACATAGAAAAGGAATCTTTGCTAATGTTTATCTCGTTTAGCATGAGGTAGATAGAAAATAACCTTTTGAAATAATAATTTGTTTCAGAATAAATAAAGTTATATGAATGTAATGCATCAGCATTTTTTGTAATTGGCTCAAGGCATTACTTAAGAATTTTTTTTGACTCAAGGTATGTATGAAAACAAGAACTTTATAATATTTCGGCTTTCACCGAAATACATGATTTGAGACCCCTGAATAAAAAAAAAACTTTTTAGAAAAATGTTCGCGCGCGTATGTGTAGCATAGCTGAAAACGAAAAGTATGTTAAATACCAAACTTGGTATTTAAATTAGGCATCTTCTGAAGATGCAACATGAAGATTTTCAAGAAAATCTCCCCAACCCCAACTACTCTTTACATGGAGCATTTTTTGAAAATGTTGATGTTCTCAAAAATGCCTCTAACGATTTTGATTAAAGTACTATGTGTTGAAGATATTTTCATGATCAACGAAATGTATATCTTGAATATTCTAGGAGTAGCCTCTGAAGACCTCTTCATTTTGTATGACTTTTATGTAACTGGCAGGGCCGCGCCGTGGCCGAGTGGTTAGACCACTCGCCTCTTACCTAGACGGCCCGGGTTCAATCCCAAGCGACCGCATGTGAGATTTGTGGCGGACAAAGCAGCGCTGGGGCGGGTTTTCTCCGGATTTTCCAGTTTCTCCCGCCATCGCATTCCACCGGTGCTCCATCTTCATTTATCATCACCAGTGTCACCGCCTGCGGTGCCATAAGTAGTTGAAGCGGGCGTTAAACACTACCAAAAAAGAATGTAACTGGTAAACCATAAGAGATAGACAAAAACTTAACACACAAAAATATAGATCTTGTTAAAATGACATATACGGCATATATTTATTCTTTTGTAGTGTTCACGGTTACCAAGATATTCCTTGTTAAATGGCATATATATTCTTTTGTAGAGTTCACGGTTACCAGATATTCCTTGTTATTGGTTTAAATTTTAACTACATAAATAAGCCAACAATTGAAGTATTTCCATAGTAACCAAACCTTTTGTATGAAACAAATGAAATTGTTCATGCAGCTAAAAAAATGAGAAACAATATGTTACCATTCAATTTTTACTTTCTCTATACACACTATTTACTTACTCTATACGCTGTGGAGAAAGCACTCCACCAAAAAATTCGATACCGAGATTTCACCGGAAATATATGTTTTAGGGTCCCCTTTTTTCTAAAAAAAAAGCATTTTCACAAAAAGGTCCGTGTGTCAGTGTGTCCGTGTGTCTGTGAACACGATGACTCAAAAACGAAAAGTCGGTAAAATACCAAACTTGGTATTTAAGTTTAGTATCTTCCAGGGATGCGACACGAAGATTTTGAGAAAAATCCCCCATCCCAAACTACCCTTTACATGGAAAATTTTTCGAAAATTTTGATTTTCTAAAAAATGGCTCTAACGATTTTGATTAAAATATATATTAAAGATTTTTACCTGACAAATAAAATATATATTTTGAATTTTCTGGGAATAGCCTCTGAAGACTACTTTATTCTGGATGAATTTTGCATAACTACTAAACCATAAGAGATGGACAAAAACTTAACACACAAAAAATGTAGAGCACGTTAAAACACACAATTTATGTTATATACATTTTTTTTTTTTCGTGGAGTTGATCGTTTTTGAGATATTCCTTGTTTTTGGTTTCAACTTTGAAAAACCTGTACTTTTCTAATACAGGAATTTGTCAACTCCTGTCCACACAAACAAAGGAACACCAGTCACATAGCAACCAGCTTTTGGCTTTCACTTTAAACTATGGTACTCCCTTATTTCGCTTGTATTTACAATAAAGCAAGGAATAAGACTATTTCTGCTAATTTTCCTTGATTAACATGAAATAAATAAAAGATAAGCTTATTAACAATAATTTGTTACAGAGAGATAGAGAAAGTCATGTGAATGGAACACATCAGATTTTTTTGTCATTGACGATACACCTTGTACAATAATGACTAATACGTTTATGTTTTGTGAAATTTTCTTTTCAAAATATTAAATTTGAGTGTTCCAAGCAATTTTAAAAAACGGGTTACATTTACTTATGAAAGATCCTGTATATCCCTTGAATATTTGGCCTCTTCGAAATATTTCAAAGAAACTTCACAATATCTACCATTGTCTTGCATGGCTATATGTAACGAGGTCAAGCGGTCAAGCTATTACTTGAAGGTTCATTGCATCACAAGTTTCTTTTGCCGTTATCGTTATCCAATGCACTTAATTTTTACTTTCTGTTCTACTTAGACAGTATTAGTTAAAAGTTTGATATCAATTGATGTCGCCTGAATAAATAAATAAATAAGAGGCTAACATGTTAATAGGCTACCTCCAAAATATAAAGTCCGTTAAACAACAAACTTGGAATTTAAGCTTAGCGTCTTCCAAGGATGCAAAAGGAAGTTTTCAAGAAAACCCCCTACCCCAGCTTGCCCTTATGGGGATGATTTTTCTTTTTATGTTCTCAAAAATGACTCTTAAAGACAATGGTTAAAATACTATAAAGTATAGTTATTTGCATGACAAATGGCATGTACCTATATCGTATGGCAACTTTTCTGCGAATCGCCTGAGAAGTTCCCTACATTCTGTGTTTATTTTGTATAACTTAAACCGCAAGAGAGACAAAAGCTTAGCACAAAAAGTATCTTGATCTCGTCACAGTTTATGACAAAGAAATATTTATGGCATTAAACATTACCGAGATAATGTTTATTATGGGTTTGAATTATCATATATTTTCAACGGACAAATCGCTATTTATTCT
The DNA here is from genome assembly GCA_030762935.1 of Hymenopus coronatus. Taxonomy (NCBI): domain Eukaryota; kingdom Metazoa; phylum Arthropoda; class Insecta; order Mantodea; family Hymenopodidae; genus Hymenopus; species Hymenopus coronatus. The sequence continues at coordinate 82,181,889 of CM060897.1, read as the reverse complement.
TTGCTCGTGGCCATGACATGCAATTTCAAAGCCAACACAGCAACCGCCTTTAAAATATTTGATCATCACCTAAGTCTTGCTAAATACTACTTGTTTGCACCTCTACTTCTAAATATATACAATAGAAACATTTATGCAAATGTTTATCTCTATGAAGCAGATGGAAGGCTATTTTAATAAGAATAGTTTTTAAAATATTGGGAGAGAACATCATGTAAACGAGTTGTCAGTTGCTTCTTGCGGTGTCTTGGAAAGAACATGACATTTCAAGGCAAAACATATAGCGATGCGCTTTTAAACATTTGACTGTCGCATGTATGCTCTGTCCTAAAATGAAATGTGTTATTAAACTGTTTAATTATTTCTACAAACATTTATCTCGATTAACATGAAGCCAATAGAAATAAAATCCATTCACATGAATTGCTTCCTTCTAAGTAGGAGAGAAATGAGCGCATCAACACGAGCAACTCTTTAAATATATATATATTTGTTCACCTGCCCCTTATTCTCTAGTTTTATGCAACCCGTAGTTTACAGTCTAACCTAAAAACATCGTTCCCGAGACCCATCTTCTGCATACTAACATCATGGACTTTGGCGCTAAAGTTGTAGCTGAAAAGTAGTGTATTTGATTATCACGCGGTGTTAACATATCCAAGATGCTCGATTCAGGTTCGAATCTTTCCAGAGCGTTGACGATTTTTTCCCCCTTTCTTTCTTCCTGATTTGGCATAAAGCTAGATGGGATATCGGAATATTTTTAACTTGTTTATTTCTTTCTTTTATTGTTCTCTTTATGTTTATTTTAACTTAATCAGTCCAGTTACAGGAAATACAAACGAAAATCAATATTCTGAGGCATATTAATTCGGTTTCTTCTAAGTATGCAGGTATTATTGCAATGTTTTAAACTAACATTGGTATTTCAGATAATACTACAAAACCAGACCCATTTTCAGGTTATCTCTAAACCGAAAAGTACACAAAAATACCTAGGCTGACAAGCACAAACTGTGCCAAATACATAGGTATTCACCAATACTTTCATTTGAAAAGAAAATTAGATTTAATCCCCATAACTTAACAAACTTCTCAATATCCACTAGATAAAGTGTTTCCGACATGAAACTTAGTGATGAAAATTTTTCATTTAGCGCAGCAGCTGTTCGAATGATGAGTTCACGACCGACTGAGTCTGCCTATCTAATGGGCTGTGAGGTTCATAGGAGATAAACATTAGCTCTAGGTATAGTACATGCCTACAGATTTACTTCGTGCATTGTATCTAATGGGGCATGTCTAGACCTAAAGTGTCTTCCGGTAGTATTCGCTAACCCACAGTGGGTTCTAACTGCCAAACTTTTGTAGAGAACATTCTCTAACTACGAAGAACAATCGATAACTGTTAGGTGTGAAGATAATCATTTCCGAGGTATTCCTTGTTATTTGTTTTATTTTTAAACTACTTAAACTTTTCTCAAACAGGACGTCATCTTTCGTTTCATATATATTTTGTTTAACGCCTGGCCATGCAAAGAAGCAAATTTCAATGATAATCGCATAATGTCGACTCTTAAAACATTTGACCATCACGTTAGCCTAGTGCATTCCCTTAGTTCCCTTCTTACAAAGAACTAAATAATGAGACTATTCTGTTGATATTAATCTAAATTAGCATGAAGTAGAAAGAAGAATCATTTGTAAAAAGTTTGTTTGCAGAGCAGGTAGAAAACGTCATGTGAATGGAACATCAGATTTGCTTATGATAGGATTGAACCCGTCATAGATGTAGGTAGTGCCTTCAGTATGAAAAACTTTCAATATTTGCGAAAGAAAACATTAGTGCTGATGGCGGTATTATCCCTAACCAAAAATGTAGAGCGATTAGGCATCTTATGTTTTTCCAATTTAAAAAAATCTAATGTATTACATTCATATAAATTTCTCTACGTATTCTGCAACAAACTATTCTTACAAATTTACTTCATGTAAGTAAGGGAATGCACTAGACTAAAGCTATAGTCAAATCTTTTAAGAGCTCGGCGCTTTGTGATGCTTTGAAATTCCGTTCTCTTTGCATGACGAAGAGAGGGGGGACTAACTTTTTTGATAGTGTTTTTATTACATATGGCACCGCAGACAATGACACTGATTATACATGGAATTGAGATGGAGCTCCGGTGAAATGCGATGGCGGGGAAAACCGGAGAACTCGGAGAAAATCCGCCCTTGCGCCGCTTTGCCACCACAAATCCTATAAGCGGTCCTCCTGGGATCGAGTGAGAGGCTTGGTGAGAAGCTAACGGTTCTAAAAAAATCGGTCGCGGCGCGGTCATTTGAGAAAAGCATAAATATTGAAAAATTTTAATCTATAACAAGGAATATCTTGGAAGTTTTAACTAAAAAAAAAAGTCAAATTGTGTGCTTTAACGAGATCTGCAGTTTTTGTGCAGTAAGATTTTGTCTTTCTATTGCGGTTACCCTTTTATGCAAAATCCTCCAGAATGAAGAGAATTTCAGAGACCATTCTCCCTTTCGAGATATGCATTTCATTCGCCATGATAACATATTAAACATATGCTATTTTAAACAAAATCATTAGAAACATTTTTGGAAAATGAATATTTTCGAAAAATGCTCCATGTAAAGGGTAATTTGTGGTAATAGAATTTTCATAAAAATACTTCGTATATTCTCTTTGGAAGATACTAAACTTAAATATCCAATTTTATGGTTAACCGATTTTTTGTTTTTGAATTATGCTGTTCACTGATAAGCGCGCACGCACTTTTTCTGATTTTTACTTTCTCTAGCCCGCATGTAAAGTGTACATAGTGGATAGAGAAGGTATTGTGTATTTCACCCAAAAATTAGATGTCGAGATTTCACCGGAAATATATGTTTTGAGGTTCCCTGTGTATGAAAAAAGCATGTTAGAAAAAGGCCCGTGTATGTGTCTCTGGACAACATAGCTCAAAACCGAAAGGTCCGTTAAATATCAAACTAGGTATTTAAGTTTAGTATCCCCCAAGGATGTGACACTAAGATTTTCAAGAAAAATTTCCCCACCCCTAACTATACTTTACATGGAAAAAAATTCGAAAATTTTGATTTTCTCAAAAATGGCTCTAACGGTTTTGATTAATATATCATATATTAAAGATATTTACATCACTAATAATATGTATATCTTGAATTTTCTGGGAATAGCCTTTATTCAGGATGAATTTTGCTAAATTTTGCAAAACCTGTAAACCGTAAGAGATAAACAAAAACGTAGAACTCGTTAAAACATATAATTTGTCTTCTATGCTTTTTTTTTTTATTTATTTTTTATTTTTTGTAGAACTGACCGTTTCTGAGATATTATATTATTGAATGTAGCTTTAAAATACCTAAACTTTTCTCAAACGGGACCATATTAAGCGAAACTAACTTCTATTTTTCACATAGCGACGAGCTTTTAAAGGATTTGACTATCGCTTTATGCTAACGTATCCCCTTATTTACCTTCTACTTAGGAAGCAGTAATAAGAGCAAGGATGCTAATACTTGTCTCGATTAGCATGTTGTAGATAAAATAATAATCTTTTGTACGAATAATTTGTATTTGGAACAGCTAGAGAAAGTTGTGCCAATGGATCAGATAATTTTTTTTAAAATGTTATTTAATGGCTTTAATGCACTTATTGCTTGAAATCTCGACATGGAGTTTTTTGGTGTAATACAATACTTCCCACTTAGTATACCTAATAGGAATGTAAAAAACTCTTGTGTTTTATACTCGCATGCCGTTCCCTACTAACTATCGTTTAGTATAGGGGCTATATAAACTATTTTTACGAAAGCTTTTAATCTATTTACTTCATTTAAATCGAGATAAACATTTGTGGAAGTTTCGTTATAGATACAAAGAAGTAACGATAGTCATGTGTATATAACACATGAACTGGGTATATGTGCTGGTCTTAAAATCCAATCTCTTTCCATACAATCACGAGAAACGACAAAAATCGACAGAACTTTTAAATTACTTTAACAATTCGAACAATCAATAACGGATATCTCGGAAATGCTGTATGTAAAAAAAAAGTTATTTGGAATATACGTTTTTGTGCAGTGCGTTTCAATCTATCGCTTAATTTATACAGCTATAATATAATACAAGATTATACAAAATGTATTGCTAATTAAGTGAAATTCTCAGGTTATTTGCAGAAAACTCCAGATATACATTGTTGTACTATATAAATGTATTTAAAATCGCAAAGAGCAATTTTTCAGAAAAACAAAAGTGTTGAAATTTTTCCATGTAAAGGGTAGTTTGGAGTGGGGATTTTCTTGAAAATCTAACTGTCGCATCTTTAGAAGATATTAATTATATCACGTGTGGTATTTCTCCGACTACTAGTTTATGTGTCTTACTGTTCAAATGCACCATTAAAATAGTTTTTTACTTTCAATATTAATATTAATGGCGTGTTATTTATGGACGCTCTTTAACTGCTGTGGTTCTCAGCGCCTCATTCTAAATTGGGCGTGAAAGACCACTTAATTTTGCTCAGAGGCCTCTCTATCAGGCTTGAGGTTCTTTTACGTGCTGTAAATCTACTACACGGGACCAACGTTTTTACTTTCTCTACATGAACTATGTACATAGTGTATAGAGAAGGTATTGTATTGCACCCAAAAAATTCGATACCGAGATTTCACCGGAAATACATGTTTTGGGTTCCCCTGAATAAAAAAAAAGTATTTTTGGAAAAAGGTCCATGTGTGTGCGTTTGTGTGTCTGGACAGCATAGCCCAAAAAGAAAAAGACCGTTAAATACCAAACTTGGTATTTAAGTTTGGTATCTTCCAAGGATACGATACGAAGATTTTCAAGACAATTCCCCTACCCCCAACTACGCTTTACATGGAACTTTTTTCGAAAATGTTGATTTTCTCAAAAATGGCTCTAACGATTTTGATTAATATATTGTATATCAAAGTATTTACCTGACAATATGTATATCTTGAATTTTCTGGGAATATCCTCTGAAGACTACTTTATTCTGGATGAATTTTACGAAATTTTGCAAAACTGCTAAGCCATAAGAAATGGACAAAAACTTACCACACAAAAATGTAGAGCACATTAAAACCCACAATTTATATTATATACATTTTTTTTTGAGGAGTTGATCGTTTTTGAGATATTGCTTGCTTTTGATTTCAGTTTTGAAAACGGCACTTTTCTCATACAGGAATTTGTCAACTCGTGTCCTTACAAACAAAGGAACTTCAGTCACATAGTAACCAGCTTTTGACTCCACTTTAAGCTATGATACTCCCATATTTCGCTTCTACTTACAAGAAAGCAAGTAATAAGACTATTTCTGCTAATTTTTTCTCGATTGGCACGAAGTAAATAGTAGCATAAGTTTTTTAACAATAATTTGTAGCAGAGATGTAGAGAAAGTCATGTGAATGGAACACATCAGATTTTTGCTTTCTCTACACGTACTATGTACATAGTGTATAGAGAAGGCATTGTATTGCACCCAAAAATTCGATACCGAGATTTTACCGGAAATACATGTTTTGGGTCCCCCTGAATTCAAAAACAATATTCTTGGAAAAAGGTCCACGTGTGCGTATGTGTGTGTCTATGTGTGTGTGTGTGTATCTGTGGGCAGCATAGCTCAAAAACGAAAAGACCGTTTAATACCAAACTTGGTATTTAAGTTTGGTATCTTCCAAGGATGCGACACGAAGATTTTCAAGAAAATCCCCCCACCCCCAACTAAAATTTACATGGAACTTTTTTTCGAAAATTTTGATTTTCTCAAAAAATGGCTCTAACGATTTTGATTAAAATATCGTACTTTAAAGCTATTTACCTGACGAATAATAGGTATATCTTCAATTTTCTGGGAATAGCCTCTGAAGACTACTTTATTCTGGATGAATTTTGCATAGCTGCTAAACCGTAAGAAATGGACAAAACTTACCACACAAAAAATGTAGAGCACATTAAAACACACAATTTATGTTATAGAATTTTTTTTCGAGGAGTTGATCGTTTTTGAGATATTCCTTGTTTTTGGTTTCAGCTTTGAAAAACCTGTACTTTTCTAATACTGGAATTTGTCAACTCCTGTCCATACAAAGAAAGGAACTTCAGTCCATAGTAACCAGCTTTTGACTTCACTTTAACCTATGATACTCCCATATTTCGCTTGTACTTACAAGGAAGTAAGTAATAAGACTATTTCTGCTAATTTTTTTCTCGATTAGCATGAAGTAAATAGAAGAATAAGCTTATTAACAATAATTTGTTACACTGAAGTAGAGAAAGTCATGTGAATGAAACACATCAGATTTTTTTTTCTATTTAGGGGCCCTCAAAATTTATGATTTCCAGCAAAATCTCGGTATTGAATTTTTGGTGGAATGCATTACTTACCGTCTCTATCTACTGTGTAAAGAAAGTAAAAATGTTGTCTTATGCTGTTATAGCTTAGCTCGGAGAGTGAATAAAAAGGGATAAGGGGAACACGTGCGCGGCCGTTTGGCAAATTAAAGCAACTCCCCCCACCAACCACATACACAAAGGAAGCGGACATCCTCGCTTTTGACTGGCAAATGTTGCGTTTGCCCTCATATCTGAGATGTGTCGTCTTGGAAACCTCTTGGGACGCAGTTATATAAAGTGTTGTAGCTCTGCGGCAGAACATTTGGCTTGTTTTCATAAATGTTGTGCTTGAGCTCCCAAGCTATGCTTCAGTCAGAAGTGTTAATGCCTGCCGTGCTAATTGTTTTAATGTTTCGTTTATATAGCGCCCTTTAACCTATATGACCATACCGGGGACAGATGTTTTGCTCGCTGAACTGTAAGGTTTCATAACGTTGGGGGTTTTAGTATTATTCTGTATTTGAGATAGGGAATAATACAATTCTGGTTAAAGAAAAATGCCACGTCCCAGCCGCGAATCGTACCTGGTACTTCGGGGTTGAGCAGTCAGAATGCTGACCATTCGACCGAAGAGACAGTCAATTGCTCTTAGTTGCCCTCCCGGTTCGTTTCATTTATTTAATTTCACAAATCAATATCAGTTTTATTTTATACATCATTATTGGACTTAACACATTCTAATGCCGTATGTTCTATTACAGTTTATTTTCTTATGTGAAAATGAGTAATTTTCGTTAACGAAAATCTATACAATATGTATAAGAGTTGCTGCTTCACCACAAGGGGCAAGGAGAGTTTATTTGTTCACAGTTTGTTTACTACTGCGTGCCAGTTGCTAAATTCATTATGCCAACAACAAAAGAAACACAAGCGACCTCATTTTTGACAAAATTATAAATATTTTAAATGTGAAACCAATAATCAGGAATGTTTCGGAAACGGTTATCTCAAAAACAAGAACAAGAAGAAGAAGAAGAAGTAAAGAATGTGTGTTTTGACGAGATCTACATTTTTTGTGTAGTAATTTTTTGTCTAACTCTTACGGGTTATTAGTTATGCAAATGTCACTCAGAATAAAAAGGACCTCAGGTGCTATTCCTAGGAGATTCGAGATATACGTTTTATTTTTTATGTAAATAACTTAAATATGCCGCATTTTAATCAAAATCGTTAGAGCACTTTTGAGAAAATCGAAATTTTCTAAAAATTTTCCATATAAAGGGTAGTTTGGGATGGCAGATTTTCTTGGAAATCTTCGTGTTCTTTAACTTCTATTTTCTCAGCGTCCCCGGCCCATTCCATATTGGGTGTGAAAAACCGCTTAATTTTGTTTAGAGACCTCTTTATCAGGCCTGAGATTCTTTTATGTGCCGTAAATCTACGACATGGGATCAACGGCTTTAGTTGCCTTCCGAAGGAAGCCACGCCAAGGATTTTTATGCCCGAAAAAAAATCCATCGCCTTTTGCCGCGTTTGAACTTGGGAATTAAAGTTAGCATATTACCCCTAGACCACGGAGGGCAGCTATTTAAGTCCATTTCTTGCATCCAAATTGCCTAAAATAACATGTTTGATGCCTTAGTGCCTATGGACAAAAGGTTATTTGCTACAAAAGAACGTCAATACAGGAGAGCTACAATCCCCTGGAGTACATAATTTGGTAAGAAGAGTTTGGGAAAGAGGGGGGGGGGGCAGAATTTCACCTTCCACAGTCCGGATACAGACTACGGGATCCTTATGTTACAAACGCAAGTGGCAAATTAAGATGAATAGATTTTACTGGTTTTCTAATCGCGCTTGCTTGCCGCTTTGTGTGCTGGTCCTCATACTCACGTTCATCTTGGGGCTTCGAGTGGTGGTCCCCAGAATCACCTTCGTCTTGGCCAGCGCTGAGGAACTTGTAAACGGCGGGAGGGTGAGTGTGACGTCACCTCATTCCATCTGGAGTTTCTATCAAGACTGTTGCTCACCATGTTAAGTACAACAGTGGGGGAACTTAAAGGCGAGTGGCCGAGTACCAAAATATGTTTTATAGTCTTTATTCCTCAAGTGAGGCTTTATAGACCTTTTGTGGGGCGTAATATAGAACGCTGACTCCTTTTCTCGACCAAAATTTGCCAATGTCAGGCATAATGGTAGACACAGATAGACGCAGTATTGACGCAGTGGTTGAAGTATTATCACTCTTAGTATACTTCAATTTTTTTATAATCGTACCTGAAAGTTTAGCTTATCCATGCATTACCATGTGCAGATTTAAAATGTCTTATGATGATATATTTTTCACGTAGCATAATTGATTAGAACACAATAAATATTCAGCATTTTCAGCATTCTGATCGCAGAAATTATCAATTTTCGATTCTACGCGAAATTCTCGTATGCTATCCTCAATGAAACGTCACGTTCTGTTGTTATTCGTGCAGGCGTAGTGGAGTGGGCAAGGAAGGAGTGCAGTGCTTCCCTGGCCTGGTCTTGGCGCTTCATATGCTGGTTCCCATGTTCAAGTTCGCCTTGGAGTTTCATATGCTGATCCCCATGATCAAATACACCTTGGTGTTTCATGTGCCGACCCCCATGATCACGTTCGCTTTGGTGCTTCTTATGCCTGTCCTCTTGACCACGTTCGTCTTGCGCTTCGTGTGTTGTTTCCCCTGGTGATTTGTGGCATCAGGGATTGCGTGTTTATAATGCTTAACCATCCTTCTTACATCATATGAAATTACAGGCGTTGGCGTTTGTCATTTATAAAGACCGAGGAAAATCTGAAGAAAGGGAGAAAAAGAAAAGAAAAATCAGAAAGGAAAGACGACTTTTGTGGAATTCGAACCGGAGCCTCTCGTTCATAAGTCCAACCCTGAACCACCTCTGGCCACCCGCGTCAGTACTGCTGATACTAATCCCACCTCAAATATGCATATATACGAAGGAAAGCAAACAACCCAAACGAACAGATTGAGAGGGGACAACAAAATAGAACAAGACAGAAAAAGTAAAGATCTCTTATGGCGGTCTTGAATGACGTCAGCTATCTTCTGACGCAGTAGTTCTGCGGGCTATCTTCAAAGACAGAAGGCGTGAGAATAGAGAGATGTAGATAGATACTCTCCCCATACAAGCACGATGCGTTTCTCGACACTGCAAAATGAGATATCACGCGGACATAAACACGATATCGTATGTAGTCAATTCGCATTATTTTTGGCCAGCAGGTGGGAAAGAGTGGAAAAGACTTCTTGTGTCCTAGCCGAAAAGAATACGAATGGACTGTAAGCGTTTATCGGAGCGGCTGGGTCTATCACCCCAGGTGACGTAGACCGGGAGGTTGTCATCTTCCCGTTCTTAACATTTTCAGAATGTCTGTCATGAGTCATCATCAGAAAAGTACTTACTTGCTTGTTGCAACCAGCAGCTGGCATCAGCACATGACCAAATTCTTTCCATGCGCCTAATCTAATGAGCTTAATTACATAGCAGGAAAATATCCCCTGGAACAAACAAAATGCCACGGGTACTACAACATGGACAATTCTTTTGCTAAATGTGTCATTTATGTAATGCTACAATTTAATTGGGCATTCAGATATAAACAGAAAGTTTTGATTGACTTAGGTATAAGAATTAATGAATTTCGGACCAACTCTTGAATAAATTTCAAGTTAATAGATACTCACATAATTGGGCTAATCTATTTGAGAAAGGACTGAAATTATGAAAGAACTGCGAGTTTGCCTACGTTAAACCTTAAAGGAAATTGTATTGTCAATTTCAGAAAGACGTGTATCCCCTATTTCCATAGGATGATGGTAATCACAACACAGGACATTTTTTTTTGCAATAAATTGCTTTTCAACATCTATTATATAAGCGGTATTTAAACATCTGATGACTGCACAAGGCCGCGAGCCGCATCACGGCTTTACCACGACTGTATATGGGAGTCTATCTTTGCAATAGATTATTTTTCTTTTCACACATCATCGAAAGAGCTTGGTAGAAGACAAGTTCCGGTATATTTTCATAATGGGGGTAAGGAGTGCAAATTTCAGGGAGCCTTCATTGAATACTATATAAGTGGTGCAGTGAGTTTACTACTTTTTGTTCGTATTGTCGAAAAACTAATTTTATTTAATTTTGAAATATTGTAGATATTGTAGATAATTCTTACTTCAGGAAATCGCGGGAGTTGTTAGGAATAAATCTGGAAGAGGTTGGATAAGAATCAATTTGAATCAGATTTAAAACTGTTGGTAAGTTTTTTACCATTAGTGATATGTTTCTCGTAAAATGCTTAAAAATCTTACTTAGTTAATATAAACAAAGAGATATATTTCTTTTCTTTCCTTCTTTTGTATTGTGAGGCAGTTACTATGGGCCGAGCACCCATAGGCTCGCAGTGCTCCGTCCCAGTGTCAACTCCAGCATGGCCTCCTTATCCACAGGCAAAATGTCCCCCGTCACTAAATTAGAATCGCCGACTATATTCGCGTCGGCAAGCCCTTCGCCATGTTAGGTCTGATTACAGTCACGGTTGCCTCTGTGTCTATGAGTATCCGGCACAGCTTCCCTTTATCCAGCCGTCTGCGATGAGGCATCCACTCTTCTGCCAAAGGCACATAGAGTCCCACGAAAGGGCGGTGAAGAAGGGCCCGACATGCCCTCACCTCACTCTTTTTACCCTGCTCGTCGTGGCGAATCCTTCATTAGGTGACCTGGCTCACCCCAAACATACATTTGTTGAAGGTCGTCATCGCCCCTGTGTTGCTCCTCTCTCTCTCTCTCTCTCTCTCTCTCTCTCTATCTCTCTCTCTCTATCTATCTATCTATCTCTGTTATTGCGAATACTCCTGCCCCTTGGGGAGGCGCAGCTGTTGTCTTGGCCTCCTCCATCTTAAGCGCTGCCATTTACGCCTCGTAGATCGTCTTATAGTCTCCGAGTATCAGGCGCTGTAGTACCTCGGCGTCACGCACCTCGACGACGGAGTAGGCAGCTTCTGGGACATGTAACTAGGTGACAGGTTCACAGAGCTTTGTTCATAAACGGTTTGATGTCTAGGGTGAACTCCTGGTTCGTCCCATTTGGCTGTAGAGCGTCGCTTTAAGTCGCCCTCCGTGGTGTAATGGTTACCATGCTAATTTCATATACCCAAAGTCGCGGGTTCAAATCCGGCTGAGGACAATGGATTTTTTCGGGCGTAGAAATCCTTAGCATAGCTTCCTTCGAAAGGGAAGTAAAGCCGATGGCCCCGTGTCGTAGAACCTCAAGCATGAAAAAGAGACCTCTGAGTAATGCGGTCCTTCACGCCCAGTATAGAATGGGACGCTAAGAAGCACAGCAGTTAAACAGCGTCCATAAATAAAACTCCATTTCCATTTGCCTCGCTCTAAGCTAACTGCGCCGGACTTTGTTAACGTCAGGATCGCATTCAGTACTTCCGCCGCCCGTCCGTGGAGGCTTGCTATTAGTTGTGCGGTTTCCTCTTCTGCTAACCATCGGCTGTAGGTGGCGACGACGGCGAACTGTCTGCGGAAGACTTCGAAGGTTGGCGCCTGGTCATATTTGGTTAGCTTGTCGCACGCGGATGTTGTGTCACGTCCTGGCGTCTTCCAACTTTCCGTCGAACATATCTTCTATTATATCGTTCAGTATCTTGGCGCACTGTCTAGCCGCATTAAGGCATTGGTCGTAGTCTTATATCGTTCCACCAAACCCTTCCACCATTTCCCCAAGTTCCTCCCATCATCTTTCATGCTGGCTAACTTGTTCGTCGATTTTGGTGTAAAGTTACGTTTTCAGGTTCTCCAATGTCGACTCCATGTTTTCCTGTGCCGGATTCCAACCTCTTCTCCACCATACTCTCCATTTCGTTTTTCATTTCTTCCGTTCTGGATTTCATTTTCTCGCCCATCTTATCCATTGCCGTTTCCATTCCGGTTTTCATTTCTTCTTCTACACCCTCATTTCGGTCTTCATTTCCGTTTACGCCTTCTCTAACGAGGAATTCGTTTCGCCCCTCATTTCTTCCATGCCGGTGTTCAATGTTACAATTTCACGTCCTATTCTGTCCATCTTCTCCAACAATTTTTGAAACATCTCTTCCATCTTGGCTTCTCTATCCCACTCCTGACACCAGTATAAAAATGTCCTTATTGACTCAAAAATTGGTTACAAACAAGTCTTTAATTCACTGCTGCAAATAATTCAACGACGCTTCGACCCGTAGACAGTTGATGGCCTGCACGCCACTGGGCGCAAACACCCCAGTCACTCACGACTCACTAGAATTCACTACACAATTCTTCTTCCTTTTATAATTAGAAAATGACGTCGCAGAACTCTCTGGAAGCTTGTGAAAGCCGAAGCTTCTGGAAGAATCCAGACTTGTCTGATTGCCAAGCCTCCAGTTATGGTTGCGTCGCAGTTCCTGTGTTGTTACTCGTTCCAAGGTCTCCAAATGTGTCGTCTCACATACCAAGGCGAATATGAGAGCAGCAACATACGGACGGCACTGTCACAATAAGCACGCAATAAAACATAAAACAAGATTGCCGTTCAACGAGTTATAACTAGGGGTGGATTTCTGTGACCTAAAAGTTAGGAAATATGTATGAATTTATGACCCAGAAATACATATAAATATGGCCATTAAAAGATAAGATATGGCTATCATATATAGTGTGACGTAAGGACATTTATCATTATAATAGTAATATACTATACACCATTAATATTTAAAACAACAATCTGCTGATAATTCAAAAGAATTGTTAATGGCATGTCAATCTTAGAAGTAGTAGTTTTTAATTATCTACAATGGTTGCGCTCGTTTCTTAAAACTTGTGGAAGAGAGAAAAGATATTTAACCACTCAATAAAAAAGTACGCTATTACAGCAGAAAAACAAAACAAAAATCATACCTCACCCGGAGGTCCCGGGTTCGATTCCCAGCTGGGGCGGGGAATTTTTCTTTAGCCAGAATTATTCCCTGTCGCCTACAGAGTCTGGAAGTGTGTGTGTGTGTGTGTGTGTGTGTGTGTGTGTGTGTGTGTGTGTTTGAGGAAAATGAAAATGATTTAAACCAAACATAAAAGCACCTATAGACAACGAGTTGTTTCAAGTGCAAAGACCCCGATATGACATTAGATGTTAAAGAGGGCTATATAAATGGAAAAAAAAAAAAAAAAAAAAAAAAATCATACCTGTTCTAGCCATTTCTGGAGGTTTCCAAATAGTAAACATCTACTTTGAGCTACATTATGTCTATCTAAACAGTTATATTTTGCATTATTGCAATGCTATTTTACAGTGGAATATTTCCCAGCTTACATTTTGCAATTTACAGAATAAGATAACCCAATCGGTACTGAATGTTTTGTCACCAAATTCACGAACGTAACACCGCAATTTTTCACTGATTGGGCCCTTCACTGTACGCATTTATTGAACAGGTACTGAGAATGGAAATAAATGATTGGTCATCAAAGGTTTTGTTAGGAGAAGATGAGGTAAACCAATATAGAAACATTTAACGAAACCCCGTTTCACCCTGCCTGCCTGCTTTTCGTCATACCTATATTCTCCTAGATGACTGAAGATGAATACTACCTGTTATGTACTTGAAGTTATACATTCTATTGTTATCTACATTCCAAGAAAGTAGAAATATTTTAAAATATCTTGAAAATCCATTGAAAGGCATTTGGACACATTTTCATATATATATAGGTATTTTAAAAATATTCTGATTTATATTTCAGTGTAAATACATCTTATAATTGTGACATTATTTTTATGAAAAAATGACCAAAGTATAACATACGAGGGCGGATCGAAAAATAACGCACAATAATTTTTTTCTGCCCTAGTATTGAAGCTAGAATGTTGCAATTTCACACAAATATACTTTGAAGCGTGCGAACCATGCAAGTTGAGTGTAAGTTACCAAGGAGAAGGACTTTTTTCCGAGCTGGCGTTAGATTCTGATTAATTGCCAAGATGCCCGTTCATTTTCACTACTAAAGATGTGACAGTGTTTCGTTATAAATTAATTCTAATACTGTTAGTGCTGCAATACGAATACAATGGTATTGACCAAGTTAAACTATATTAATACTAAAGTAATTTTTTGCAATTATATGTGTTATACTACCAAATGTATGAAAATCCAGATGTTCATATAAGAATTATAAATACTAATGTAAGACACATTATAATAGAACAGTTATTGTACCAAGAATGCATTTGCAATAGGTATAATTATTTATCTATGAATGGTGGGTTACGTATTTCAAATGCAAGATGTTGCGTGCCACCACTCCACTGAAGGAATTATCTTCTTACTTTCCCAACCAGCAACCAGCAACTAGTACATATCTTTATCTTCCCCCACTCGCTTACAGACCTGTACGTTGCCGCTTCACATACGCGGACGATAGGAAAATAAAAATTATACAGTTTATTATATTAGTTCATAATTATTCAATCCACAGTGAATTATTTAACTGTATTAGTTAACAAAATATCTGAGTGTGAATGTGTATTTGATTATTATAAATAAATTCAGACAAAAGCATAAAACAATGATGATACCTAATAATACTCCTGTCTTCCAAAATTCTTTTTTCCTGGCACAATAACCAAAATAATTTGATTAAAAAAAAGAAATCTCAAATATTTGAGCTAAAATCAATTCAGGATAGAAGTAGTTTTTCAGAAAGGGAACCTTAATTTTTTCAAAGGGAAAAGTCCAACATGGAAAGCTTTACAGCAATTACTCCATTGGTAGTCCATGTTCTTCTAAAGATTTTAACCCTTTTGCCAGTTTTCAATGATTCGCAGAAAGAATTCTTTCCACCCTAAGGCAATTTGAAGGCATACTTGAGAAGCACATCTGAACTTGACTGTCTCCGCAGCCGAGCGAGGTCCCAGGTTCCATTTGGGCCGCGCGGGTGGGAATGTTTCTTTAATCAAGATTATCTATTCCCTACTCTGCATATTAGGCTGTTCCAACTCTCCTTGGCTAAATCAGAGTACTCGTGCATACGCAACAACAGATCTTGAACCGAAGGCCATAGCACAAGTGCTTGTAACTTTCTGCCACTTTACTCCAACACTTAATTCAACTCTGACAATAGCTTGCCTCAATGCTGAGCTGTGATTGCATCCTGCAGAAAGACCTCTACAAGAAGTGAGTACTCATTTGCACTTTGACGCGCACCCAAGTTGGAGCAGCCTGCTTCGTGGAGCTGGAAGTGTGGATATGGGAGTGAATGTGCGACTGAAAATAAGTTTACTAAAACGAAAACATTCAGTAGCAGTTCATTAGCAAAAACCTCATTAAATGTTTTAGCCAAGTCTTTTATGATCACAGAAGTCAAGGGACTGTAAAAATGGGGGAGGGGATATGGACTTGTCTTGCTGTCAATTCATTGCAATATTCATATCTGAATCACGAAGTTGAGGATAATTTTGCTAGTGTTTCAAGAAGACTTGATTCTGTATTAAGAATATGTTGCTTTCAAATTGTATCTAAAGTTTAAAGTGAAAATATGTTAACATTCGTGAAAGGGTTGAAGATCAATGTTGTACGTTTATATAGATACGCCATCCAAGAAGTGGAAATTTCTCCTTAGAACTCAAATTTTGAAAAAATAACTCTTGACAATTGTATATATCAGTATATTATGGCTGTGTTTCATGCAAGTGTTCCATTTTTTTAATTTCTCTACATAGTACATAGGTACAGAAGGTATTGCATTCCACCAAAAGTTCGATACCGAGATTTCACCAGAAATACACTAAATAGGGTCCCTTGAATAAAAAAACCAACATATTTTTTAGAAAAAGGCCCATGTATGGGTATGTATCCGTGAACACGATAACCAATAAATGAATAAATAAAATTAAAAAAAATGTTAAATACCAAACTTTGATGCGACATAAAGATGTTCAAGAAAATCCTCCATTCCAAACTAACCTGTACATGGAAAAATTATCGATTTTCTCTAAAATGGCTTTAAGGATTTTGATTAAAATGCCGTATATTAAATATATTTATATAACAAAACATGTATATTTTAAATTTCCTGGGAATAGCCTCTGAATTCCTCTTCATTTTGGATGACTTTTGAATAACTGCTAAACCGTAAGAGAGAGAGAGAGAGTAACTACTAAAAGTGTAGATCACACTCACACGCGTTTTATATCATACATTTTCCGAGATATTCCTTATTATTGGTTTCAATTTTAAAATACTTAAACTTTTCTCAAACAGCAGTCATCCGATTTTTAAATTTCTTTAAATAATTGTTTTACTCCTGACCATCAAAGAGAGTGAAATTTCAATGACAATCGCACAACGGTTTTTAAAAGATTCGACTATCGATTAACCTACTTATAAGGAATACGTAGGTAATAATACTATTTCTGCTAGTGTTTTATCCTTATGAGCACGAAGTAGATAGAATAATAATATTTTGTTGGGAGTATTTCTTTACAAAATAGATAGCGAAAGCCATGTGAGTGAAACATTCGATTTTTAATGCAGGTTAGAAACTCTCCCCAAATAAAATGCTATATATACCTCCTCCACAGACTTTTTGTTGCGACTCTCGTTGAAGGTATGGTAACTGCGCTGATATAATTCTGACAATTGACAGCATCGTTAACAAAACATATGGCATAGCAGTTTATCCTGAAAATGTTTGACCACTCTCAGTTTGATGTTCCCGTTCAACACTGCTGCATAACGTTTCATTTTATTCTGTTCCTCACGTGATCTTTCAGATTCCTGGAAATCCTCTGGCTTAAGCCAACAGTGTCATTTCCTTCCCAGCAGATAAATTGGCTTCCTCCTCCAACTGTTACTGGCCGCTGTGTGGCCGATATTACGTAGCTAAAATAAGGCAAATTAACTGTCTTTGAAGCGTGCATGTTTGTACACAGGCATCATATTGTGACATCGATCTCACACCTACACTTTTCAGGTCAGGTTATTTAGATGCATATCTGATACTTTCACTACATGCTCTGGATTCTTTTAGCCATCTCATTCAATATCGTACGGTGCGTGTATATGGTTGCCATAATTATTTTCCATTAAACCGGGACAAAGAAAGCTTGAATTATTCTGAATTGTAATTTACTCATGAAAGTATAGTTTATCAGTATTTTGAGAGATTATTCGAGAAGTAGAAAACATGATACACAATTCATATTTTTAGTGGCATACTTATGTTTCTTGATTTTTTGACGTTTTGTAAGAATTTTACATACTTTAACTTTATAAGCATATGATTTTCTTATACCAAACATACTTTTCAGAAGAGTTTACAGCTTACTTCCAATTGGTGACGTATTTACGCGCTCCCTATTTTCAGAGCCGACCAGTTTGTCAATCACAAACTAAGAGTGCGCAAACAACTCATTCGATAGCTTGCCCACTCTATTCAGTAAATTTAACCAAAGCGGTTGTAGTCAAGTTTCCAATCAAGTAGTAAATATCTAATTTTAATATGTCAGCTGAGGCAGAAATTTCAAATGAATGTCATAGTACAAATCATATAACATCGTTAATGTTCGCTCGCGTTATTCTCTCACTGCCCTTCCCTCCTTCTCGTTTTTTTCTTTATACAATGTATATATTTATGTGATATTTGGCATACCAGTTATAAAAATGTTTCAATACAAATTAAAGCATTAATTGTGTGAAATATTTTTATAGCTGTAACATCGCTTCGTGGTCATATTGTAACGGTTACTGTAGATATCACCTGAGCCAGTGTATGCCAAACAGATGACTTTATTTCAGCAGTCGCCTTCATGTAACTACTATCTATTTTGTTGCTGTTTAATTTTATGGAATTTGGACTTGGTTGCTTTGAGTGCACAGATAGTCATTATGCAGATAAACAGATGACTTTAGATACGTAGTCACCTTCCTACACCATCTCTTTAAGTATCTTTCCGGATACCCCTAGTTGTGTAGATGCATTCCTGTATCGAATATTTTTATTATTTGTATTTCTTCTATGAAATAAAATTTGATGTGGAGGAAAATATACAGAAGAATAAATGAATAAATGCAATAATAAGAAAACATTTTGGGGGAAAAAAATGTTAAAGGAGGATTCCACAATGTGTTGTCAAAGCCTGTACACCCAAGATAAAAAGCGAATTGAAGTTACACAAATGAGGTTTTTCAGATGTTGACAATGTTACGTTACCAGACAAGATTAATAACAGCGAAATACGAGATAAATAAAAAACAAAGTATAACCAATAATCACCAAAGAAAATGTGGAAAGAATGTCCTTTGACAGACATCCAAGGCAAGCTTTATCTTGCCACCCTGTTGGAAAGCGTGACCTGGGTCAACCAAGAACACGCTGCTCGGTGCAGAAGAAGATGATTTCTACTGCATCGAGCAAAGTGACGCCGCGGCAGTGTATGTGTGAAGCATATTCGGGAGGTGCCTCATTCAAACTACTGGGGCCGACCAAACTGACCGATTGTTTTTTCGCTAGGTGGTTGTTGAGTTGGACAGTTGGACCAGCATGTTTTCCTATCATCTCCTTCATCACTACGTTTCTTCTTCTTCTCCTTCTTCTTCTCCTTCTTCTTCTTCTTCTTCACCATATCAGGCCTTGAGCTGATCATTCGTCCTGGGTATCCTCTGATCCAAAGTTTACTTGCTCCTCGACAGGCTACTGACTCAAGGCCCTACACTTGTAAGCCCTACATAGAGGAGTGTAATCCACTGAAGAAGAATGTTTATTCTGCTCTATTGGGAACTTTAGATCCTGCTATTGAATATTTAATTACATATTTATTTGCAACTACAAAGAATTAAAAGAGAAAAAAATTAATATTTACTGGTACATTTTTTAACCTGCCACTTTCCGAAAGCTATTGTCTGAGTCATTTGCTCGAATCTTTTGAATACTTGTTATGAGACTGGAATGGTGCTGTTTTCTGAGACAACTGAGTAACATACACAAAAACAATGGTAATGAAAAATAGGTATAATTTATTAAATATTCATTCTATTGAAATGTTGAAATTAATAAACATGGGTTGCTATTGCTCTGTCAGTAAGTACCTGGTGCTGTGAGAGGGCTGGGATTTTTTAGTGAAAATAGACTGAAATAAAAATACTAGTGTCTCACCTTTTTCTTAAAATTATATATATATATATATATAAATTAGAATTATATTCACCAATAATTTTAACTCCTTTAATATATCAAGATATAATAATTACTAAACAAAATAATTTACATAAATATGCAATTTTTATCTATTCAATATTTTTCTTAGAGACACACATCACTGGAGAAAAAGATGAAATGTAGTTATGGCCAATTTTGTCATTCCAATGTGAAATCTTGATTGTAAGTTATCTTTAATGCAATCTTCACACCTCGTTGAGGGCACAAGTTCTAACAGCCCCTTGTAGTCTATAAGGCAGCTGATCGTTTTGCAGAAGCCAGACCTAAAATCAGCCATTACAACTTACAAGTTTTATTACTTCCTCTACCAGTTAGGAACCCTAGGGAAGAGAAAGTCCAAACTCTGTGTTTTCACTACAAAACATCACAGCTCAATCTGTGACATCAATGTGACAATGCCCCCTAGTCAGTGTAGTCAACAATTTTGTCATAATGTCTGCCTTTCTGATAGTTGCACAGAATTAAAAATATAAATCCAAAGCAATTTAAAATTGTAGGTTGCAAAAACTACAAGTTAAGAATTGGGGGAGTTCAAACCAGGCACGCCCATGCTGGTGAATAGAAATTTTTCTCTAGCCAAGATTACTCCTACCCTCCCCAATTTGAGTGTAAATTTAAAGATAACCCAAAAATATACAAGGTAAATGAGAAAACACCATTACTATGATCAATTGCTCCAAAGGAAAATCTGCTGATATGACCTAGATGTTAAAGGTATAAATGAAACAAAAAAGAAAAAGAAATGCTTGTCTGAAAAATACTTATAAATCACACACACATATGCACACACACATGTGCACTAATACAGTAAGCAATTATAGAGTTTTAATGAATAAAGACATTTTTGTGTGCAGGTACATGTATTTTTGTACTAGATACGTATTTGATGGTTTATCACAGAGATGTCAAATAACTTTTTACTAGTTGGCAGGAGCATGTACAAAGTAGAATGAAATTGTTAGAACTGATTTTACCACAATATCATATATCCATATGGGAAAATATTGAACTATTGAAATAAAATATGAAAGATGATTATGCTTTTATTTTTTTACAAAATCAGATTTGAGCATTCTGTATGGGACCAACAAGGAAGAAGTTTCATCATGAAATTCAGGAAATTCTATGTGAACATCTGTAAATTGTGCTGGCAATCCAAATTAGAGAGTAAATAAATTACATTAATTTTTCAATGAACATGGAGGCCTAAACTACTAAACACTATATGATATTCACTATAGACTTAAAATAAAACACCAATTACCATGAATCTCTGCCAGGTAACTTGACCTAATTGGGATTCAAACCATAGAGTTTGGAAGGAAAGAACAACATTCCTAAACTGAAGTATTGGCTCCCCCAAAATTCTAATATACTCCATTGTGAGATCATGGTGGTTGTCAAATATCCAAGTACAAATCTTCCGCCAGCCCATATTCATAGAACGCAGTTAGTGAAAAGGGTAATTGACACTTCTCGAACACACTTTCATTCTGTTACCACACTCTGTGACTAATCAGTGAGTCATGCCATGCCATGCTAGGCACAGCTGATTTTATTATGACTTGTGGTAGGACATGAGTAATGCCTTCATTCTGCTTGTTGTGAGGCAAAAAAGAACAAAATAAAAAACCTAATGTGTTCCATTCATATGACTTTCTCTAGCTGTTCCACAAATTTGTCTTACATATAATTATTCTTTTATCTACAGCATGCTAATCAAGATAAACACTACCAGAATTGGTCTTATTATTTGCTTCCTTGTAAGTAGAAGGAAAATAAGGGAATACATTAGGCTAAAGCAATTGTCAAATCTTTTAAAAGCTGGTTGCTAAGAGAAACAATTGAAATTTGCTTCTATTTGCTTGTTAGGAGTAAAAAAAGAGAGACAAAATGAAAGATGTCTTCTGTTTGAGAAAAGTTTAAGTAGCTTAAAACGAAAACCAATAACTCGAATAACTGTACAGAAAAAAACAGTATATTGCATAACTTGTTTGTTTTAATGAAATCTACATTTTTTGTGTAATAAGTTTTTGTCTATCTTTATGGTTTACCAGTTATAAAAAGTCATCCAGAATGAAGAGGTCTTCAGAGGATATTCCTAGAAAGTTAAAGATGTACTTTCATTTGTCATGAAAATATCTTAAACATATGACACTTTAATAAAAATCACCAGAGCTATTTTTGGGAACATAAAATATTTTAAAAACATTCCATGTAAAGGGTAGTTGGGTGTGGGGGGATTTTCTTCAAAAATCTTCGTGCGACATCCTTGGAAGGTACTGAACTTAAATACCAAGTTTGGCATTTAACCCACTTTTCAATTTTAAGCTATGCTGCCCACCTCCCCCGTCCCAACCTCTCTCATGCACACACACACACACACACAAAAGTGTGTATGCATACATAAGCAGAGATGTTTCTAAAAATACTTTTTTGGACTCAGGGGACCTCAAAACATACATTTATGTTGATATTTTGGTATTGGGTTTTTGGGGGGGGATACAATACCTTCTTTACCCACTATGTACATTGTACAAATGTGCCAGAGAAAGTAAAAATGTAATTGTCTGTTTTTCTCCATATTTAATTACAGTACAGGACATATTGGAAACTAGGGGGTAGCAATCTTTCTCTGATTCCCTGCCCATTATAATTAACCCTGACGTTGTAATTCACCAATAAGACTGCATTGTATCTAGTGTTATCATGGTAATTCTTACTTTCTCTAACACATGTGCACAATGTACATAGTAGGTAGAGAAGGTATTTCACCCAAAAATTCAATACCGAGATTTCACCAGAAATAGGCATATGTTTTAAGGATTCCTGAATCCAAGAAAAGCATTTTTAGGAAAAGTTGTGGCATGTGCGTGCGGGAACTCAAAACAAAAAGTCCATTAAATGCCAAATTTGGTATCTAGGTTCAATATCTTCCAAGGATACGACAAAAGGTTTTCCGAAAATATCCCACCACTTCAAATTACTCTTTACATGGAATTTTTCGAAATTTTTTATTTTCTAAAAAAATGGTTCTAATGATTTTGATTAAAATGCTGTATACTAAAGATGTTTGCCTGGAAAATGAAAGGTATGTCCTGAATTTCTTGGGAATAGCCCCTGAGCTCCTCTTCATTCTGAATGGCTTTGCATAACTGGTAAACCATAAGAAATAGACAAAAAATTACTACACAAAAAATGTAGATCTCGTTAAAACACACAATTTATGTTATATACATTTTTTTAGTAGAGCTAACCATTCTTAAACTTTTCTCAAACACGAAGCTCTCATCCATTTCATAACACTTTTGTTTTGCTCCTGGTTATACAAAGAGAACCAATTTCAATTGTTTCATGTAATGATACAGCTTTGAAAGGATTTGACTATTGTTTTAGCATGGTGATTTCCATTATTTCCCTTTTACTTATACGGAACTAAGTATAACACGATTTCCATAAATGTTTAGCTCAATTTGCATGAAATATATAGTTAAATAAATTTTTGTAAGAGTAGTTTGTTTGCAGAATGGGTAGAGACATTCATATGAATGGAACAAATCAGATGTTTATGTTTTTATGATCTGTTATTTTTATTCACATCTTGTTAATATATTTTGATGGAGGGAAATGCCTTACGTGAAAGAATTTGTGCGTAAATGATTTTAGTTGGTAATACTTATTGAACATTTGCTGATGTTTTATTGGAAATGAAATAAATTCTTATATATGGTTTCACTATAGTGGTATCTGTAACAAATGATATTGACTGGATCTGTTTTTCCAACTATGAAGCACAAGAACCTCAAATTCTGTAATCAGATGTGTTCTAATACCTGTTGTCTGAGTTTGCAGATGAGTGTTTAAGCTCATCATTTATTGAATGTCTATAGGGTAGGCAGGATGTGTTAGCAAGGAAATGGGCAGCAGATTTTACTAGAGACTCTTTTCCGGCATGTGGTATTCTTTTATTTGCAAACAAGCAGCTTATGACAGTGTTAGCATGCTTCCCTTCAAAAGGATGTCATGCTAAAGGTTTTAGGGGGAGGGAAAGGGGAGAGAGACCTCGAACAGGTTTGAATTTATGACCTCTGGTGCAAGAGGTAATTAATAACTTTTACATCATGGAGAGAAACAAACTGCTACTACTCTTCATTAACACTTTGTAGTGTAGCTTCTCTTTCTACTCCAGAACTTAAGTGGAACTTTTTACATAGACTTACCAGATTTTTAAAGTGACAATAAAGGAACCCCCCTCCCCAAATTTGAAAGCCAGAGGCTGCACTGTAAAGATTGGCTTGAATAAAATCTATTTTTACTGTATGTTAAAATTTCCATAAAAATTCTTTAATATGTAATTAATATAATATAGCTTTAGTTTAGGCTGATTTTGGAGACAGTCTCTGAAGTTTTCCCCTAAGTTTTGGTGTAAGTGAAGTATGAGTAATAATCTCAATTTGTGCATGTAAATTTTGTATAATTTTAGACGTCTGAGTGTACTTTAAATCTCAAGATATTTTATATCCTCTTCTTTTCTCCATCACTGAAGCAACATAGTTTTTAATCATGTTATATTCTTATGCATTTATCATGACAAATCATTTGTTTGTTCCAGGCCTTGCAATGGCAGAATTCCAGCCCCCTGCTGTGATTAACAGCATGGACAAGAAATCAGTGCATGATGCAAATGGGGCCCAGACACCAATTTTATTATCCTCTCTCCGAAGTGTTCTCTTTGTAATAAGCTCAGCCCTCATTGGGTTTGCAGCTTTTAGAAACACACTTACTTGGTAAGTTCTGAATCACTACTTCAAGAAATGTTTAACTCAAAATGTTTTGAACAAATATTAAAATAATTTGTCTTTGCTTTTATTGTTTTAATATTATATCTCACTTTAATATGTCTTACCTAACATTTTTATTTAAATTTACACTTTCAAACTGCAAAGACTTAATGAAATGTAGGATATTCTATGGAAAAAGTACATACTTTTATTCTTCAACAAAGTTCTCTAACTTTCAGTTGATTTCCAGCTTTCAATTATAAAGAAAAGAAGTAGCAACTCATGTCTGTATACTTGTAGGCGTAACTTTTTAACATCCCATAAATGTATATGAGGGCATTTCAGTAAGCACGCGTGTTAGGAATGAAGATAAGCACCATTTTTTCAAACACAAATGATTTATTTCCCAACATAGTCTCTTTTTAGATATATACACTTCTTTCAACATTCCTGCTATTTTTTTAACCTCTCCAAAAATAGGAATTATCAATCCCTGCAAAAATATGCCTCTATCTTGATGATGACCTCCTCATTTGATCTAAACTGTTCCTGTGAGCCAGAGCAAGAAGAAATTGCAGGAGCCAGGTCAAGTGAAAATGGGGAATTGGGGGAGGGCAGCAGCAAGGACCAATAATTCACTGTACTATTGCCCAATAAGTGTTTTCCTTTCTCTAAAAAGTCAATGAGTATGACATCCTTCTCATCTCAAAAAGTCGTCACCATCATTTTTCTGGCCAATAGGAATGTTTTTGCCTTCTTTGAAGTAGATTCACCAGAAGCAACCCATTATTTTGATTGTTTCTTGGTTTCTGGAGAATAATGACAACTGAGCACAGAATATCATCTGCATTTTGCTTAAACAGCTCTAAGCACTCTTCAAAGTTGAGAGCCCCACCTACCTGTTGTTCACTGTGAGCAATTGTGCACCCATGGCCGACAACTTTTCATCTCCAACTTATCATGCAAAATATATATATATAGCTGTTCTATGGTCTCTGCCTCTTTGCTATTTTTCATTCAACAATCTGTAAAAAGCTTATTATGAACTTTTTCAATGATTTCCTTGATAACCATATCTGCTGGTCATCATAGACACTTCTCATTCGACCAATTTAAAATTGTTGAGCAAATATATAATTGTTGTCATAGATGGTGAAGACACCCCATAAACAGCATACAAAAGAGAATCAAAAGTCGTAATGTTTGCAGATGAAGTAGTCTTATGGAATTCTAAACCGAAAAATCAAAATCAACAATTAATAAATATAGCACAACAATCCTTGACAACATTACAGAATTAGACATCTAATAGTTTAATGAAAATTAATACACAGAAAACAAATTATCAACTATTTACACTAAGGAAGAAACCAATAAATATTTCACTTCAACTAAATGGAAGAACTCTCATGGAAACATGTAAAGCCAAATATTTAGGTATTGTTACGATACAAAATTAACATGGAAAAAACACATTGATAATATAATAAAAAAAAGGGAAAAAATTACCACATTAAAAAGACTGGCAGGCAAGAAATGGGGAAGCACTACTCAAACTTTAAACACTTTTTACAAGATGTATATTAAACCAACATTTAAATATTGTGAAGAGATACTAATAACTACAAATATAGACAAACTTAATATTCTACAAAATCAAATTCTTTGCCTAGTAACTGGAGCTGTTAAAACTACCCCAGTACTTGCCCTACAAATTTTAACAAATAATCCAAGATTTGAACTTGACATTGAACAAGCAGCCATCTTACAATGTGCAAAAATGAATCAGACTACCTTTTAATAACTGGGAAAAAAGAAAACTACAAGTAAACCTAAAAACTCAAAAAAGTTTCCTTAATAAAGTCAAAGAAGTCAAATATAGATTAAAAGTTCCTTACTTAAAAGAAAACATACAAACAAATACTAACCCATTAGAACTATTTGATATTGAACACTATCTACACTTAGCTGAAGAATTTACAAACTCTGAAACCTCTTTGTGTGTTCTGAAACAAATGACACTAGAAATAATAAATTTAGGATACCCTACCAATGAATGGCTACATGTTTATACTGATGGTTCTAGCTTACCAGATAACAGTGGCACTGGTGCAGGTGCAATATGCCCTCTCTTCTCTTTTTACAAAAGATTAAGTTTAAATGCTACAAATTTTTATGGAGAGATTACGGCAATACTTCAGAGCTTACAAAGCCTACTACATTATGTAAATAAATTTGAAAAAGTTGTACTATTATCTGACTTTAGAGCAGCTATTATATCCATAACATCTGATGTAACACTTAATAACTTAAATAATGCAGAATGCTGTAAAATCATAAAACAACTAATGAATGTAAATAAAAGATTAATATTTCAATGGATACCAGCATATTGTGGAATACAGGGTAATGAAACTGCTGACTTTCTAGCCAAGAAAGGTAGTAAAATTACATCAAATTCATCTGATCCAATAAGTTATCACTCTATCAAAAGAATCATTATATCAATATATAATAACAAAATTAAAGAAGATAATGTATTACAAACAAAAGGAAAACCATGGGAAAATTTATGTAATAACACAACCACAACCAGAATCACTACATTACCAAGAACATTACTCCTAACAGGCCATGACTGTCTCAATAAACATTTATTCAGAATTGGTATAGTGGATCTACTCTGTGCCCTTTCTGTACACTTAAAGAAGATATGGATGGAAACCATCTACTGAGCTGCCCAACCTTTAGTCAACATGATAATATAACATCAAAATACTGGAATGCAAGAGAGTGAATGGCTTCACTGCCAACTGCCCAACATTAGATACTAACTAATTAACTTTGCTTATATTTCCTTAAAAGTTTTCCCATCCAAAAGTAAAAAGAAAATCGTGGAACAATACTTTCCATTTTAGCAAAAATATGTTGAACACTAACAGCAGTGCCTTTCAAATCCAAACTCACCTATAATAGTGCTGTTGATTGATCAAAAATTGTAATGAATTAACTATTTTAATTTAAATATTAATCAAGTTTTGATCAAGTTGGAAAAAATATACTGAAATATTCTATTGTTTAATTTCATTTATGTTTCTTGATAGTAAAATACATAGGTGCATGTACATTTTCTTTATGTTATCAAAAATGCTGTTTTAGATGTCTACTAATGGTACCACAGAAATATAGCAAACTAAACACAGGTTTCAGTAAAGCTACTGCGAGTTGTGACAATGCAGCAGTCAAAACAGCAGTCTTCAGCAAACGAAGGAGTGTTGTTGCTTCTTTCTTGACTATTGTTTATTATACTGTTAGGAAGTTTTTCCACATGATTCAGAGATTCATATTAACATTTCTCGGAGTAAAACCACATGTGAGGAATGTAGTACACAAGCTTTTAGGCTCATATGACAGGGTTTCCAGAAGAGCAACAGCTAAGGCTGCACTTTCAAATGTGTGTTGAAATTAATTATGCTTGATCGGTTGATTTTACAAACAGAAATGTAGATTAATCAATTAGAACCACAATCCTACTTATAACCAATACCAAATTTGTTTTGGATATGAATAGCAAATGACAGTACATGATGATAGCACCAATTTGCCTAGCAACACCATCTATTTTGAATCAAGGGCACTTATTGAACCATCCTCATACTTGTTTCACATGGACTAAAAATAAATCAAACTCTATAATGCAAATCCCTAAACCACTAAGCTAGATTCATGAGAGATAGTAATTATTACATTTCATAAGTTATTGAACACTATTTCTGTAGAGCTTCCTGTTCATTACATTAAAGAAATTCAATCCTAAAATATTGCTTACATTCTATGCAAATGCTGCCAAAGTGTATATCATATGTGAACATATAATTTAAAGTATGAAGAGGAATAAATTCCAAATTACTTACATTTTCAAGAAAGTATCACATAAGTGCTAGGTGGAGCTTCTGACTCCAAGAGGGTGTGAGAGAAACGAGAGCAATCTAACAGATGGTTTAGGATATAATAGGTAGTACTTAATCTATATGACACTCATACTTAGCCCTGTTAAGTTTACAGGTACTGTAATATGATCACATGTCAATTTTCTTTCTTTCTGTCATTTTTACTTTCTCTACACGTAGTATGTACATAGTGTATAGAGAAGGCATTGTATTGCACCCAAAAATTCGATACCGAGATTTTACCGGAAATACATGTTTTGGGTCCCCCTGAATTCAAAAACAATATTCTTGGAAAAAGGTCTGTGTGTGCGTATGTGTGTGTGTGTGTGTGTGTGTATGTATCTGTGGACAGCATAGCTCAAAAACGAAAAGACCGTTTAATACCAAACTTGGTATTTAAGTTTGGTATCTTCCAAGGATGCGACACGAAGATTTTCAAGAAAATCCCCCCACCCCCAACTAAAATTTACATGGAACTTTTTTTCGAAAATTTTGATTTTCTCAAAAATGGCTCTAACGATTTTGATTAAAATATCGTACTTTAAAGCTATTTACCTGACGAATAATAAGTATATCTTCAATTTTCTGGGAATAGCCTCTGAAGACTACTTTATTCTGATTCAAAATCTTCTCGGGCTTCTAGCCAAGTTTTTACCTGGCTAGAAGCCCGAGAAGATTTTGAATTAACACGTCGCCAGGAAAGCTTTAGTTCTTATTTTACATTATTCTGGATGAATTTTGCATAGCTGCTAAACCATAAGAAATGGACAAAACTTACCACACAAAAAATGTAGAGCACATTAAAACACACAATTTATGTTATAGAATTTTTTTTCGAGGAGTTGATCGTTTTTGAGATATTCCTTGTTTTTGGTTTCAGCTTTGAAAAACTTAGACTTTTCTCATACAGGAATTTGTCAATTCATGTCCATACAAACAAAGAAAGTTCAGTCACCTAGTAACAAGCTTTAGACTTCACTTTAACCTATGATACTCCCATATTTCATTTCTACTTACAAGGAAGTAAGTAATAAGACTATTTCTGCTAATTTTTTCTCGATTAGCTTGAAATAAGTAGAAGAATAAGCTTACTAACAATAATTTGTTACACAGAAGTAGAGAAAGTCTGTGAATGGAACACATCAGATTTTTGAGATTACGCCAAAAATATACGTTTTGAGGCATCTTGAATCAAACTCAAGCACTTTTAGATAAAAGTCTGTTTGTGTGCTTGTGTTTTGTGAACAGCATAACTTATAAATGAAATATCAGTTTGATACCAAAACTTAAATTCAAGTTCTACGTCTTCTGAATATGTGAAGAGAATCCAGTTACCCTTCACTTGAAAAATTTGCATATGTTTGGATTTTCTCAAAACTGACTCTAAAAGTTTTGATACTTAAGATATTTTCATGCCCAATAAAATTTATATCTTGAATTTTCTAGGAATGGTCTGAAATCTTCTTCATTCTGAATTCCTTTTGTATAGCTGGTAGAATCATAATAGATAGCTAAATCTAATTATCCAAAAATTGTAGATTTTGTTAAAACTAACCACGTCCATCAAATAAAATGTTTTGTGAGAATGGCCATTTCCAAGAAATTATTTATTATTGGTTTCAAATGATAAGTCATCATTCATTTTTTCTTATGGTTATGTACAGATCGCATGACAATCCACTTTTTAATAATCTGACTACCACTTTAGTGTGCCAAATTCTTCTTACATCTATAAAAAAATTTGCAAGTGGGAGATTGAAAATGATTATATTAAATTAAACGTTATGCTACAAGGAGTTCATAATTGCTACTGGAGTATTTTATAAAACACATACTTACTCTCTGCAGATTAGATTAAAGTAGATTACATTTTATTTAGTAATTTATAATCACAAAAGTTTTTGTCACACTAATAAAATACTTACAAGTGCAACAATTATTGCAAACAATAAAATAAATTTTCCCTTCACCATTAATCTATTTTGAGGCTCTTTTAATTTTCAAACTTACTGTTTCTTGAGAAATGCATTAAAAAGCTTTACACCAGTCATTTGATAATATATACATGTTTTTTGCAGTCTAATATATGCATATCTACTCTATTCACACTCCTTGTTTCATGTTCATGTATTACTTTTCTTGTATTATAATTGTGTAGGCTCTGTTTTAATTTATCAAAGATATATAAATTTACTACAGATTACTACAATGTTCAGTTAGCATGAGTTTATCAATATTCTAGCAATCTTTTTCTGAGTTTTTAATGCTTCTACTATACTAGGGTTACTTCCCCTCAGTATGTGAGGGTTGCCACTTAAGCTTGGACGACTTTGGATTGCCCTCCCACTCCTGTCATTGCTAAAATGCTTATATTTATTGTGGCAACAGCTCACTACATGTGCCTGCAGTCTGCTGGATCAGTCTAGGGCAAGATTTACTCTGTGATACCTTCAAAAGTCACTGATTTGTAGCAGGGGTACATTGTTGGGCTTTCCAATGCAGGTTACAGCCTTTCAGTGATAGTGAAAAGGTGAAAGCAAAAATGTCTTACCATAAGTAAGTCTTGTATAGACTGTATGACACAGGTACACAAAAATGGATTCCCATCTGAGGCTTGTTCTGCAAAAAAACTGGCAAGAAAAAGAGCACAGCCAGTACAACCTTAGGCTTAGTAGCCAAGGTGAGGGCAGACTTAAGAAAACCCGCCAACACAAAGAACATTGGAACATCTAAAGGGACCATTTATCAAATGATTCACAGCCATTTGGGTCTAGAATGACACCATAAACCAAGTGGACAGGCTTTGAAAGGGTGGCATAGCACTGAACACTTCACCAGAGCAAGAAAGCTCTATGAACATCACCTGGCAGGTGCAAAGTGGCAATGGGTGGGCTCTGTCGATGAAGTATGGATTTATCTAGATGATACAAACAAGCCCTGGGCAATTTATTATCATCAAATGGGCCAAAAGGGGTGCTCCAACTTTATTTGACAGAGCTAGGAAAAGTTTTCCAAGGGATTTGTGGTGGTCGCAGGTTACTGCTCTTGGGAGAAACTTGGCATTCACAGAGTTACCAATGTAAAAATTAATACAACCTACTATCAAAGGAATGTTATGCTACCCAAATGTTTTGATCCACATGGATAAAACACCCAGCCACACGTCTTGATCTTCCCAGCATTACTACCATCGGAAAGCTGTGGAAACAGTTGTCGTTATAACATTCAAGGATCCTTGTGAAGTCACCAGATACCTCACCAATGAATTTTTGTGAATTTGGTTGTTGAAGCAGTGCCTTGCTTCTTGCCATCCCATCACAATTGAAGGACTTTGGAAAATCTGTCAGGAGGAGTGGGCTAACATCGCCTTTTCTATGTTAGATGCAGTCTTCTTCAATGGAAATTTTGCCACAGAGCCATAGTTAAAACTCACGGAAATCACACTAAACATATAACATCTTGCCATGAAAAAACATAATAAAACATCCAAGCTTAAGTGGGGGGAGCAACCCTCTGTATTAGCCCATTTAAAATACTTTGAAAGAAAGAAAAATAGTCCATTAAAATATTTTGGATACTAGTTTTTTGTTTGATGTTTTAACAAGAATACTACTGAAAACAACACAATAAATAATGAACATCTTTCTCTGCAGTATAATGTTGATAAATAAAACTTACAAACGTTTTTTATTTTACTGGGATAGCAAAAGTATGGGAGTTAAACAAATTTCCACAAGAGATAAGACCACAACAATGAAAACAGAACAAAACAGTATATAGGGCAAAAGTTTAAACTTTTAATATATACTAAGAATATGCATTGTCACTACAAAAACAATTATTATGACAAATGGAGCATATGCTTATCAGAGATATTGCAATTCATGGATCAAAGGGTGCAAAACTGGTCGAAGCTTAATTAGAATACCACACAGGTCATTAAGGATATCAGGAAGAGATAAATCTCAAAGGTTAAAAGGTTAAATGAGTGCAGAAAAGATAAAGCTGTAAACAAAGTGGATATATAAATAACAAGAAGTACTAGTGATGTTATAACTATGTGGGGATGAGTTAGCAACTTAAATAAATGCCTTGTTCCTCCACTTATATCCCTCTCTCCCTCCTTCCCTCCCTGCGGCCCCCTCTCTCTAGATATTTATTTATTTAATTTATTTATTCATTCTCCAAAAGCATTGGCCCTTATTTACAAAAGTGTGCAATGACTTTGGTTTGTAATATTAATATATTGCAACCCTAAACAAACAATTGGTCAACAACAACCAAATATATTTCTCTATTAACTAAACACAGTCATAATGGTGTGCAACTCACTCAACTGTGAGGAATTCCGAGATTTCCCTGGTTATACATTATTATACTAAAGGGGGACTCAAACATTAAGATATTACAAGCTATCACATATTAACATTTTATTGGCTTTGCCCATGCATCTTATGCTGATGGCCATTAGTCATGAAGTAGCTACAACTGACAAGCTACAACTTACATTCGCCAGCAGAAACTCCCCATGCTAGTCTGGAATGTTCTGTGCAGCACCTTCAAGCTGCATTATGTGTTTGCACAGTACTGGACAGAACTGTAACCAGACCTGCTATTGATTACCCAACTTGGCATACTATGTTTGATCATACCCAACTAGCCTAACGAATCTCAATGACATATACCATTATTGGCTTCTCAATAATACAGTACTTTTACGCTAACCCCCCCCCCCCCCCCGTATGCTACAATAACAATATTCAGATTTCATGTATATTCATATTCATTTATTTCATCCTTCAGATCATGTATACATGATATGGACTCGCCAATAAGTTACATAGGAATATAACAATAAGTTAAAAGGACACACACACACACCCACATACACATATGCATACAGCATTTAGGGTCACCACACATATCCATACTGCCTTAATTAGTAAGACTTATTTACATATTCCATAACTGAATAAAATGCATTCTCTAATAGGTACAATTTGAGTTTTTTCTTAAACAGATTTACATTTTCAATATTTTTTATATTAAGGGATAGCCTATTATACAGTTTTATTCCATTATGATTTACACTGTTTTTGGCTAGATTCGTTCTGCAATATTGCACATGTAGATTTCCTTTCTGCCTTGTACTATGATAATGAATCTCTTGGTTATCTGGTAACTGATGCCTTATTCGTCTGATATGATGGATAACTCCTAATATATACATACTTGGTGCAGTCATAATCCTTAACCTTTTGAACAGTTCCCTGCACGGAGATCTACTTGATTCGCCAGTCATTATTCTTATGGCCCGCTTTTGCAACCGAAAAACTTTTTCAGATTCTGTTGATGCCCCCCAGAACATTATTCCATACCTTATATGACTATGGATGTATGCAAAATAAGCACTTCTAAAAACTTGCACACTCGTCACTCTTTTCTATGTACTCAATATGTATGTATAAATGATTAAATAAATATATATAAACAATATATAACAGTGTTTAGAAAATGTGATTAATAAATTGATTAAATTTATGAAAACAACATTTTCTTTTGAATATCTGAGCTATAGGTGGAGTGAAATATACAGAGTGACACAAAAGTCAATTGACAAATGGGGAAAAAAACTTTCTTTCTAAAGTACACTTTTGTATAATGTATTATTGGACCATGTTGTCATTATTTACTTATTTATCATACTTTTGTTTTATATAAAATTGGTTTATGTCAAAATAATTAATACAGGCAAAATAAATTATTATTTCTTAATGCTAAATTAAATTTCTGTGACATGTATATTCACTGCCAAAGATGTTCAAAATGCTGTTTATTTACGTGAAGACAGTCCCTCACTCTATCCTGACATTCTTCTGTCATTCTTAAAAGTGTTGTAGGTGGAATATTCTGCATAGTATAGGTGATCCTTTGTTTTAACTCATCCAAAGTTGTGGGCTTTGTCTGAAGCACCTTCTGCTTCACATATGCACATAGAAAAAATCAAGGAGTGGAGGTCTGGTTAAAAGGGAGGCCACCCCTGAGTTTCACTTCATCCAATCCATTGCACATGAAACATCTTATTTACTTTCTGGCAAACATTCAGAGCATAATGTGCTGTGATCCTATCTTGTTGAAAGTAGGTTCTTAACAGTTGGTTCAATGGCATACCATCCAAGAACTCCTATCAATTGGTTTACATTTCCATCAAAGAAATGTGACAACCATGTCACTAATTATTCCACACCAGAGCATAATGTGCTGTGACCCTATCTTGTTGAAAGTAGGTTCTTAACAGTTGGTTCAGTGGCATACCATCCAAGAACTCCTATCAATTGGTTTACATTTCTATCAAAGAAATATGACAATCATATCACTAATTATTCCACTCTAGGGCATAACTTTTGGAACACTTGGGTCATTTGATTCTTGTTTTCATTTTGGGTTTTCTCTGGACCGATATTGTGCATTTTGTGTATGAGCATACCCATCCATAAAGAATAGGCATTTGTCATTGAACAGGACATGCTGAAGGAAGAATTGACATCATCCAAATGTTGTATGATCCAGTTGCAATATGTTTGCCTCTTGAGTGCATCCTCCTCATGCATTATGTATAAATGCTGTAAGTTGTAGGGGTGAAAACATGCTGATTTTAGTATTCTGCGTACAGATTCTCTACTGATACCACCTTCTTGAGTCACATAGTGCACTGCTTTTAGGGCTGGTTGTCATCTTCACAATCACATTTATTGTATTCTGTTCATTGATAGTAGAATTGGGATGACCACTTTGCTTCTTGTCAAGTACACTGAAACCTATTTTTGAATTTATGCAATAATTTGGCAACATTCTGTAGGATGGTTTTGGAATGTCTGAATGACAAGGATGAAAGTCGTCTGCAGCTTTTCTTACTGTTCTATGGTTGTCCTCACAGAGAAGTACTAGTTCCGTTCGCTGTTCAGGAATCAACGTTATATTTCTTCAATTCTCAATAAATGTTAATTTATCCATTGGAAACAGTCTGTTTTTAATTAATTCTCAAAACAAAACACAAAAATTAATTGTTGTTTATTGTTGTTTACCATGGCCTACTCCAACTTCTAATACTTTTAATCCACAGAAACTAATTTAGAAAAATATAAAAGATAGAGTTTGATAATTCTTAGGGTATTAAAGTAAGTAAATAAAAGGTAAATAAGTAAGTAATGTCAAAATTGTACAATAATACATTATCCAGTTCACAAAAGTGTGCATACTCCAATATATTTAGATAGGGAGTTCTTTCCCATTTGTTAACTGACTTTTGTGTTGCATGGCATTTGGCAGAAGCTAAGGTGTTTTAAATTATATTTCTTTATACCAATCAAAATGAAAATGGATGACATTTTGACAAAAATTTAAACAGAAATATAATGCTTCATCTGAATTAATTATTTTGAAATGTTCAAAGTACAATTTGAATTTTCCATGTCCAATCATAAACTGAGTTAATTGGAAAGAAATTTTATAGTGCTTAACCTTAAGTCCCTTCAGTTGTTGAAAAAAACAATGATTTTGTGAGCTGGGCATTACTACTATTCGTCCATGATATATTCCATTCATTTGGTACAGGTTCTGTTAAATTATATTTTATAAATGTTATTGGGTATCTGCATAAGAATAGTCTGTGTATGTGTATATAATATAGACATAAGTGGAGATAAAAGCATTTAAATAAGTTGTCAAATTATATCAATATTAATAGTAGATATGCTGAAGTAAGTCAATTGTCACTGACATATTTATGGAAAACAAATTGAGAGGCCACAAAACTTTCAAGATAGAAAGTTCATGTGTGAACAGTATAACCAAAAACTTTGATGAATACTAAACTTGGTATTTAAATTCAATATCATCAAAGAGGTGACACAAACGTTTTCAAGAAAATCCCCAACTGCAAACTATTCAGCACTTCAATTCTGGATTACGTTGTATAACTGGTAAACTGTAAGAGGTAAGAAAAATTTTATTACACAAAAAATGTGCCTGATAAAGAGACCTCTGAGGAAAATTAAGTGATCTTTCACACCCAATATAAAATGGGACGCTGAGAACTACAATAGTAAAAGAGCATCCATAAATAAAACTCCATTTCATTTCACTTTGTAAACCAAGCAGTCTCTGATACTTTCAGTTCCAGATCTCCAAGAGCGTATGAGATTCCCAAAATTCACAAACCAGATGTTCCATTGCAACCCATCATGAATGCCATGGAAAGCTCCACATACTGACTAAATACTATCATACCAACCTGTTGCAGCCTCTATCAGGGAATTGACCACACCATGTGAGAAACTTGGAAAGTTTATGAAGGCCTCACCAAATTATTTAGCATCCTGAAGATAGGAGAGATATGCACTCCAAAATGTTGATTTATCATCACCTCCCCAGGTTTGAAGCCTGAGAATGTCTGGAGTGTGTGCATCACAAGGAAAGTTTCAGCTCTTATAACACAGGCATGTTATGCAATAATGCCATTTGTGTGGTCTCCTGTCAAATGTGTCAAGTGAACCAAATTTTTCTGTAACAAAACAAACTTACATGTTTTCAATAACATATCATAGAATCATAAGTTTGGATTCTCATCACACATATTTCTTTGAGTGACTATAACCATAGTTAACCTAACTCAAGAGAGGATGAACTGCAATTTCTGTAGGATGAAGCATGTAACTTGTTTTTTTAAAGCTGATGATTAGCCTGTTTTTGCAACCACCCATTCAGTTGGTCAACAGCTTTTTAAGTTTCACTAATTTGATATTCCCCAATTCTTTAGCTAAACTATTGGCAATACTGACAACTTTCTATCAAAGTATAAAATAATTACTAATCAGTGAGATTTGATAACTGCATAGGATAAAAATTTATGCTTCTTTTGTAAAATTAATAAAAGTGAACCTACAAGGTATTAACTATATTGACAATATTGACCATAGTTTATGAATGAAGTGTCCAACTAGGAAACACTGTTTCTGTTCCCAGGCACTTGCAAAGATTCTGGGGTGCTTCTGGAGATTTCTGGCAAGCCCTCTGGGACAAGCTTCTAGACACAGTTGGAGAAGATCCTACAAATTTCTGGGTATATGGTAAGAGCATAGCTTCTGGTATTTGTGAGTCAAGCTTAGTAGTATAAATTAACTTATCTTACACTATTTCTAACTTCTTTGCAGATTCTGACATGTCCAGTATGGATGAAAATGAAATGAAAAAGTTTATTATTTTTCTGCAACTATCCAATCTTTTTTCCTTTCTTTGATAATCATCACTTGCTGAGAGAAGTTATGCAGGACTGAAATTTGTTGATTATGTTTTAGGGACTATTATACTTACCACTGCTGTGTATTGGATCTTTGGAGGTATCTACACCATACTTGATGTGACCAACAAACCTGCTGCCATTCGGAGGTACAAAATTCAACCTGGAACAAATGAACCTGTGGATACTAAACGCCTTATGAGGGTTAGTGAAAATATATGTTTACTTAAGGGCACTAGTACATGAATTAATGGAAATATATCGTCAGCTCATCCATTGGTATTCTGAAACTGCTGGTATACAAGAAACTGAAATCAAAATAGCTAGGCATTAAAGTGGATCTCTAGGAAAATTTTAATTCATGACCCAGTGTTGGCATCGCCCTCCGTGGTGTAATGGTTACCATGCTAACTTCCTATACCCAAGGTCGCGGGTTCAAACCTGGCGGAGGACAATGGATTTTTTCGGGCGTAAAAATCCTTAGCATGGCTTCCTTCGGAAGGGAAGTGAAGCTGTGGGTCCCGTGTCGTAGATTTACAGCACTAAAAGAACCTCAAGCCTGATAAGAGAGGCCTCTGAGCAAAATTAAGCGATCTTTCACGCCCAATATAGAATGGGATGCTGAGAACCAAAGCAGTTAAAGAGCGTCCATAAATAACAGGCCATTTCATTTTGCCCAGTGTTGGCTCAAGAACTGCTCTGATTGGCTAAGAATTGTTTATGAAAAACAATATTTTGGTAAGGTAGAATCAGACTGAAAAATTCAATTTCATAGCTGGGATTTGAACCATGAATCTTAAGTTTCCATCTGGTTGCTCTATCCAACTGAACTGCCATAGTATTAAATTCTCCAACTGATTTTGTGATTTTTGGGTTTTGATGTACACAACTTAAACCTAAATTGTATAAGGGACTGGAGCTTTGTTTTCTGTTTGCCCTAAACACAATAATCTTAAAGTGGCTATTATGATAGTATCCGTACAGTTATTTTCATTGATAAAATGTTTCAGTCATTACTATTCAGGTTTATTAAAATTAAAATTGATAATTCATGTATAATAACCATAATTATTAATTATACTTCACAGTAATGGTATGTCTGTGAAATTGCGGTGAAAGCTTATGAATCTGCATTTATACCAAAGAACATAAAGAGGGAATTTGAAGTGACAGGAATTGTTCTCTGAACGAGGCTATGTTTAGTGACATAGATTTCCTCCCTGCATATGCGACTTATCACTCAAATATTTTCTGAGATATACAAATACTAAAATCAAAATTTAAGTAAAAATATTACCCCTCTTAATTTAAATTAAGATGTTAAGTTTCACAACTTAAAATCTGCAATTTATAAGAATATATAAATAGTATCAAATTGGATTTCAAACCTTTTCTATGCCTCCAGTTTAAAGTATGAGCATATTCATTTTGATAATGTTGTCTGTTCACTTACTAATTCCCTTAAGGTAATGAATGCCATGTGGTAAAAAATGTGATGTGATTTTGTATTTTTATTTGCATTTTTATTATACATGTCATTTGTAATTTTGGGCTACACAATATTTTTTACAATAAATACTTTACTATTTTTGACTTTATGCCTGATTGGCAATATTGTTACTCATAATCATCATCATCATCAATAATTGGTCGGAGTCTTTGCTTCTGCCTCTAGTAGTGCTCACTATGATATTCAATTCTTGATTGTCAAGCACTGGGTGGAGTCCTCTGGTTTCAATTTCTTCTCTCAGTATCTCTAAGAATATAATCTATCCTCATTATACAAAATAGAATCAGCCGTGTCGATTACTCCTGATACTGCACCTGGTCTATCTCCCATTAGACAGCTTTTTCTTTTAGAGATCTTCAACTACATTTGAATGCCTGGCATTTTTCTGTCCCAGTGACGAGATTCAATTATAATTTCTATTCTTAAGCCTGGGAAATGCCCGTTGCCTACAAGTTATAGACCTATTTCCGAAAGGATGGTTAATAAGTTATTAATGTGGTATCTTGAAACTTTTGCTCTTCTCACTCCTGTAAAAAGTGGTTTTCAACAATGCTAGTTCTATTTATGACTGCTTGGTTCAGGCGACTTACTTTTATGATTCCCTTCTGCAAACGCAACAAACTTCAGCTTGCTGTGGAATTTCTGGAGTCACCTTCCTGTCTTCTTGCAGCAGTTTATGGATGCCTGAACTTTTCAAGTATTAGTGGGTTCCTCCTTATCTATGGTCTTTAGGCAGGAGAATTGCATGCTGCAAGGCTACATATTGAGTGTTCTTTTGTTTGCAATAGCTATTAATGTCATTATGTTGAATGTTCCACTGGGCAGTACTATGTTTCTCTTTGTAAATCACATTGCAATTTGTTGTAGCTCTAGGCACATGTATTTTGTCCAATGCTGATTCCAGTACTCTCTAAATATTTTGCACACCTAGAATGTAGTCAATGGTTTTAAATTTTCAGCAGAAAAAAAACAGTCTCAATTTTTGGCATTGCAAGGAGTTTGCTGCCCTCCATCTTTCTCTTGTTGGAGTATGCTGTTTGTTGTAGAAGCTAAACTTCTTGGCTTAAAATTTGATCAAATTTTGTTGGGAATCTCATATTTTCTACCTTCATGGACCTGTGCTCACTCGCTGCATAGTAGTATTTCATAGGGTGCTGATCACATACTGATGCCACAACTCTACTAGTTGTCTTATGCTCGAATCTTGACTATGGTTTATTTCTATTCTTCTGCTCGTTCCTATATTTAGCATAAACTGGATCTTGCACATCAATAAGGAATTAATTTATTCCCTAAGAGCTTTTCGTACTAGCCCCATCTGTGGTCTTTATGCAGAATCTGATGAACCCTCCCTTTGGGTGCGTCAAAATTTTCCTCTCTGTATTTATTCCCCTGCCTTACATTCCATGCCGAATCACCCCATCTAATCTTCCTTCTTTTGGCATTGATTTTAATTCTCATTATCATCAAAGTCTGACAGCACTGTATCCTGCAGGAATTAGATTTCAGAATTTATTATCAAAGTTAGCCACAGCACTTCCTGTCACTTCCATAGGGGATTTCATTGTTTTCCAGTTGGAAAATGTTATAACCAATATGTTACCTTGTTATGGCTGAGTCACCAAAGGACATTACTGCTGCACCTTTATATACCTCACAATTCATACCTTTGCAGCATGATTTTCCTAGACACTGTTTTACTGATGATTTTAAAACGGAATAAGGTAGGCACAGAACAAGGTTCAGCTGTGTGGTAACTGGCACACATCTGACACAAGATTTACTTTCTCCTTGGCACTTCCATATACACTGCAAGCTGTAT
The DNA here is from genome assembly GCA_030762935.1 of Hymenopus coronatus. Classification (NCBI taxonomy): domain Eukaryota; kingdom Metazoa; phylum Arthropoda; class Insecta; order Mantodea; family Hymenopodidae; genus Hymenopus; species Hymenopus coronatus. The sequence goes on along the minus strand of CM060897.1, from coordinate 82,140,835 downwards.
GCTATGCTTAAAGCCCCAATTTTCATCTGCTACTTTTCCCTGCAATTCAGTGACATTTGTTCAGGGTCTCTTAGAGTTTCCTTAGTTTATCATATATTTATACTCTTCATCTACTTGTATTCCCTACATCTAAATGGTTTTCAAGTGGGTTTCTGGACATTGTGGTATTGCAAGAAACAAACAAGGAGATCAGGCTGTGAAGGTTGCAATTTTCCAATCTGATGAGTGTGTTCTTTGCACAAATTCTTTGCTTATCTACAAATTTGAAATGTTTCCTTTGCAGAAAGATACTCTCTCAATGGCAAGGGAAGAGGTTTACAAGTACTGCCAAACTGAGAGGTAAAGGCTACAATGCTTCCCTATCATTGTTCTTCTTGTCCACCCCATCGGGAGGAGACATTGCTTGCTTGGCTTCATATTGTGCATTGTTATTTCAGTTATAGCGACCTCAATGGGGAACCAACACCACACTGTATCCACTGTGTTGTGCCCTTAACAGTAAGACATTTTCCCAACCAGCGATGTTAACTATTTGGCACTTTGCAAACTACTTATTGTATCTACTTCTCTGTTTGCTGTTTTAAGTGATGACTCTGCCTCTATCGACCAGCTCTCGCAACATGCTAAGCTAAGTGACTTCCGTAAGAAGATTTAATTCCTAGGCTGTTTTTTTGTTACTAAAGGAGGTTTCTCATCTGATATTCTTTTATGAACAGTGTCAGAACTGTATTATGCAATCATGTTTGCTTAGTGTTAATTTTTATCATAATTTGGAGATTCCTAGTGCTTAATTTTTGTATATTTTTGGTTTATTCTGCCTCTTTTTGTAACTCCATTTTTTATTCCCATGTTTGTTTCAAATGTATTTTTTTTTTGTGCTGGAATATAAATAAATATTAGCCAAATTGTGGCAATGTTAAGTATAGAAGTCACGCGCCACATGAATGCTGTTTCAATCAATCAATTAGAACTTCTATTCTAGTGAAATGAAGTGATAAATTAAACAATACTGATGTAAATGAGATAAACCGTAATAAATTCTTGTTTCAGGTGGTTGGATGGGTACTGTTTAACCAGTTTGTTGTTGGAATCCCCATATTATACTTGAGTTATCTGCTAATGAGGTGGAGAGGATTTCCTGCACTCCGGGAGCTTCCTACTTTCCATTGGGTGCTGGCTGAAATGGCTATTCATATTCTGTTAGAGGAAGTAGGCTTCTACTATTCCCACAGGTACAAAGAACATTCAATTGCTCAGCTCATGTATTACAGTCATTGATTTGCAATGATAATTTTCCATTTAAATGAGCCTACACCTCTCTCTTGAGCTTCACTTGCCTTAAAATTATGTAGAAATAGTTTCCTGGGTCATTACTCACATTATAGCTATTTTCAGACTGATAAATGCTTTGGTTTGCTTTAAGTCTCTAGTAAACATTTTATAAACTTTTGTAAGAGGTTCACTTCTGCTGGTAAATCAAAGTTCATTGATTGTATTCATATTGTTTTATCAATCCACAGTTCGACCTGCTCTTATACTGATTTTAATAGATTAATCTTGTTTTCTATATTATGGTTCACCAGGGCGTAGCAAGTTACCATTACCCCCATAAGTGTTGTAACCAGCAATCCATTTAATAAACAGCTATATTTTTCAGTAAAAAGATTTTCCAGAACTCTTCAAAATTTGTTGTCATCTGTAGGGAACTTCTGTGTCCACTAGGGTAAGTATTGTTAGCAAAGCCTCTGATAAGCGATGTAATTTTGAGGGGCAGGTGCAGAGGGATAAATTTGGAGGTGTGATTTTATTAACACAGAGTTTTATGAGGTGTATACATTCAGAAATAGTATATAAACAATAGGTGTACCCAAGATAGTGCTGAGAACTAATGTGTTGTTGCCTGGCACATATCATGGCAAGCATGCTGGGAAAGATTCAGTTGGAACAGCTGTTCCTTTAATTGTCCTCTCTATTAAGCTTCTAAAACCCAAGATTTCAGGTTCAAGTCTGGTGGAGGGTGATGAATTTTTTTGTACACAAAAATCCTTAGCATAGCTTCCTTTGGAGGGGAAGTAAAATCAGTGGTCCCGTGTAATGTTTATTTGCATGTTAAAGAACCCCATATCTTGAAAGAAGGTTTCAGGGCACAATTTTCTGCCATTTCGCTTCCACAAGACGTGATTTCGTCTTACATTGTCATCTGTGGGCAACAAGCTGATCCATTGTCACTGAGGCACATAGTGATGAACTCACAAGCAAGAAATACAAATCCGATCATAGAAACATTGTAATGATGCCCTTTGCTCCACTTAGGAGATATAGGACTACTACTACTACTTGAGGAGGTTATTATAATGGAATGTCAATGACCTTTGAAAGTGAACCTATCACTCATGTTGAAAACATTCTGGTGTCCATTAAAGCACTTATTTACCGTCCTGAACTTTATAAATTTTTTATGTGTCTTCTTAGCTTCCGGAGAAGGCTGCATTATCTTGCATGGGGTTGCCGATGTTTCACTCATCTTGCCATGAGCTTCTTCTGGGCTCTTGTGCAGTCCTTGCTTTTTTGCTGGCAATGCTGGAGTTGGTTTATGCTTTTTTATAAATCTTTATTCATATGCGCTATACTTCTTACTAACAATATTTTACTATGAGTACTTCTATTTGTTAATTTTACCTGGGGATTTAGAATAGATTATAAGGATATCATTTTCAAGTGGTTTATATGAGGATAAATAGAAAGTAGACAATTTTCATATAATTCCTTTATTTCTACACAGGAAGAAGAAATATACACATATCACTTTTCCACATATGCCCCTGCAGGGCAATGTATGTATTTTTAATATTATGAATTAGCTTATGCATCTTGTCTGTGAAGAAGCTTTTAGTTGCTGTTGAAGCCACATATATACTAGATGCTGCATCTTGTCATCTAACATGACCAATGTGCACCAGCACCCTGTTCCAAGGGCTGAATATGTGATAATAAGAGGATAACAAATTATGGCTGTACAGAAGATGGGAAAGCAACTCAGCCAAACCAATGTAGAATGTCAATGGAAGCCCTAGCAGTATGAGTCCTATATTATCTTAGAATAGGAGCACCCCTTCAGATAGGAGCCCTCATTGTTGTTGGCAAATTGCAGATTTCATTTGTCTTGCAGGACAACACCATAACTATTCATGTGGATTGGTCTCTTCACATGAAAATCACTTCCTACAGAAAGGATGTGTTTAAAATTTTTGCATACAGGAGAGAAGATGAATGTTTTCCTGAGGTGTGTGCTGCTACCAAGCTCTGGGCTAGCTTTTTTACTTGACAAATTATATCTACATTTTTGTTCTGGATTTAATGGAAGTTATCTATGACAATATAAATATTTTCAATTAAATTTAATACATACAGTCAATAACATAACAACTGTAATTACTTATTAACTGAACCTTTAAATTAAAAAAAAAACAATGAAAAATAATGACCATCAACTATTTTGAATTTTGTGCCCATTAGACAAACTAAGAATCCCCCAATTTCAGTAACAAAAATCCCTAGACTTCTGTTCTAAACATATCAGAAGCTGATTCGATTGTCCTTGAGACTTGTCGGCTATGCTTCATTAAGCAAGAGAGAAGCCCTGGGGTGTTTGTTGTAGTAACTTCCCCCTTCATGTTTCGTCCCATGAATATACCCATTATTACATGTCGATCAGTCATACTACTCCTACCTAGGAAGACAGGCTATATTACATTGCAAACAAAATCAAGTTTTATCACAAGGAGCCCATTTTATGCCATAACAGTAAGCAGGAATGCAACTAACCAAAATTAGGAGTATAGTCTAACAGAAATTCTTCCTACACACTGTACTTCGCAGCTAGCCTGGTTAGCCCACAGAGTACACTGCTGATGTTTTCATTACCTGCTTTGCCACTTGCTCTTGGGTTTGTAGTGCTGAACTTATTTTTCATGGCTGTCATATTTCATTCCAAGATATTGTAATTAGCTTCATAAGATTGGGGATACAGTAGTCATTTCAATGTGCTGCTGCTACTGGGCTTCACTATTAAGTTCCTTAAGCACTCACTTCACACAAACTCTGTGGTACTTTAAGTCATCACATATTGCATGTATTGATTGGAGATTGTGGTCTATGAGTTCTGTCTCTTGTTCTAGTGTGATTCATTGATCATCCTGGATAATGATATGTGCTTATTGGATGTTTCCCTCTATGTGGGATGTTTTTGGACATCCATTCAACTTTTGATTGGAAACTGTTGTCTATGAGTTCTGTCTCTTGTTCTAGTGTGATTCACTGATCATCCTGGATAATTGTATGTGCTTGTTGGATGTTTCCCTCTATTTGGGATGTTTTTGGGCGTCCATTCAACTTTTGACTCTTACACTTGTGCATTCTGCTTTAAAGTGATCTACTCTCATACATCATTTGTTGAGTAATGCATTTGTCTCATACTGCATTAACAGCAGACAAATGTATACTGACTTGACTCACTCTGCCATGTGATGTTCCTGGATGATGGTCATATGCTGTTCTTCAATTTGTAATATTGGAGAGATGTATCCATAAGTGTGATCTCAAGGGTTAAATTACATTTTTGGAAATGAGGGAGAGCCATAATGAATCAATGTTTGTTTTTTTATTTTTATTAATTAAATGAATGGGTGAAATGATTCCAAATGAGCCTGGGGTTCTCCAGAGCTTAGAATTACTCCACATACATTTTTAAGGATTAAAAAAAAAGGTGAAGATTAGTTTACATTAGAGTTTATGTATTAACTGTTTAAAGAATCACAGTAAACTTTTTGAATTGATTTGCTTTTAACAATCACACAAAATACTTGTAAACTTTTGAAAACAATTGGCACTGCATACAGTAAAACAGTTTTTATAGGTTTAGAACTGTCACTCTCTAGGGAAATGTTCATACTGAAGTAGATGTGTTTAAGATGATTCACAAGGAGGAATGTTAATATATGCATTTACTGCAGTAAGCATCATTCCTCTGAGAATTAAGCATTTTTTTGTCTCTAGAAACTTTTCCATAAAGTCAGTCTTCTAGAGCTCATTGCTCAGAAAATAATACAAGGAAACAGAAGCTATTTATACTGTCAAAAATAATGCCTTAACACATTAACATGTAGGGTTGCCATATTTTCCAATTGAAAATAAGAAACATATTTATTGTTGCATTGTGCAGTACTCTAGAGACTAAAGTAGCTGATTACAGATGGTGAAGTTCTCTGTGGGATTATATAATTTTTAATTGAAACTAAAGTATAGTTTAATCACTCTTAGAAAAATTGTATTACATAATTTTTACAGATGCAATTGCACACACAAATTGAAAATTATAAATTTGTATACATTGCCACTTTTAACTATATTAAACACTGCAAACAATACTAATCATAAAATTCTCTACATGGTTTATTGTAATTGAAATAAATCAGAAACTTATTTTTTATTAAATATGCAACTATTAGATTCTGCTAGAAATGGAAGCAGAGATAAAACCAGAAAAATTTGTATAATTTCACCTTTAATTAAGGTTGAGGTCTGATAATCATAATAAGTAGTAAAAACTGGATGCAGCAATTCTTATTTGATAAGTAGTAATGCCAATTAATTTTCCTTAACTTGATAATGAACATTATTTGCATAGCACCTCCAAGGTAAACAGGCACCTTTTTAACTGATACATATAACAAATGTGCCATATTATGGAACCTATATAATGCCATGCATGGAATAATAAAGAAAAATACCATACTGTTCCTTAAAAAAACCTACATCTAGCAACCCTATTAGCTTGTGAAACGAAATGTGATCTAAACAATTATCAATTATTGTTAGAATAAAACTTCTTTAAGTCTGTAGTAATTTGAATTGGAATAAATCTGGAATAGACTGATCATGGAATAGACTTCATAATGGTTTAATTATCTAAGAAACAATAACTTAAAATTGAATATTGGGAAAAATAAAACAGGTAATACATTTTGAACATCATCCCTAGGCCACTTTTTCCATGGCATCTTTAATTCTATTGACAAATATGTTACACCAAGTAGCTTTTGCCTGTAAATTAAACACTATTAACCATAGTCTATATTTTGCAGATTACTGCATAGCCGACACCTGTATCGGTATATCCATAAGAAGCATCATGAATGGACAGCACCAATAGCTGTGACAGCTATATATTGTCATCCTATTGAGCATGTGTTTTCAAATCTTATGCCACCATTCCTGGGTGTGTTCATCATGGGATCCCATGTGGCAACAGCTTGGCTGTGGTTCTCACTGGCCATCCTATCCACACTAAATGCTCACTCAGGATATCATCTACCCTTCTTTCCTTCTCCAGAAGCCCATGACTTCCATCATCTAAAGTAAGTAGCTCTAACTGATTAAACTAAGTTATCTCATACTGAAGTATAAATTTTCTGCAGTTGTTATTCTCTGTAAATAATTTACTAAAATACTTTAGATGTTGCAAAACTTAAGTATTTTTCACATTGCAATGTTTATTGTCTTGTTTTAACCAGTGTGTGCATACATGTACATGCACACATAAATGTATCTTGTCTAGTTTAATAACAATTGAATCTCCACTGCTAGTCAAAAGTTTCTGGACACCCAGTGAAAATAATTTTTTTGTTTGAAATTTTAACACCTGATTTTCTCACCTCAAACATTTTGATTACATTATTATATTTTAAAATATATATATATTTATTTCTATATGCAAGCATTAGCAGATTTTTAATTTAGTTGTAACAAACTCCTATATGTGTATATGCTGTTAGTGGAGTGTGGCTAGACCCTGGTTATGGTATCTTCTTGCCCATATTTTTTTTTTTTTTTTGTAGTGTTTAACGCCCGCTTTAACTACTTATGGCACCGCAGGCGGTGACACTGATGATACATGAATGAAGATGGAGCACCAGTGGAATGCGATGGCGGGGGAAACCGGAGAACCCGGAGAAAACCCGCCCCAGCGCCGCTTTGTCCACCACAAATCTCACAAGTGGTCGCTTGGGATCGAACCCGGACCGTCTAGGTGAGAGGCGAGTGGTCTAACCACTCGGCCACGGCGCGGCCCCTTCTTGCCCATAGCTTAGGATGGGGAGGGCTCAGGTTAAATAATTGGTGGTACAGAATGATAGGGCAGGTGGAAGCACCCAGGGTGTTATACCTGTTTTGTATATTTTCAAAGCATATTACTATACACTGTTTATTTTCTCTATGTGTACTATGTACATAATGTATAGAGAAAATATTGTAATGTACCCAAAAATCCAATACCGAGATTTCACTGGAAAGACTGTTTTGGGTCTCCCTGAATCCAAAATAAAGCATTTATAGAAAAAGATCTGTGTATGTGCATGTGTGTGTGTGTGTGCGCATGTGCATGTGTGTGTGTGAGAGCCTGCATGTGTGTGTGTGTACGTGCATGCATGCGTGTGTGTGGACAGCATAGCTCAAAAATGAAACGTCTGTTAAATACCAAACTTGGTTAATTGATGTTTGGAGAATTTAGTAACAGTGACAATCAAATTATATGTGGAATTTAAGTTTGGTATCTTCCAAGGATGTGACACGAAGATTTTTAAGAAAATCCCCCCACCCCAAACTATCTTTTACATGGAACATTTTTTCGAAAATTTTGATTTTCGCAAAAATGGCTCTAACGATTTTGATTAATACCTTATGTAAAGGATATTTTTATAACAAACGAAATGTATATCTTGAATATTCTGGTAATAGCCTCTGAAGACCTCTTCATTCTGGATGACTTTTATGTAACTGGAAAACCATAAGAGATATACAAAAACTTACTACACAAAAAATGTAGATATCATTAAAACACATAAAACACATAATTTATGTCATATACATACTTTTTTTTTTTTTTTTTTTTTTTTTTTTTTTTTTGCAGAGTTAATTGTTTTCTAGATATTTCAGATTATTGTTTCAATTTTAGCCACTGGACATGCAGTAGAAGACATTTTTTTTTCTCGTTTCTCATTTGTTTACTACTGGCAAGCAAAGAGATTGGAATTTCAATTGTTTCACATAGCGACCGGCTTTTAAAGGATGAGACTATCGCTTTAGCCTGTGCATTTTGTTATTTGCCTTCTACTTACAAGGAAGTTAGTAATAAGACTAATTCTGCTTATGTTTATCTTGAATAGCATGATGTAGATAACAGATTAATGTTTCAAATAAAATGATTGTTTATCAAACAGCTATGGGGCATCATGCGGATGGAACACATTAGATTTTTCCTGTCTACTTACAAGGAACCAAGTAATAAGGACAATGTATGCTAATGTTTATCTCGATCATAGTAGATAGAAGAATGAGCTTTTTTTTAAATTAATATTGTATTTTAATTTTTTTTTTATTTAGGTGTAATAAATACAATTGAAACTAAACACTTAATTGTGTTATTTTCACTGTTTGTCCAGAAACTTTTGACCAGCATTGTACTTTATTTATGTTCAATTTAAGGTTTTCATTTTAAATTATTTTTAATGAATTGTTACTTTTATTTATTTATTTGCACTAAGTTTACACAGTTCACATGGCCTGAAGCTGATTCTACTCCAGGTCATACAAGATAATAAATAGTGCTATTTTCACAGATATTGTTTTATGTAGATTATACATTACTGTTACTTAACTATGACTACCTTTACTTTATAATTAGTAAATAGTTTGTGCTATGTGTTTCAATTTTAATTCATCAATCAGATTCATTTTTCTTTACTCTAAATAAGAACTCTCCTAAATTAATAATCTGAGATTGTTTAGACAGATATTTGGAGTTGCTACTATTTTTTCCCCTCTTCATTTATCTATATATATATATAAAAATGACTCGCTGAAATGTATGTACGTGTATCACTTCCCAACGACAGCATCAAATTGAACAATTCTTTTTTTTGTTGTGTTCGTTATTGTCATGACAAGGTTTGTGGAGATGAAGGGAAAGTATTTAAAATCTCATAATATGAATAAAAACCATGCTAAGTGAATGCATTTCAGTTAATGGCCGCCAGATGGCAGTGGTACAAGTTATTTGTTGCTAAATGGTCTTAGTACTGCTATATATTTCCCTTCCCATTCAATGTGAAGGTAACACACCAGTTTATCGACACAATGACACAATGCAGTAGTGAAATTCAAATACATTTTTATATATTAACTGTCCTTTCCTTACTCCTATCGTTTAAAATAAAGAATCAAAGAAGTTTTCCTAACGATGACCACCTAGAGTAAGTAGTTATTTATTTTCCGATAGGTGGCTATAGTAATATTTTTCCTCCCTATCCAATGTTAAATTAACGCAACAGTTTATCAAGATGAGATAATGCAGCAGTGAAATTCAAATATATTTTTGTTTATTAACTGTCCTTTCCTTACTCCTATCGTTTAAAATAAAGAAGCTTTCCTAGCGACGAATACCTAAAATATGTACTTATTGTTTGCCACCAGATGACAGCTCTATTTTTTGTCTTCAATGCTAAGGGAATGCACCCGGTTATGGAGACAATGACACAAGATAACTGTGTAAATTAAATATATTTCTTATGTAGTAACCATCGTTCCCTTGGTCACATCGTTTAAATAAAGAAATAAGTATATTTTTGTTATAATTTTTTAAAATGAACAAGTTATAAACAATGCACATAACCATTAACCCTTCTTGGAGTCTGAAAATGCCAGAGAAATAACGGGATCCATTTTAGGTTTAACTTCCTATTGCAGATTTTGGTTATTTTAGGTTTTTTTTTTTAGTGTTTAACACTCCCTTTAACTACTTATGGCACCGCAGGCGGTATTTAACGTTATGTGGTACATGAGCTAGCTAAAGAACATGAAGCTACCCACGTCACCATCACAGTACAATTGCGGTGCTCTTAATACATTTGATCAAGTTATAATTTGGGTTAAATGGAGAAAGTTAAAACACACAAAGCTATCATCAAATAAAAGCTTATCAATTGCCCAAGCAGATCTACTTGTTCTTTAGTTACGTCATTGTTAGCCTTAGAAATGGCTGTTTTGACATAGAAGAAAATAAAGAAAGAGGTGGAAAACATTAGGAGTATACGAAAGAAAAAGATTCGGAAGGAGCATGAATGTTAATTTGTGACTTTCTCCTTAATGTAATTCATTACCTATGCCAGCGTATACCCACCACACTATGGATGCACTACCATCACTTTTTTTTGATAGTGTTTAACAACCACTTTAACTACTTGTGGCACCGCAGACATGATTCTGATGATACATGAATGAAGATGGAGCACTGATGGAATGCGATGGCTGGGGAAACCGGAGAACCCAGAGAAAACTTGACCCTGCGCCAGCTTTGTCCACCACAAATCTCACATGTGGTCACTTGGGATCGAACCCGAGCAGTCTAGGTGGGAGGCGAGTAGTCTAATCACTCGGCCACAGCATGGCTACTACTATTACTATTATTATGCCAAGCTATTTTTTTCTCTCCGGAAGGAAAAATGTACATCACAAGGCATTACAATAAAATGTTGTCAAATTATTTAATTGTAATTTTATTTCATTGCATGATCGTACTGTAAACAGAAGATTTTGTCTGAGTTTTTTTCTTTAGGTACACCACCCATGCAAAGTCGAGGTGGGCAGCTAGTTTTGAATAAATTCTTCTCCAGATATCAGAGTGTTTGCACTCTAGTAAAATGTAGAGTTCATCTTCCTTATCCCATCATATCAGGCAAATTCCTTCTTGTCCTTCCCCTGTAGCCTTTTAATTCCCATACTCCCAGTTTAAACCATCCAACACCTTTTTTATCCCTATCACATCTTTCAATGTACATCTCTTTTCCATTGTTACTTCCAAAGTCCTTATAAAGTTTTAGGGACTTTTTTTTTTCTCAGGGACATTGTCCATAAATTCTGTCAAGTCTGTGTATTCTAAGGCATCTAATTAGCTCTCAGAATTCCATGAACATAACCTCTCTTACCGTTTATTCTTAAGTAGGTGTCTAATTTCACTAGCCCATTTTTTTTTTTTTGGTGCATGTACATCTTGTACATCTAAGGGATCTTTCAAAATGTGCCCCTGTGGTAAATGATAAATTTTAAACCACTGTTTCAGTACACTTTCTTAATTATACTTCATGCACTCACTTTACCCAATTCTAACATAGCTCCTTCCCCTTGTATGAAACTTTTAAAATAATTTTAAAAATATTTTAAATAACCTCTCCATCTTTTTCCATCCTTTCTCTGCACTCTAGATCTCTATTCCATGCAGCCATCTTCTTATTTTGCTACTTACCCTCTTCATATGGAGTGCTAACACCCCCTACTCAGGACTTACAAGCCATGCCTGTTGAGAAGCAGATGGACACTGGATCAGAGAAAGTAGCCAGGATGGGTGATCATCCTGATGGCTGGTGTGACAGTGAGGAAGAAGACAATATGAAATGACGATAAATGGATTAAAGGAAAAATGAGTATGGAGCAGGTGGTGGAATGAATGGCAAGGGAAACTTGAGTACCTGAAGAAAACCCACCAAATGCCACTTTGTCCACCAAAAACTAAAGCCATTTTGTCTCCATTAAAGCTGTTCCAGCCACATCATATTCATCATTCATTCATCATTTACTGACCAATCTCAATTATTTTCCTTTTGCCAAGGTCATTTCTTTATGATTCCTCAACTCTCCAGTGCTGTTAAATTTTACACCCTCTCATCTTTTCTTAATTTGCTACCCTTTTGTAATACTATAACATATATCATATACATATCTTACAATTTCATTTACTCAGTTTCTTAAACCTGCTACTGTGTAAGAATACATGTACCAAGTCATATGTATATAAAAACCCTGGGATATCTTTATTATTAATTGTTGGTATGTGATTATTAACTGCCTTTGATCCCTCTAACATCATCTATAAATAGATTAAACAATACCGGGCTCAATTTTATATAGAATGTGTTTTGTTTATACAGTTCTTTTAAAGCATTAACTGCTTCTGTACTTAATCCCTTCTTTAGTAATTTATACTAAAGGGCTTATCTAAGTTTAGGGTTACCATAATTCTGCATTCCAAAATAGGAAGATTTAAATTTGTTTTCGTAATCACAGCAAATTTTTAATAATAAATAAGTACAGGGGCTAATTTCAAATCTAACCTATTGGAAACATCTGTGCTTATAGTTAGCAGCTTCAAGTTCAGTTTGAACATTCTTTTTTTCAAAAAGGGCTTTAATATAAACTGCTATTGCCTCAAATTTTGTTTTCCAACAAGTAAACTTTTTATCATTCAACTTATTTTTCAATTTTACTTGCAATCACCAGAGTTGGAGCTCAATCTGTGCTGCACATAACAATAAATGAAAGTTGCCTATCAAACAGCACATTTAAGTCTTCATACTTTGCAACCTTCAACTGTATTGCTAACACCAGAAGCTCTAGTGTTACAATGTTTCTGATTCGTAGGTGCTTACATCTCTAGGCCACCAAATAAAACTGTAAATTATGAGTTAAAAACAATGCACATAACTATCTTTGACAGTTAGTAGCTGTCGCTAACATTGGGGTTGTCTTGTAGTCTTCCCCTAGGGGTTATGTTCATAAGTAGCAAATCCACTTCAGCCCTACAATGGCTAATGAGCAGGTATATGGCCAAATGGAAAACCCACGGAATAGCCCTGGGGAAAATGGCATACTTGAGTTGTCAGGTCATTGCTGCACAGCTTATGTAGTAAAAGCAGGCATTAAATATTATAAAAATCTGATGTGTTACACTCACATGACTTTCTCTAGCTGTTCTACAAACTTCTTACATAACATTATTCTTCTTTGTGCACCTTGCTAATTGAGGTACTCATTAGTACAATGTTCTTATTACTTAGTTCTTTATAAGTAGGAAGAAAATAGGCTAAACCGACATTCAAATGTTTTAAAAGCTGTTGTTATGCGATTGTCTTTGCCAATCGCTCCTTTTCTTGGCCAGGAGTAGAACAAAAGAAAAACGGACACTGCTGTCTGAGAAAAGTATAAGTACTTCACAACTGAAACTAATAACAATGAATACCTCGAAAACGGTAAGCTCCACGAAAAAAAGTATATGACGTAAGTTGTGTATTTTAAAAAAAACACATTTTTTGTATAATAAGTTTTTGTCTATCTCTTTCGATTTACTAGTTATGCCAAATTAAGCAAAATTCATCCAGAATAAACAGGTCTTTAGCAGCTATTCCCAGAAAATTCAAAATATACATTTTATTTGTCAGGTAGATATCTTTAATATACAATATTTTAATCAAAATCGTTAGAGCCATTTTCAAGAAATTCAAAATTTTCGAAAAAAGTTACATGTAAAGGGTAGTTTGGGGTTGGAGGATTTTTCTCGAAATCTTCGTGTCGCATCCCTGGAAGATACTAAACTTAAATACCAAGTTTGGTATTTTAGCTACTTTTCGTTTTTGAGTTATCGTGTTCACAGACACACGGACACACACACACACACACACACATACACACACACACACAGACCTTTTCCTCAAAATGCTTTTTTTGGATACGGGGGTCCTAAAACATGTATTTCCGGTGAAATCTCGGTATCGAATTTTTGAGTGGAATACAATACTTCTCTATCCCTATGTACATTGTACATACAGGGCTAGAGAAAGTAAAAATAAGTCCATTACAAAAATATTGTATTTATATTATTGTCCTCCATCCCCTCAAACCACATAATCTGTTTCTTAATCCTTTCAATTTACATACTTGTCCTTATCAATGTCAACTCTTCTTTTTTTGTTTACTAGTTTTAATAACATATCCTTTTCTCTCCCAATTTTGTTTCACTAATATACAGAAGATTAGTGAAACCTTTCCTATTTTGAATTTTGTCTTCAAAAGCCCTCCTTGCTCTCACCAAGAATGCTTAATATTACTCTCCCATACCCATGTCTTTTAAACAATTTAGAAGGCCAGTAAGAGGCCATAAATGCAAACATTAATGATGCTAGCCAATTGGCAAATCTCAGCAAGACAAATGATTACAATCATAAAACATCTCTTTTTTTTTTAATTGTTTCATTTGTATAGCCCCTTTAACATCTGTGGCCATATAGGGGTTGACATGTGAACAACTTGTTGACTTATGTTAAGTTTTTTTTAAATACTTCTGTTCTTAATTATGTGCGCATTCATAATCATGTGCACATTCACTCTTTTTAGCCAAGAAAGGCAGTAAAATTGCATCAAATTCATCTGATCCAATAAGTTATCACTCTATCAAAAGAATCATTATATCAACATATAATAACAAAATTAAAGAAGATAATGTGTTACAAACAAAAGGAAAACCATGGGAAAATGTATGTAATAACATGACCAGAATCACTACATTACCAAGAAAATCCTCTGTAGCAACTTTTAGACTCCTAACAGGCCATGACTGTATCAATAAACATTCATTCAGAATTGGTGTAGTGAGATCTCATCTGTGTCCTTTCTGTACACTTAAAGAAGATATGGATGGAAACCATCTACTGCGCTACCCAACCTTTGGTCAACATGATAATATAACATCAAAATGCTGGAATGCAAGAGAGCAAATGGCTTCACTGCCAACTGCTCAACATTAGATACCAACAAATCAACATTCACTCTCACATACATACTTCCAGACTCTGTGGGGGGGAATGATTCTGGTTAAAAAAAAATTCCCTGCCCAGCCAGGGATCGAACCCAGGACCTCTGGGTAAGAAAACAGGTTGCTGACCATTTGATATAGAGGTAATCTAAAACATATGTTGTTTTTTTCTTTATTATGAAATGAAAGCATAGGCACTGCAGTACATTTTAGCTGTTTGTTTTTATGTGTTGGATTTAGAAGAAATGCTAACATGCTACTTGAAATAATTTAATATTTGCAATAAAAAGAAATAGTTTGGCTACAAAGTGTTCAATTTATCCTTAGCAAATACATTTAAGCTTTTTGTTATATGCTTCAGGTTCAATCAGTGCTTTGGTGTGCTGGGGGTACTTGATCGAATCCATGGCACTGATACTTTATTCCGCAACACCCAAGCATATGCTCGTCATATCATGATGCTGAGCTTGGTTCCAGCGCGAGAATTGTTCCCAGAGTCAGCAAAATGCAAGGCCAAGTAGTTAAGGTTTGTGGCTAAATTAACTCTTTGACTACTTTTAAGGATATGCAAACTAACATTGCCAAGGCAACAAAATTTTATAACAAATAGTTTGTGACTATCTCTTTTGGTGACTTGAATGAAGACTTATGCTAAATTTTGACCATCACTTTTGAAACATTATTGAATAGAAGGTCCATTCTCCATTTGATAGGATATACTGGTTCTACAGTACATTTGTTACAAAACTTGGCTGCCATTAGCATGGCATGGCCCATGTGACCTTCACAGATTTCCCTGTGTGCACACCCTACATCTGTTCTGTTGACACACATACATTAGTATTACGTCTGTTCTAGTCCAGTTCACACATGAATAACATTAGGAACATTTAGAACTGTTTAGTTTTGCTTGAAGTGCTTTCAAAATGCAGTATACAGTACCACAAAGAGTGTATATGGACGATACAAATGCACTTACATCATCTTGTAAGGAAGTGTAAGACAATTTGAAACTAAATATCCTGGCATACATGTTCCAAGTAGAGAGGCGATTCATTTGCTTGTAAATAAATTCACGGAGATGGGATCAATTTGTGATAAGAAAATAAAGGTAAACATGCATGTGCTTACAGAGCAGAAATTAGAAAAATCGGAAAAATAAAAGAACAAAACTAATTAAAACAAAATATCAGGAAAGAAATTAACGATATTTTATAAGCTGAGCTAACACGTGTGAATGAAAATTTCCTCAGAAGATGCTGTAGATGTATTGATGCACATGGATGGAATTTCCAATATCTCCTGTGATAAGGTATGTTTTTTGTTTATTCTGATAATTGTTATTATGATTTGAGATTTTATTTGATATCCATGCATGTGTAACTGCCAGCCAAATGTACAGTATGTGACCAAAAGATGTACCGTGCACCTGACAGGCAAGTGTTGTAGCATACTTACTGTATATTTATGCTAAAGTGATACATAATGCAGATTTTTTTTTAATTTTAGGAAAGTTATAAGGTGTACATAAGTTTTTAATAAGCTTTTTTTCTTTCTCTCTTTTTCACTATTTCTCATATTGTTGTATGTTTTATCTAGGAGTTCATCAATATAAACCACATATAGTAAAATCGCTTTACTGCGTAGATCACAGTAGATTTGGAACTTTTAAGGATTATGGGAGTACACTTGATTTTGCATACAAGAAACTATAGTGAGGGAACATAGATTGGTTCAACTTAGGAAAAGGCATGAAACAAGAAAATAAGAAAATAAAATATTTACACATATCTGTACTCTACAATTATTAAAGATGTTCAAAAATATGACAATTATAGCCAAAAGGAAATTAAAGGAAGGACAACAATAGGAAGTACAGCTATGATGAAATTGAAGAAAGTGATGAAACACACCAAGGTTAAGAACAAAGCATAATAAAAATGATATGTCACTTATGGCAGGGAAAATTGGGCTACAAGTTTTTAGAGATAGAAGAAGAGTCAATGTTTTTGAACTATGGACATGGAGACGACTGATCAGAATTGCTTGGATGGATAAAAGAACTAATAGATGAGTGCTGCAAGAAATAAACCTACATATTCTGTAGAATATGAAGAGGAAGCTAAAATACTTTGGACCTAGAATGAGGGCAAATGACTCAGAACATGATGGCATGCTAGGGCTAGTAAAGGTATCAAGAAAAAAGTGAGGGAAACAAGAAGACTTGATAAGGTGAAAGAAGACACCACTCAAATCACCAGAATTGGAAGAAAGGTGCAAGATAGGAAGGAATGGCTGAGTTATTAGTAAGAAGACCAGAAATAGAGAACAAAACCATTTACACCAGATTACAGGAAAAGGTATTGGTAAACCACTCCTCAAGAGTCCATACCTAGAAAATCCAGGATTGGATCACCTCCTGACCTGTTTGACTACTACTACTACCATCGTTGAAGCCATTTGTCCATGCTGATCATATTCTTTTACATACAGTAGAGCCCTGATTAACTAATATAATGGGGAAGTGGGGTTGATGGTGAGCCAAAAATAATGGATGATCAGTAATGTTGCATCTTCTGCATCCAGAGCTGTTTAGTATCAGGCAGACAACATATGAAAACCAAATTTAGCAGAATTTCAAGTTAATGTTGTTTATAGGTTATGAAGTTGTTACCTACTACATATGCATAACTTTCGTAACAGATGAATAAAATGAGAAACCAGTGCTTTATATGCATCTGGATAGTTGGCTGTGTATTTTATTTCAGAATAAATGAGGACACAATAACCACTCCCCAAGAGACCATACCTGTAAAACCCAGGATTGGATCACCACAAGTATGCTTGACTTGAAGAGCTATTACTATTATCTTTGTTGAAATAAATGATTTACCATTGCCTTCCCCTATGATCTGGTGTAAATTAGTTTGATGAAATATGGCTTATTCAATTGCCACAACCTGAAATAACTATTAAATATTAAGCTCATTCAATTCAGCAGTATTAAATTAATCATAAAATCGCAATATATTTTGTAATATACACTTTTAACAAATACAAAGTTCTGCCTCAAGAATTTCAGGTGGTAGTTAGCCACATAACTCAAAATAACTATTAAAGCATAACCTCATGCAATTCTGAAATATTAATTTAATCTTAAAATCTGGATATGTTTCTTAATATATTTATTTAACAAATATACATTTCTGTTACAGGTGGCAGTGTGCCACATACCTAACCTTACATAATTATTAAAGCATAACCTTATGCAGTTCTGCAATATTAGTTAGCCTTAAAATATGTTTCATAATGTCTGTCTAACAAATAGTGTAAAGTTATATCATAGAATTACAATTGGCAATGTGTCTAATAAATAGTATCAAATATTACTGAAATTAAATTTCACCAACTTCTGGGGATTAGAATGTGATTTTAAATGCTGATGAATAGTAATGGATATCTAAAACTGAATTAGTATAACAGAATTATTTGATGCAACATTATTTATGAATATGTACACTCCATTTTCATTCACTCATTAATAGTCACATGACTTCCCCTTCCCACATACAAGTGGTTAATTTTGGAAATTACACTTCTGGATTTACATCGCTTCTGCTCCCTTAATGACACTGAACTGACTAGTGTTCTTGTGCTTCTAGCCAGGTAAGTAGATGAATTGACTCTATTTCGAAGATGCACATCATCTTCGTCTTCAGGTTTGCCCTGAAGATGATGCACATCTTTGAAATGTTGGAGTTAATACATCGTCAGGAAAGTTTCAGTTCTTACTTTAACACTGGACTGCTTCGCCACTTGGCAACCTTCCTGTGATCATAGCAATTTCCTACTTTCTTAAGTTGGTATGATTTAGCAGGATTATGCAGCACCTGGGCACAAAGGGTGCAACATTATTAGGTAATCTGTCTTAATATAAACAGTAGGAATTACACAAAAGAAGTTTACTAAATACATGTATCCTGAAATTGGTCTCGGGCTTCCAGCCAGATGATGAAGGATATAGACTCCAATGTTTGAAAGACAGGGGAAATTGAACTGTTGAGGAAGTACTGCACTCTTATTTATAGGAAGATGGCTCTTGTAGACAGTGCCAAACAACAGACGAAGCGATTGGCTTGGCTACTTCGAAGGTCTTTACATAAAACTACACTGTGATATAGATGAACTCGAACATAGACCCTAGAAAAATTGACAAAACTTCAATGCAAGCTGTCTTGCAGGTTTTAGTGGATTTCTTCCCATGAAGACGCTTTAAAACTGGTATCCAGGTAGAACTAAGCTGAAGTCTAGAGTCACGATTTAAGTTGTTATTTTCTGTGGACATGGCTAGGATCTATTTTACTCTCTTATCCCAATAGTGGGAGCACTTAGCTATTAATGTGATATCTTCAAAATTTGCTCTGTGGCCAGATTCAATAGTGTTCAGCCAGGCCAGATTTTTTTGCTTGCATTAGTGTGATGCTCCTTTGGTGTCCAGAAATACAGGTAGTTACTATTTGTCCCATATAACAAGCACCACATTCATAGGGAATACAGTACACTTCAGGTTTTCTGAACTTTAGATCTTCTTGTATGCTTTGGTTAAGTTCCTGAGTTTTGGTGGATATTTTTGGACTGGGAATTACATTCCTTGTCCAACCATTATAATATATATTTATAATATATATTTTCCTAACAATTTTCTATATGCCCTATAGGTAATCCATCACCTTTCTTTTTTCCTTTCTTGAAGTTTAACATTCTTTAACCTGGTAATTCATATTGAACAATGAATGAAAGAGACTGGCAAAATGAGTTCAAATGAGCCTGGAGTCCATAGAGCTTAAAATTACTCAATATTTTTGTTCTTAAGATAAGGAAAAACCCCAGAAGAAATCTTATATGAGTCATTTATGCTTACCAAGATTTGAATTCAGGAGCATTTTAATGTGAGGCAGACAGCTACCTCTACATGATGAAGGTGGGCATCAGTTTCTTTGTTCTCAATGATGAGATACTTAGGAAGTATATCTACAAATATTATCTTCTGTATATTCATAAAATTGTGTTGTAGCTGTTTTATTTTTTGTATAGCTTAAAGTCCTTTAACCTGGTAGGTCATATCAGACAATGAATGAAATCAGTGAAATGGTACTCAAATGACCTCGGGGTCCATGGAGCTTAAACTTACTCAACATTCGTCTTCTCAGGATAAGGGAATATACTGAAAAAAACTTTATTCCGGTTCTCTCACCCCAAGTGAGATTTGAACTCGCGATCTCTTGAATGTGCACTACCAAGGTGGGCTTAGTTGTTGCTGCTAAACTAAAGATTCTATTTTCTTTATTTTCTTTTTCCCTTCATTTTGTTACTTTGTTGTTCATCACATGCTTTGCATCAATTAGACACTGGATTATATATTATTTGGGATTTAGTAGGCTGTATATATGAAAAGTTCATTGACTGTATTATCATATCATTTTTTTTATTGTGTTTAATGCCTATTAAGGAATCAAACACAGTTCATTAAATAATATGCTAAGTTGATATGGAAAAGTCAAGGTTTAATAAAACTATAAATATTTTACTGACCAATTACTACTGATTCAGTTGGTGTGACTTAATGAAGGTAGGAGAATGCCCTCATATAAAAGTTACTGGCATTTATTGGATGAAACAATTACAACTGAAGTAGGTATAAAATCAATAGGATTTATGCAAACATCTTAGATAACTGTAATATTATATTAAGTAACCTAGGAAAGCAAAAAGTGCTTAAATATCAAAACATTCAATTCAAAGTTTATATATATTTTCAGATTTATCATAAACAGTATGAAAAATAACAGATATTATTACTTGAAATTTATGAGGATTTTTGGGCAGTAATGTATACTATAAGTTAAGTATTCATTTGAGTTGATTGTAACACATTTCTATCACTTACATGTTTTAATTACTTAGGGCATGTTTCACATTGCTTCCATTATTAACTTTTCAAATGTTTTAAAAGTTCATAATGGAAGCGGCAGTATTTCCTAAACCTAAGTAATTAAAACATGTAAGTGGAAATGTATTACAATTGACTCAAATGAATACTCAACAAATATTATACTTATTTTGTAATATTTTCTGTTGGCTTCATTACAGCAGGAATGTCATGGGAGAGTATAAATGGAAAAGGATATACAATCACAGTGCAACAAGAGAGAATATTTTGATTAGTTATTTTTTTTTATTATTGCTGTATTGCATTATATTATTTGTATTATTGTATTATATTAAATTAATTTGTTTAATTCATTTTTTTACCAAAATATAACTCCTATATGTCATGAAGTCTGAGGAAATTCCATAAAATATTATAGAATTAAAGATAGTGTTTTCTTTTATAAAACAAAAATGTGTTACTTTTGTTTTATGTATTTGCTTTTATGGAATGATTGTATATCAAGTACTAATTAAGAGGTATTTTTTTGTTTCTTAATAAATCACCTTCTGTTTTCTCTCACTTGAATAAGAATCTTTTATTTATTTATATATATGCATTGGGGAGAGAAATTTTAATATCTAAAAGTTATGATGTTTCTGAGTAACAATGGGAAAAAATCATAACTTCCAACACTTCATTCCACAGGTTATTTTGCTATGTAAGCTACATTAAGTAAGAGAAATTTGGATATCTAAAAGTTACAGCCTTTCTGAGCAACAAACGGAAAAAGATGTAACTTTCAATACTTCATTGCATGGATTATTTTGCTATTTAAGCTACACTTACTCTTATTGCTAATGATTTCAATATCTCTCTGTTGTATGCACCTTAATGGAAGCAATTTGAACAACTGCTTAAGACAAGGCAAAATGGACCTGCCATTCTGGCGAGTTTGCAACTCAGTAATAGCAGTCATATGAGGCCTATGGTAAAGAATGGGAAGGGCCTAAGTGTGATGGTATATGCAGATGATGGTGGGGTTAGATTTGGCTGCAGTTCCATAGGTTCTGCTTTTTGTTCTTATAGTATTGATATAAATTCATATAATTATGGCATAAAATACCTTCAAATATATGTACTTTATTTTTGAAGGCCATTATAATATGGAAATATGGCGGCACCGTGACTGAGTGAATTAGAATGTTCACCTTTCACTAAGACTACCTGGATTCAATCCCAGGGGACTGCATGTGGATTTTCTCCAGCTTCCCTTGCCATTCATCCCATAAATTCCTTCATCATCATCTTTCTTATCATCCATTTTGCTATTGTTTCATATCATTTACTTTCTCTACACATACTATATACATAGTGTATAGAGAAGGTATAGTATTCTACTAAAAAATTCAACACCAAAATTTCACTGAAAATACATGTTTTGAGACCCCAATCCAAAAAAGTATTTTTAGAAAAAGGTGAAAGGCATGCACATGCATGTGCAGCATAGCTCAGAAATGAAAAAAATCTGTTAAATAACAAACTTAGTCTTTAAATTTAGTATCTCCCAAGGATGTGACACAAAGATTTTCAGGCAAATCCCCATACCCCTAATTACCCTTTACATTGACAAATGTTTGAAAATTTTGATTTTCTCAAAAATGGCTCTAACAGTTTAGATTAAAATATTAGATATTAAGAATATTTACTGGACAGATGGGAATAGCCTCTGAACACCTCTTTATTCTGGATGAATTCTGCTGAATCTTGCATAACTGGTAAACCATATAACATACACAAAAACTGCCTATAAACATGTAGATCTCGTTAAAACACAATACTTATGTCATACATATTTTTTGTTAGGGCTGACCATTTCTGAGATATATTCCTTTTTATTGGTTTCAGCTTTAAAATACTTATATTTTTCTCATAAAGGGATTTGACAACTCCTGGCCATACAAACAAAGGAATTTCAGTCACAGTTGTAAAAAGAATTGACTATTGCTTTAACCTATGGGACTCCCTTATTTCCCTTCCACTTACAAGGAAGCAAGTAATAAGACCATTTGTGCTAACGTTTGTCTTGATTAGCATGAAGTAGATAGAAGAGTAAGCTTTCTAACAATAATTTGTTAGAGAGATGTAGAGAAAGTCGTGTGAATGGAACATATTTGTTCACATTCTCATACCTGGTAATAGACCAATCCTTGTTCCGATTTCTTCATTCTATGATTAAATGTTGTTGGCTTTGACCCTAGACACCCACATGTAAGTTCTACTTAAGGGGAGGGTAAGTTACTAAGTTCAGTCACAATATGAAAGTAGTAAAAACATTGTTAAAATGTTTTAAAAATACTTGCTTAGAATTTGTTTTTGCATATTTGCAAAGCAGCACTTGAAAGGTTAATATCAGTTCAGCATTTACAGATGCTTTCATCAAAGTGAGCATTATCTATACTACGAGAGTTGAATGAAAAGTAATGCCTCCACTTTCGTTAATTGGGTTTGGATAGGAATATTTTAATAAATCAAATGGAGAAATAAGCCTTAGAATGTGACCTTTAATTACCAATGTTCTCTTTTCCACATAATCACCAGCCAATTGGATACATTTCTGCCAACGATGAACAAGTTTTCTGAAGTAAGAAGTTGACACTCTTGTTTCCACAATCACAGTCTCACAGTTCTCTCAATGTCTTCATCAGAAGCATATGATGTCCCCGCAGATTGTCTTTCATTATCGGGTACAGATGGAAGTCAGATGGTGCTAAATCTGGACTGTATGGAGGATGCCTTAAGGTGGTGAGATTCAGTCTCTGAAGTTCTGCTGTGGTGGCACTTGAAGTGTGTGGTTTGGCATTATCATGCTGCAGGAAAACATTTCCCTTTTCCTTTTGGACCCTTGTTAGCTGTCGTTTCAGAGTTTGCAGTGTTGTGATGTAATCCTCTGAATTTATTGTTGTTCCACGATTAAGGAAATCAACATGGATAAGCCCATCTGCATCCAAGAACACTGTGGCCATGATTTTTCCAGCTGAGGGCTGCATCTTGTGTTTCAATTTCTGGGGATAAGTCTTAGTGTCGATATTCCATAGACTGATGCTTCATCTCCAGGTCATAATGGTGTACCCACATTTCGTCTCCTGTCACAATTGTATGGAGAAAGGCGTCACCTTCATTCTCATAACGCGAAAGGAGTTCCTGGCAAATTTCAAGTCTGTGCGCTTTCATTTCAGGAGTCACATCCAGCGTATCCATTGTGCATAATTTTCTGATAGCCAAGCAAAGCAGTAATGTGACCCACACGTTCTTACGAAATGCCGGTTGTGTTTTGTTTGCAATTTCTCTCTGAGTGATACGGCAATCATCCTGAATCAAGCTGTCAACATTTTGCTTGTGAAACTCTGTGGTTGCTGTTGCAGAATGTCCAACTCTTTGTTTGTCACACAAGTCAGATGTTCGCACCTCAACATCTTTAAACTTATGCACCCAACGATGCACAGTACTCACATCAACACAATCACATAAACTGCTTTCATTCTCTGATGAATCTGCTTTGGGGTGACACCTTCTGATGTCAAGAATTCAATGACTGCATGTTGCTTAAATCACATTGACCCACTGTCTGCGCAGGGTTCCATACTTTACACTGTAACAACACAACTGTTCAATGGTAAGGCTTCCCGCCAACTGGAGCTGTAGAGAAGAGGCTAAGGAACAAGCCAGTATCTGCCGCTTACCAATGCTGGCATCTGTTGAAGAGTTATGAAGGTGAAGGCATTACTTTTCATTCAACTCATCATTATGCTTCTGATGAAGACGTTGAGAGAACGTGAGACTGTGGTTACGGAAACAGAGTGTTGACTTCTTCCTTGACGGCTTCAGATAACTTGTTCATCATTGGCAGAAATGTATCCAATTGGCTGGTGATTATGTGGAAAAGTGAATATTGGTAATTAAAGATCACATTCTAAGGGTTATTTCTGCATTTGATTTATTAAAATATTCTCATCCAAACCCAATTAACGAAGGTGGAGGCATTACTTTTCATTCAACCCTCGTATATAGATAGAGAAGGTCATGTCAAAGGAACAAATCATATTTATAAATAGCAGTTGCCAGTTGCCATGCTTAACTTAATTGGAGATTGTTATCCATATCTTGATATTGATCAGGCTAAAGTCATCAGTAAACACCAACTATTGGGAGCTTTCAATTCAATAAAATTTGTATAATTTATATATATAAAAAGAAGCAAAATCCAAACAATGAAATCAAAAGTCAAATGAATTCCATCAATGGTGCCTTTCTCTTGTTATTTTACTTCAGCTTTCTCTGTCTTTTACCACAGGCACATTTGACTGCAATTGCTGGGTTCAACTTTGCAAAATTTGATTTTAAATGAATGGCCAGTCAAATTTGTCTCATCTTAATGATCATAGTTAATTGAATCACTTTGATTGTCATACCTAAGAAAAGGATATGAAATATTGTTTAGGAATTAAAGGAAGAGTAGCATTTGTAGCAAAAGAATACAACAATTAGGGGTTAAATGGTAATTAAGCTATTTGCAGGAAGAAAGTAGCTTACCAAAGGTATTTTTTCAACAAATAAATATTCAAATATAGTGTCATATTTATGGCGTGCTATCAGCCGAGGATTCATACACAGTCTGTAATTTCTGACTGAAGTAGCTAAAAATTAAAATTAATTTAAATAATATTGCTTTGTAAATTTGTATAACCTTTGCCATTTTCATATTATAATCTTGTGAAATCTAGTTCATCTTTTTGTGTTTATAACATTAAACTTGGGTTGTTTTATAATAAAAGAGGATATTTTATTATGGTGTGGAACTAAAACATATAATAGTGGTTGGAAGCACAGTGCCAAATTTGAATAATTTGATTCCACAGTTGTAATCCACATAATAGATCTTCAGACTACCATACAAATAACCTAAATCTTAAGCTTTCAAATCTATTCCTTTAATTACCTAATATACAAAATGTATTAAGCATATAAATATAAAGGTCTTTAGATATACTAGAATAAAGTTACAAGTTTTTGAAAATCTTTGTTTAGCAACTTTGGAAGATGATGAATTTTGGTGCAGCAATTGGTTGTGTGCATGCTATGGGACATAGCAACCCACATCATAAAGATTACAAAGACAGGGTCAACTGCAACCAGAAGTGGTTGTGTCTGGTGATCTTGGTCTCTCCTTTCAATATAGGCAGTGCCAAAAGCTTTAATTTCTTGTACTATCCTTCTTAGAATAATTTTCATAGGCAGACTTTGCTTTCCAATCAGATATTATAATTAATCATTTGTGTGGTTGTTATAGCAATGATGCTTTGCACATTCAAATATAAAATATTTCTTCTTTAGGTAAATGCATGGTAATTATTTGTTGACAAAATTATTGTTTGAAAAAATAAATGGAGTTTAAAGAAATGAAGATGCCGTCTTTTTCAAACACAAAATATTTATTTCTCAACATAGTCCCATTATAGGGATATACGTTAACCCCAATGTTGCTCTGTCATTTTTTTTAATATCTTCTATAAAAAAAAAAAAAGAAGAAGAATTATTGTGTTCTGCTTTGTCTTGAAGATGAACAAGAAGAAATTGTTGGAGCCAGGTAGGGGGAATATTATGGGGAGATTCAGCAGCAATGTCATGCTGTTTGGCACAACTCTGGATGACGGGATGAAACAGCACCTTCTTCACCAAATAAGCCATGTCTTCTTCAACTTCTTGTCGAATCAGGCCGATAACTTACTGCAATATTGTCCAGTATTTATTTTTCTATGAAGTCAAGTTTGATACCCTTTGCATTCCAAAAAATCATTGCCATCATTTTTCCAGTCGATGGAACTGTCTTTGTCTTCTTTGGAGCAGATTCATTGGAAACAACCAATTTTGTTATTTATTTTTTTATAGTGTTTAATGTCCACTTTTACTACTTGAGGCTGCAGGCAATGATACTGATGATGCATGGAATGCGAAGGCAGGGGAAACTGGAGAACCTGGAGAAAACCTACCCCTTGCTGCTTTGTCCACCACAAATCTCACATGCAGTCGCTTGGGGTTGAACCTGAGCTGTATAGGGTTTTTATTGTTGCTTGATTTTTGGAGTATAATGATGAATCCAAGTCTCATTGATGGCGATAACTTGACATAGAAAGTCCTTTGAATTTTGCTTAAATATTACCAAACACAGCTTCAAAGTTGAAAGCTTGTTGTCTTGTTGACCACTTTAAACAATCGTGGCACCCATCAGGCTAACAACTTTTTCATCTCCAAATTATGTATTGCTGATCCCAAAGACACACCTGTGACATCTGCCATTTCGTGAACTCATTTAAATTATCATTAATAGAGTTCTTTCGATTATTTCCTTAGTAACCACATTTGCTGGACATCTCGGGTGCTTCTCATAAAAATCAGATATTTGACCACATTTAAAGTCATTGAACCAATGTCTAACTACTGTCATAGATGGCAAAACATCCTACAAACGGCATCCAATTTCATTTTTTCTCCTCGTAAGTTTTCCCATCCAAAAGTAAAAAGCAAATCATTGAACCATACTGCACTTTTTCCATTTTAGCAAAAATACATTGAACAACTAACTAAATATCTGCCAAATCCAAACTAACCCATGAATCGGTAATCAAATTTGTTTTGAGAGCATGTAACAATTGACAGTACACGATGGTAACACCAACTTGCCTTAACAACATATATTTTGAAACATGGTTTATTCACTGAACTACCCTTGTAAAAAGGGTAAATTTATAGGTTTTCATGAATATGAAAAAAATAAATAAGATTAAAAAGGCTTAGGCATGCATATTAAATTCAGCTTCAACTTAAATACCAAGTTTGGTGTGTATAACTTTTGGTTTTTTAATTATTATATTCTATCTCCCCCAAAGTGTACTATTTTGGCCCAGGGGTTCTCAAAACATGAATTTCTAGTGAAATTTCAATATAAAATTAGTGGGTGTAATATAGTTCCTCTACTTATTATAATAAAAAACAAAGAAAGAAAGAAGGAAAGAAAGAAAGAATAACGTTGAAGTATTTTAATATGAATGCAAGAATTTTATTTCAACTTATATAACTATACATTTCACACAAAAATAAATTTTGATCACAATGATATATATTATTATTTCTCTTTCCCTGTATCTGACAAATTATTTAGTTGCCTCTGGCATAAAATATACAACACCATGATTGATGATATATTCACATGCCAGAATCACTACTTGCCTAGCATGGCTATGGTCAGTAATTTAGGTACACCACTCCTTTTATCATCGTTTTCCTTAGTCTGTAAAATATAAGTAATCCCTCCTTTTATGCAAGGGTTTTCACTTAAAGCGATTTAAAAAATGCTGATTTTAATACTGAACAAATAACATAAATAGATGCATCTGTTTAAAACTATTTTTTTTTTGTTTACCTTGAAATAACTCATATCATTCACATTCACTTTATGCGTTTTTTGTGTTATGTGATAATTAATGAGAACCAATTACTTGCATAATGCAAGGGACACGTAAATTATTGCTTATTTTAGTAGTAGTACTTGCCAGTTTACTGGGATACTAGCTCCAACCCACCAGATTTCTTCAGAAATAGTTCCATAACAGCTTGCGTGACATTTTCATGAACATCCTTACAAAGCATACAAGGTAACTGTTTTTCTATGGACATTATTGACAGAGAGGATAATCTTTCTTGGCCCATTGTAGACCAAAGTGTCAAGCCAAGTTATTACCTGGCTAAAAGCCCGAGAAGATTTTGAATTAACACGTCGCCAGGAAAGCTATAGTTCTTATTTATCCATAGACTTGTCTTGTATTAGGTTAAAAAGAATGTTGGTATGAGCAAATATTGCCAAAAATATTTTGAGCAGGAAGACAGTATTCAACCGAGTCAAAAAATAAAGAAGACCTTATGGTTTAACCAATGTATCAGGTTCTCAATCAACTTGTTTTTTGGTTCCGTCATGAATTTAAAGAATAAAATCAGGCTATCTCGTTGCTCTTGTACAGTGTTGACAAGGCATGAATTGAAGTTCCAACATGTTGAAGCCGCTTTTGGTAACTTTTTATTCATAAAAGCATGCAAAGTTTCCATTCTTTTAGTGAGAAAAGAAATTAGGGAGCCCTGATAGAGTTTGAATAATTCTGCACTTATCACTACACATCACTGTCTGTTGCAGAACCAAATTCAGAATATGACAGTAGTAGTGAACAAATAATTCCTGTGGAAATGCCACTTTTACTTTAGTTGCTGACCACCTAATTGACCAGATATTATGGCCACACCATCATATGTCTGAGCGACAAGTGTCTTACAAATTTAAATTCTTTACTGTTGTAAGTACATGGTTGTAAAGATCCGTCTGCACCGATGTCTGTAAAGCCCATGATCCTTTTTGAACTTCACCTGATTTGTCCACATAGCGTAAAATGGTAGAGGTTGAGATTTGTTCACTATGTCTGAATACTCGTCTAAAAGAATAGCCACAAAATTAGCAGATGCAAGTTCTTTTGTTCTACAGCTAACCAAACACCCCTAACAGCTTTGATTAAATCATTCTGATTGGAGAACAAAGTGCCCTGGAAAACTGTAGCATTTTTTAAATGATCATTTAAAAGTTGATCATACGTACTGAGTAAATCCAATGTCTCTACGTAATTACCTCTATTAAATAAACTTTCTGACTCGTGTCCTCTAAAAGCTAATTCCTGCTTCCCTAAGTGACAAACAACATCAATGAATCTATTCAATATTTCTCTGTTCTTTTTACCATATCATTATGCTTTGAAATTTGTAATGATTTCTGAGCATTTAGCTGCAGGTCTATTCACATGTTGCCAAAATTACAAAGAGTGAAAGCACAAAATATTTTATTTTTTGTTTTTTCATGCTTACTTAATAAACCAGTTAGAGAAACTATATTACCAAATCCTTCTTAAGAGCCTATGGTACTGCTTTTGTCGTTACTAAAAGGAATACATGGCCAACAATAAAGTTTGTTTAATTTGGGGCAACCAGTTAATCATTTGTACCTAGAATAATTGCTAGTGAGAAATGTCTGTTATACTCTCATTTTCTGTCTCTACATTATGTAATCAGACCTGGTAGTTCAGAGTGGGCCTGCCGTTGTTTTTTATTTTAAGTTTTTAAGAAAATTCAAAACTCTGAAATCCAGTCTTTAACACATGCGCTAATGCAGTCACAAGAACCACTAGCTTCTGTAACATTTGCATCGGTCATTTTCACAAAAACTTACAAGCAAAACAACACTAATACAGACTAAAAATGATTGTCAATCACAAAATTTAGCAGTGCATTTCAAGAGCTAATGGCTGGCAACTAAGCTTCTTTCCTCTTGCCTCTCTAGCATAGAATTGTGAGTGCATGTCCATTGTTTCAACTTGTGATGGAGTAGATGTGCACGCACACCATTGCTGGCCGCTAGCAGAGAATGTTGGGAGCATAGTTATCATTTTAACTCGTGGTGAAATAGATGTGCGCGCACATTTAACTGCACAAACTTGTGATTATTTCGTATTTAGCATGATTACATACAAAAATTCTGATTATTTTGCATGTTAATTGAGAGTTGTTTTGAACCCTCTCAAGTTTAGTATACTGGCTGTGTATGCAGTGTATAGGAGCATTTGCCACTTTTGCTTAGACATTAAACTTCAGCTTATGGTGATTGTGCCATTTATTTAGATAGCTATTCTGAACAGTTTATATGTTTAAAATGTTGAAATTTTTCTTTTCAATTTTTTTTCTTATTTTTCCCAATAGTTCACTAAACCTTTTGATCTCTATTATATTTCTAGTTTTCAAAAGTCTTAACTTAATCATCTCACTCATAGCTGCAGCCATCTTGATAGTATTAATGGATCCCTCCATAATTTAGTGTATATATATCTCTCAGCTTACAGGCAATTGTTTTTGTATTCTGTATTTGATAACTGCAGTTTGTTGTATTACAAAATTGAAACATATTGTATGTGAATTTTGCAGTTATATATAACTTTCAGGAGATTGTTTTCTGTTTTTGGTAATTTATATTTGTTTGTTATATTGATGTTTAACAGCTAAACCTCTCCCAACCCTTCTGTACCTGCATTGTACCATATCAGTTATCCATGTTTGTTAACCAACTTTAACCTTCTTAAAAATATGGGGTAACACTAATAAGATAAAACTTTTTGCAGAAAAACAGTCATCTGGCCCTGCATCTCAGAAGTGGACAACAGCTTTGGGAAACAGTGAGCCTGGTTTTGTATTTGTGCACATCAAGAACAAGATCACAGGCCTTGGGAAGGGAAATATAAACTTTTCTTATTACATGTTTCCATTATCATTAATATCTACCTTAAAACTGTACAGTAGTATTTTGCTGGACTAATTGCACATAGCAGTGATATAGCATTTTGAGAAATGTTTTGGGAGATCATTTATTTTGTATATGTTTAGAAATCTATCATACTCATGTTTGTATTTTTCTGTTATGTCTTATTTTATTTGGAAGAGAATGAGTGAGTAAATGTATGAACATGCATTAGTGAAAAAGTTTGTGCCTGCATGTATGTGGAATTATGTAACAAGTTATGTTGGCCAAGAAAAATCCTTTGGGTCCACTTGAAAATATCACGTTTTCTTGACTGTATAAAATAAATTGAAAAACTGAATTAGTAATATTGATGTTCATAAAAAGAAAAACTCATTAATATAAAGACTGTTTTCAGAATATTTTCATTAAGGCATGGACGTACTGCATTACATGCTTTCTATATTTAAACTATTCATAAAACAGAAGTTAGCTACAGAAAACTGTATATGTGATTGATTAAAATTGGCAAGCAATATTGTTTGTTTATATATAGCCTTGTATTTCATCTTAGCAGAAATGTAATTTCTAGAGCTGTAAAAGTGGCATTAAAATGTATGGTTAATAAACTATTATTATTTAAAAAGTATGCAGAATTAAGGAAAATTGAACTACCTATGTCTACATTATTAATATTATGTGTTGTACCAAACTATATGGAATACACAGTAATTTTGAAATCACACATAGAAATACATTATATGCCTAAAAATTCCTTATCTTCTTTACACATCCCCTTTAAATTTATAATTGATTAAGGTTTTTGCAGTTAACATTCACAAGGAGTAATTGTTGTACTGATTTTAAATTAGGTGAGGTTAGTACTGAAAGTTTTACTTTCAAGCAAATTTTGCATTTAGTCCAAAAATTATTTGAAATGCTGATTTGTATGTCTCAGATGCATAAAACGGAAACACATAAACAAGCAATAACATATCATTTTTCTAAACATTATGGGTTACTTGCAAAATCAATGTTTAATTAACTTCTGATGATAATTAATGTCTAAATTGCTGCCATTATACTCTCATAAGTGATTTAGACCCTCTTTAATGTTAAACCTTACCAATGTCTTGTATAATGTGTGGCATGAGAGCAAAGAAATAAGATGAAGTTCACATGTTTTTACTTTATTTAGTGCACAATAAATAGGTAGAGAAGGTATTGCATTCCGCCCAAAAATTTGATACCAGGATTTCACTGGAAATCATTTTAGGTTGCCCTGTATCCAAAAGAGCAATTTTAGAAAAAATATGTGTCCATATGTCAGTTGAAACAATAATTCAAAAATAAAAAATTAGTTAAATACCAAATTTGATATTGAAGTTCAACACAAAGATTTAAAAAAAAATTACCTCACCCCAAACTACTCTTTGATTAAAAAACATTTCTAATGTTTTGAATTTTTCAAAAATGGCTTTAATGATTTTTATTAAAAAAAACTGTATATTAAAGATACATACATGACAAATAAAATGAAGTTGAATTTTCTGTGAAGATCTCTTCGTTCTAGATGACTTTTGCATAACTGGTAAGCCATAAGAGGTAGCAAAAACTTGCACAAAAAAGTAGATCTTGTTAAAACACCCAATTTATATTATACTTTTTTTTTTGTAGAGTAAGCCATTGCAGCATTAGACAGGTGAATATTATACCCTCACAGTAAGAGAGGTTACAAGGAAGCAGGGTTTATTTACAGAAAGAATAACTTTGCCTTGATGTACAGGAATTTTATTAACAAACTCTCCACACTACTGCTCCAAATATAAACCAATATGTAAGAGAATACATATTACTACTGTTTCTCTGGTTAACGATACCTATTTATTTACACAGAATATTGATAGTATAAATGTTAAGTGATGAGAATATACTCACATATGCAAATAATTACCCAATCCTCAATACCATGTATTAAGAAATGTACTAGTTGATAAAAGCTTTCACATGAAACACAACTTACATAGTGCATAAACCTTAAAATAAGTGGTAGGGTGGTAAGACAGAAATAAATACTGAAATTCATTACAATTGTGGAAAACAATAAACAATTTTAAATGTGGAAAGTTCAATATTATGCTAACTAATCAAAGGAAGCTCAAGATAATAGTAAGAAGAGTAGTACAAAATCTCAATTTACATTTGCAATGCTTGGATACAAAGCCCCACAGAGAAATATGCAAAATCTCTAAGTGGAAAAAAAATAAAAATTAAACCTTAAATGATGTAAAATCCACACTGTCATTGTAAAAACAAAATATCAAAATTAGTTGATGTATGAAAAATAGCAAAATATTTATTTATAATTGCCACAACTGGCACACCATGTTACGCAAAATTTTAATGAAGCCAAAATTTAAAGCTTGAATTTTAACTGTTGAATACATACTACAACAATGGTGGAGAATATAATTAAAAACAGTGGCAGTATTAAATTAAGCTAACCTTTTTGTATTAGCCAGAGCTTATACCCTGAGTGACACTATAGCTAATGCCAAATTGTAATGAAGCAAAATTTAAGAGAATATAAACTGTTAAATATACACCACAACAAGGGTAAAGATCATTCAAGTCAATGACTGCATTAACAAGCAAAACACTTTTGTTAATTGCCACAAGCTACAGCCTAAGTGGCACTATAGATTATGCCAAATTGTAATAAAGGAAAATTTAAGACTTGAAAGTACACTGTTACATGACACCTTTAAAATTTAGTATCTTCATATATGGGAGGTAACAAAAAGGTACATAGAAAATTTGGGAAAACATTTCTTGTGGATAGAGCATAAGAATTTTATATGAACATAGGTCCAGAAATTGTTTATTTCCTTTCTAGAGCATTTTTTCTGCAGCTGAACACCACATAAGGTCACTCAATGACAGAACCGTGGGGAAACAGGAAATCACAGCACATGTTCAAAATGGCCTCCATTAGCTCCAAAGCATCTGTCATCCCACCAACAGGTAGGCTCCCTAATGTGCTGAGTTAGGCCTGGAAAATGTTGTGTTGTCTAGCAGCCTTCCATAATACAAGTACAAAGAGTGTCTGCATCTGGAACTGAAGTTGCATAAATAAGAGATTTCAAATGTTCCCACAAATAAAAATCTAGTGGATTTAAGTCAGGTGAGTGTGACCACGGAATTGGTTCACCTCTTCCTATCCATTTACCAGGAAACTTGCTATTCAGAAATTGATGGACAGAAAGACTGAAATGAGGACTCCATTGTACATGTCTCGTCGTATAGCTAATGGAGTATCTTGCAACAAGACAGGTAAGTCATTCTGTAAGAATCTTCTGTACCTTTGTCCATTAAGACAGTGTGCTAATATATGTAGTTCCACTAAACAGGCACCAATAATCCTGGCCCAAACATTTACAGAGAATCAATATTGATGGTTTGCTGGAACAATAGCATGTGGATTCGCATCAGCCCGTACATGCTGATTGTGAAAATTCACAATCCTATCTCAGTGAAATGAATCCTCATGTAAACAGTGCACTTACAGCAAAATCTGGATTAGCAACTGGTTGAGAAACCATTCGCAAAACACTAATCGTGTGGGATAATCCGCTGGTGATAATGCTTGCACGCGTTATAAATGATGCGGATATAGTAGGTTCTCATGCTATACTCTCTCCAGATAACCATATGGTCAACATTATGTGTTACAGTTAATTGTCGAGTGCTGACATTACAGTCTTCATCAACAGCCTCCTCCTGTTGTGGTGTCGCCTTCCATGGTATAATGGTTACCATGCTAACTTCATATACCCAAGGTCGCAGGTTCAAACCCGGTGGAGGATGATGGATTTTTCCGGGTGTAAAAATCCTTAGTATAGCTTCCTTCGGAAGGGAAGTAAAGCCGTTGGTCCCGTGTTGTAGATTTATGGCATGTAAAAGAACCTCAAGCCTGATAGAGAGGCCTCTGATCAAAATTAAGCAGTCTTTCATACCCAATTTAGAATGGGACGCTGACAACCACAGTAGTTAAAGACCGTCCATAAATAATTTGTCATTTTTATTTTTTCTTGTTGTGGTGTTCTTGTTTTCTCCAGTCACGAGTAGCAGGCTTGAAGGTTCCATTTCCCCTCAGATGAATTATTTAAAACATTCTCCTATCTGGACAATGTGTGGAAATTTTTGTTGGTACAGTCATGGAAAAAATGATTGAGCGCTGTAACCTTTTCTAAGTATCGCTTCGGCCTCACGAAAGCACACAAAGTTACACAAGCTGGATTTACAGGTACACGTTTGCTATGCTCAAAACATGCTTTTATACAGCTAGGTAGGACGTAGTTTATTGCTTTATAAATAAAATAGCAACCAGGGAACAATCAAAATAATTTTTTTCGCGAATATGTACAGAAACACTAAAAAATAAGTACGACCTTGATAGTTGAGCTGTTCCCTACAGTTCTTTATAAACAGGGAAAAGAGTTGGATAGGTAAACACAGAGTCAGGTTAAAGAGTACATCGAGTACAAATGGCTCAGTCCTAAAGTGCTGAAAATCATAATGCTCCGTAGCGTACGTTCAAGCCCAGTTGCCCTCATAGGTTTTTTGTTTTGTTTTTAGTGAATATTAGTACTCTTTACAGCCGATGTAGATTACGTTATATAAATAATTCATTCTGTGAAATCTGAAATATTTTATTTGCTGTGCTCGCAAATTAGAAAACAAAGAAAAGCGCTGCAACCTGATCTCCGGATGCTTTTAAATGCAACAAAAGGCTAATAAACAAAGAGAAAAGAAATTCTAATACTTTGTGTGGTCCCCATTATTTGCTATCACTGCCCTCAATCTTCGGGGCATAGAATCCACCAGCGTTTGAAATTAATTAATGTATTCTGCTAATGAATCCCAAGCGTCTGTCATGGCACACCAGAGTTGTGTAGCATTACTCAGTCTTGGACCTCGAGAAAGCCTCTGCTTTACTTTCGTCCAAACATGTTCAATTAGGTTGAGATCTCTGACTTTGGATAGTATCTGCTCTAAGATGTTCGTGTGCTCCGAAAACCACTTTTGAACTTTGGCCGACTTGTGGACCGAATGACTATTCTGTTGGAATTTAATAATATCTACAGGATAACGCTTGGGCAAATGGAAGTAGAGCATTTTCTAGAATTTCAGAATAGGTTTCCCCATTTAACTTTCCATGATCACATTCCAGCATGCCTACACCTTCCGGAGATATCGATGCCCAAGCAGTAACGCTCGTTCGACCACTCCTTGCAGCTATTGTAACATTTATCAAGGAAATTCTGCAGGAGAAACATGAGCAGGGCAAAATAATGATGTCAAATCAAAATTGAGATAACTCAAACTGAAGTAATGGCTCCAGCAGTTCCAAGAGAAGTAATTATATATGACGGGAAGCTTTTTAGTTGGTGAAAATCCAACTCCCACACAGAACAATGTCTTTGAAAGATTAATTCAAAATCTTCTCGGGCTTCTAGCCAGGTAAAAACTTGGCTTGACACCAACGTTTCGAAGAAGTGCATCTTCCTCGTCTTCAGTTCACCCTGAAGACGAGGAAGATGCACTTCTTCGAAACGTTGGTGTCAAACCAAGTTTTTACCTGGCTAGAAGCCCGAGAAGATTTTGAATTAACACGTCGCCAGGAAAGCTTTAGTTCTTATTCTTTGAAAGATTTTTCCCTACTATAAAAAAACACACACACACACACTCCTTGCACGAGTGGCCAAATAACGCATATCATATCGAGTTCCACGAGGCTACAAACACAGTCGAATTGACATCTGCAGTAGAACGTAGCTTCGTCGGAGAAAACTACTTCGCTCCAATCGAAGTTCTCGTACTGTACAGTGAATGCCAACCTGTTAATTTTGTGGGCTTCAGTTAGCTCTTACATTTGACTAATCTATGCATTTGACCAACACAGAAAGAAACATAATAACGACAAAGGAATCAAGCTTATCACCAATAGTTGTAAACTTAGGCTACTATACATAATATACTAGCTGATTCGGCGAACTTTCTTCCGTCTTAGAAGCAATAAATGAGCAGATTTTGGACTTTATTTAGTTCAATTTTTATTAGGATAATAAACATAAATACAAAACATCAAGTATTTTAATGATTATTTATTGGTCGTGTATTTTGGTGCATGGGTTGCACTCTTCAGTGAAGCACCTTGTGATAGACAACATTTCTTGTTTTATTATCAGCCGCAAGAACAAATAACGCAGATGGTTTTCCGACCCGTGAACATGCCACTTATAATTGACCACGGGAAAAACGGATTTTCTAGATTCAGACCACAAATTTTCAAGGATTGGGCTTGTGATTTGTTAATGGTCATGGCGAATGCAGGACGGATCGGAAATTGAAGTCATTTAAAGTCAAACGGCAAATCGGTTGGGATCTTCGGGATCCTCGGAATGAGAATTTCCTCACCTTCGAATTTCCCTTTGAATATCGTCGCGTAAATCACATTGTTCATCAATTTACTTACACCAAACGCTTTCCGTTGCACAGTTTTGGTTGGTTTATGTTTTGAAGCATGATTACTACGGAGCCAATCTTTAGTCGTAAATTGTGCGGTGGTAAGCCAGGCACATCCAAGGAGTTTAAACATTTAATTGGATAGTTGCTCTTTACGTGCAATTTCATTCCCAATGTTTCGAATCCTTTGTCGGGAAAGATTCAATTGTCTTGGTCGCGGCATTGTTAATGATAATATCGGCACGATAAGCAAATGGAAACTCGAAACAAACACCATAGACAACAATGCGTTTTTCTATCTGTTGCGTTTTGTTATACCACGTTTTATGTCACGTCCCACGGAATCAGGATAAAAAGTATCCTACGTCCGTCTCCTGATTCTCAGCTACCTCCCCACCGATTTTCAGCCAAATCGGTTCAGCCGTTTTTGAGTTATAAATAGTGTAACTAACACGACTTTCCTTTATATATATAGATATCTGCATATTATCTAAGACTCAAATTATAACTAATATAGCGGAAACTCTGTATCAGTATAAATTAGGAATGAGAAATATAAAATGAATAGAAGAAACAACATAAATGAGAGAGAAAAAAATGTATGCTCTTGCAGAGGTTTGATCTTCGGTTCGGTAATTTTCAAAGCGCTTGCGTAACCTCCGAGCTATATTTGTATACGCTTAAAGGTCGTTGCTGCCACATTCATATATACCCTGTAATACTAGTCATGATTCTTATATGAGTCGCCCTCCGTGGTGTAATGGTTACCATGCTGACTTCATATACCCAAGGTCGCGGGTTCAAACCCGGCGGAGGACGATGGATTTTTTCGGGCGTAAAATCCCTAGCATGGCTTTATTGGGAAGGGAAGTAAAGCCGTTGGTCCCGTGTCGTAGATTTACGGCACGTAAAAGAACCTCAAGCCTGATAGAGAGGCCTCTGAGCAAAATTAAGCGGTCTTTCACACCCAATATAGAATGGGACGCCGAGAACCACAGCAGTTAAAGAGCGTACATAAATAGCATGCCATTTCCATGATTCTTATGATAGCGTGATTCATTTATCGTATTCAGGGTACTTCATGGTTTTTGAACCAGCTCATTGGTTGATTGGGAATTGGTTGCTCCACCTATATGTATAACTACCAATGAGTATAGCATCAGCTAGGAACACTTTCGGGTTTGTTTACTAATTGGCTAATGAAGAATGGGTAGCATGACGCTTGTTGCGAATTCTTTATCACGAACCAATACAAATGCGAAAAACGGTGCAAGACACATCCTGTTAATGCGTTCGACAGGCGATAACGTATGTCGCAGACACTTACGTAAGTTTAGCTGAATATTGGAAATAGCGACCAGTGTAAACCTCGCTGCAATACGAAGTGGGACATTCTGTTCTCAGAGTGCGCTCAATCATTTTTCCCATGACTGTACAAATGCTAAGCATGAGTTGTATTACCTTAAGCTAATTCATACATTAAATGAGCATCTGCCAATTCCACATTTGAGTACATATTCCAGTGCATGAAACACACCATAATCGTTGAACTGACACTTAGTACATTATTGTATTACGTTCCTTTATTAATAATTTTTTGTGTAGTATATTTTTGTCTATCTCATGTAGTTTATGCAATAGTCATCTACAATGAAGAGGTCTTCGAGGCTATTCTTAGAAAACTCAAGATTTACATTTTATTTGTCATGTAAATTTATTTAACATATGGTATTTTACCAAAATCATTAAGAGCCAT
This sequence comes from Hymenopus coronatus, assembly GCA_030762935.1. NCBI lineage: Eukaryota > Metazoa > Arthropoda > Insecta > Mantodea > Hymenopodidae > Hymenopus > Hymenopus coronatus. The sequence continues at coordinate 82,101,546 of CM060897.1, read as the reverse complement.
TTTTGAGGAAATAAAAATTTTAGATATTTTTTCCATGTAAAGTGTAGTTTGGAGTGGGGTGGAGGAATTTTCATCACATCTTTGTGTCATTTTTCTTTTTATTAAGGTGAACCTAAAATGTATATTTCCAGTTTAATATTAGTATCAAATTTTTGGATGTAATACAATACCTTCTCTAGCTGCTATATACATTGTAATGTGTTCTAGAGAAAGTGAAGATGTGCTCAGACTTTTTCAGTGTAATAAGCCAAAAATTACTTAATGACATTTCACATAGTGAAACAAACCTAATGAGTAGGTTATTATGAATGTAATTTACTGCATTAACTAGTGGTGCTGTTTAGGATATAGAATTGATGAATGCAGGTAGAATATTGAACTTGTGCTACTAATTAGAATGCACTATTACTCCATATGCAGTCCATTCAATTGTTCCGTGTTAGAATTGAAGTGAAACTATGATGATAAATCAAATTTAAACAAGATTTTTTGTTTTGAGTGCATCATTTTAAACAAAGTATGCTGTAACTTCTACGTGGTTTGCATGAGGTTATCAGGAGAAGGGATGAGTTGTTGGTCTCTGCAGATTCAAGAGGTACATGCTTCCACTGTATGAAACATCATTATCAACAAATTCCTTTCTCATGCAGTTGTGAAACAAACATAAATTTTGCAGACTGACACTACAGTTTCATGAACAGATATTTTCAAGAGCATGTGGTTTGTTTGGCATAAGACATTCAAGGAAGACTGTGAATGGGTTAAAATAAGAGCCAAGTTTTCACTGTCAGCTGTCAAGATGATTGTGACTTGCTTTTTGACTGCTGTTACATTTTCACACCATCAATATGGCACATTATTGTGACCATTTGAGTGAGGTTAGACTTGCTTATTGCAAAAATGAAGTGGCCACCAAATAAAAGATGTAATTCTTGTTGCTGCCATAGTTTGAAAGAAATGAAATAGACGCCACTAGATCACTCTCTCTACAGTCCAAATTTATCTCCCCATGATTTTCATCTCTTTGGACCACTCAGGAAGGCACTAGGAGGCAAATTATTTGAGGATGATGCAGGTGTGGAAGACTTTGGTTGCAACTGATGACATGATGTACTCTTTATATGATAAGGACATTAAGAAGCTGCTAATGGCTGGGCAAGGTGCATTTACAAAGTAGATTATGTAGAAAAATCTGATGTGTTCCATAGATATGTCTTTCTCTATCTATTCTGTAACAAACTATTTTTACAAAAGCTTATTGTACTATAATCTTTCATATTAATCAAGATAAAACATGAGCAAAAAATGATCTTATTACTTAACAGAAGGGAAATAAGGGAATATATTAGGCTAAAGTGAGACAAATCTTTTAAAAACTGGTAGTTATGTGATTGAAATTGAGTTTTCTTTGCATGGCTAGGAGTAAAACAAAAGAAAAAGGAATGAAAAATTTCCATTTGATAAACACATTTAAAATTGAAACAATAACAAGGAATATCTTGGAAATGGTTAATTCACAAAAACAAAAAGGTACATGATATAAATTATGTGTTTTAACAAGATCTATATTTTTTGTCTCTCTCTCTCTCTTAGTCAACCAGAATGAAGAGGCCTCAGAGGCTGTTACCAGAAAATTCAAAATATATATTTTATGTCATATAAATATCTTTAATACACATTATTTTAATCAAAATTGTTATAGCCATTTTTTGTGAAAATTAATTTTTTCAAACATTTTTCTATTTAAAGAGTGTGAAAGGATTTTCTTGAAAATCTTTGAGTCACATCCTTGGAAGATACTGAACTTAAATATCAAGTTTGATATTTGACCAACTTTTCATTTTTGATCTATCATGTTCACAGACACACAAATCTTTTTCTAAAAATGCCAATTATATATAAAGGACCCTAAAACGAATACTTAACGGAAGTCTCAGAATCAAATTTTTGGGAGGAATGTAATACCTTCTCTTTGTATGTACTAAGTAATGAAAGTAAAAATGATATATATTTTGTTTTCTTGTTACACAAATAAAAATTTTTAGAAAAAAACCCTGTTTGTATTTCATTTAAACTCATACTTACATTTTGGGTACCTTGTATGATGAGTTTCAAGAACTATTCTTATGCATATCCATAAAATATTTAAGCTTTATGAATCAAGCATTATTACTAAAAAGTATTGGCAAATTGCTTATGTAATTGTTTTCAGGAGGTTGCATAAATTATTTTGACAACCCAAACATTTAAGTGTATGACAAAGAATAATGAATCAGATGCTTAAGATCCCTTTTAGCACTTCACCAAACTTAAACTATCAAGCTCCGATTTTGTACATTTGCATTTTGGAACTATACAACTCAAATAATGAATTCGAATAGATGGTAGTGCAATAAAAATTAGAACTATTGCAGGTAAAACTGTTACTCACAAATGACAACTGCAATTGTCATTTTGCTTTCTCTGCTGCTGATAGGAAAATGACTATCAGCATTACCCAAATATTTCTTCCATTACTTCCAGGAAAATCTAAGCAATGGATGTCCAAATAAGAACGCCTCATGCTAATCCACTTTTGGGTTAGATGACACTAATCTTCTTTAGAACACTGCCTTAGACATAGATTTAGTACTGCAAAATTTAAATATTATTTGACTTTTTTTTTATAACATTCTTTAATGTGGTAGGTTATGTTGCATGATGAATTAAAAGAATCTGATGTGTTGCATGACTTTCTCTTACTAGTCTGTAAACGAATTATTCTTACAAAAGATTATTCTTCTATCTATATCATGCTATACAAAATAAATATTAACACAAGTGGTCTTACTACTTAGATCCTTATAGGCAGAAAGGAAATAAGGGGATATACCAGGCAAAAGTAATAGTGAAATCTTTTAAAAGCTGATCGATATGTGAACAATTGAAGCTCAGTTCACTTTGCTTTTCAAGAAAAACAAGAAGAAGATACATAGTTTAAAATGGAAACTTACAACATTGAATATCTTGGAAACGGTCAGCTCTGCAACAAAATTGTATACAACATAAATTGTGTGTTTTAACAACACCTACATTTTTATGTAGTTAGTTTTTATGTATATCTTATGGTTTACCAGTTATACAAAATTTATTCCAAATGAATGGGTCTTCAGAAGCTATTCCCAGAAAATTTAAGATATATATTTTATTTATGATGTAAATAGCTTTAATATGGGATATTTTAATAAAAACCGTTACCGCTATTTTTGAGAAAAACAAAATTTTCAAACATGGTAGTTTGGGATTTTCTAGAAAATCTTTCTGTCATCTCCTTGGAAGATATCAAACTTAAAAACCAAGTTTGGTAGTTAACAGCCTTTTAGTTTTTAAGCTATGCTGCCCACAGTCACACACAAACGGGAAGGGGTGCCATGGCCGAGTAGTTGGACCACTTGCATCTCACCTAGGTGGCCTGGCAACCACATGTGGGATTTATAGTGGTCAAAGCAGCGCAGGGATAGGGTTTCTCTGGGTTCTCCAGTTTCCTCGCCATCGCATTCCACCGGTGCTCCAACTTCATTCATGTATCATCAGTATCACCTCCTGTGGTGCCATGTGGTAAAAACAGGCATTTAACACTATATATATGTATATATATATAAAAAACATACACATATGTAACTTTTCTAAAAAATATTTTTTGGTCTCAGGATCTCAAAGCATATATTTCCAGTGAAATCTCGGCATCACATTTTTGGAGGAATACAATACTTCCTCTATACCTATGTGCATAGTAGGTGCAAAGAAATTAAAGTGGGTGAAATGATGCTCAAATAAGCCTGGGGTCCAAAGTGCTTAAAGTTATTTGATATTAAATTTGTCTTCTGAGGATAGGGGAAAACCCTGGAAAAACCTTATTCCAGATAGCTGACCTAACCCAGATTCAAACTCAGGCCCTCTTTGATGTGAGACAGACATGTACCACCACACTACAAAAACAGGTTGACCCATTACTGTTTAAGTCCTTAAATAGTGCATAATTTTTGTGAGAAGCCCTATAAAATTAATTCAAAAGTTAGATTTGTAAAATATAGCCACAACCACTCAACATCACTAGATGGAGGAAAATCTAACAACCAGTATAAGGAACATGTATTTTGAAATCCCTTATGGGTAGTTTAAGTTCATAAAGACATTAGAAAGCTCAACTGCACCTCAATGCTCAAAACAATTTTGGTTTAGGGCCTTATTTGTGCCTGTATGTATCAAGAAGCATAAGGCGAATGTGTTTTGAAGCAGCACCCACAAATGAGAGGAAGAAGGTAATAAGGAGCAGGGTTATGAACATAGCATTTAGCGAATTGGAAGAAAAACTGAAACAGAATATATGAATGAAAAAGGATAGAAAATGAGAGGAAATAAGCAGAAAATGGGAGGAAGTGGAAAATGTGGAAGGCAAGAGCAGAACTTGGTAATTTTGGGGGTTAGAAGAAAAAACAGGAAGAGACACAAGAAGAGAAGCACTTGTACTTTTGAGTTAAAGATTAGGGATGGTAGTCAAAAATAAAATTTGTGAAGCTTTTACATTTTGGAAGAGAAGAGGAAAAGGAACATAATATAAAGTGCACAAGCCCAAAAACGGCTTTAGACATAATAAATCAGGCAAAAAAACTGAACAGTACAGACAGCTACATTAACAGGAACCTAAATTTTGGGCAAAGGCAGCTCTGGGAAGATTAACAGAACAAAGAAAGATAGTGCACAAAGGAAAAGTGGCATATATTCAAGACTTTAAATTATGGAAATGGCAGAAGGGACACTTCAAACAACAAAACAGTGAACGAGGAATTATAAAAAATGATGACGAAGACAAAATTTCAGGGCAGTGCAAAGAGCACTGGCCAAAGAACGCAAGTGCAGCAGGTGGCCAGAGCAGCAATACTGAGTAGGGAAATTGACAGAGAGGAGAAGGTAGGGGAAGTGAAACAGGACCAACGTCAGACAGAGGGAAAAGAGGCTGCATAGAGAAGAGGAAGGAGAAGACATTTGAAATTGACAAGGAAGGACAGCATGCCAGAGTTAGGGGAGGTAGAAGCCGAAGAGAGAAAGGAAGAAACAACAGAGGTATCCAAAGGTGGGCGAAAACAAGTCCAAAAGCCCGCAGGTGACCAGGACAAAGGAGCAGTACCGAAGGCAAGAGGACTGATAGGAACTTAATTGCTTCTGAAACAAGTTTTAGACATTAAAATTTATGAAGTTTATGCAGAGCGTTTTCTTTACACTGTGGCCACCACACTGCAACTGCCTAATGTTCTCATATTAATAGTTACAAATACAATCTAGTTCTCATATTAATAGTTACAAGTACAGCATACTTCTCTTATTAATAGTTACAAGTACAATATAGATAACCACATACTTTACATAAGAGGTGTTTTAAATGTTCTCCTCTATCTGCATATTTCTGGCATCTTCTCAGGAAATTTTCATTCATACTTGAGAGTTCAATATCCAAAATTGAACTGTTTGCCTGACTTTCTTTTTAGTTTTTATAATGCATGTAGTTTGATGCACATACTTTAGTTTTCCAAGTTCCCCTATAGATAAGAATCTCTCACAGTCAAATCAGGAAATTTGAGGACCTAATTTGTTACTAATTATCCTAACTTCAACAATTTCCTGAATTAATTTTAATGACTCATCAGCTGTATGTGTTATAGCAAAATCTTGTTAGAAAAATTCAGACTGACATTTAACATTAGACAGTGGTTCAAAAAGGTTTAAATCAATCCTGCACCTCTGCATTTATTGTTTGCTAAAAACATATAGGTTGTCTTATTGAGTGTGCATTTACTACATACCAATTTTTGTCATGCAAGAGGATTTCATGTGTAAAGTTGGGTTTCTCTGTGCTCCAATATCTTATTTTGCAAAAACACAGTCATATAAATGGAACCAAGCTTTGTCTGAGAAGAATATTAGGTGTGGGTAAATAACTCCATTTTGAAAAATCAAATTCAGAAATTTAAACAACTCTGATAATCACACGAAAGATAAACTGTATACAACAAACTCCATCATTGAAAGAACTAAAAGAAAACATCAGGCGAGAAATTCACTCAATTTCAGTTAACTCTGAAGCGTGAATGAACATTTCCCAAGATGATGCCAGAAATATGTAGAGGACATTTCCAACATTTCTTATGATAAGCTATGTGTTTATAATTTTAATTGTAATTATTAATATAACATAAGTTTGCAGGGGTTATATCAGTATTGAGCATCATTGGCCACATTACAAAGCAGAAGCACTGTAGTAGCCTAGACAAATGAATGATCTACTTATTGTGGTTAGGTCCTTTTGCAAAATGATATTGGGATATTCAAGAATAGCTCCAAATGGGTTAGCATTAGTTGAATTGGAAAAGAAGGGATCAGCAGTCACACGGATAGTGAAATATTGGAACAAGATCCAAGTACTAGAGGAAGAAAATATTGTCAAAGACTTTTAGGGCACAAGAATCAGCAAAATGGGAAAGAAATTGGATATGACAATCAAAGGAAATTGTAAGAGAAGTTGAATCGGGACAACTAGCCAATCAACAGACAATAGGGGGACAAAAACTTAATAAAGTGAAAGCTAGGATAGACGATACAGAGAAACAAGAAATAATAGGTAGCTTAAGGCATAAGAGTACTTTAATACTATATAGGAATGTTAAGAAAAAATGGGAAGAGAAAAATATACATTTAGTCTGTGAAAAAATGGAAATTGAGGGTCTGGCAGGCAAGAAGAGGAACAATGTTGTTAAAAGGTCTAAAAGTTAATAATGATCTATGCCCGATATGTGGCAATGTCAATAACAATTTACACTGTATAATTGAGTGCGAGGAAACTAAAATGTGGAGAGAAAAAAATATGGGATAAAAATTAGGAAAAGTTGCAGACAGAGATATTAAACTTAAACTTTTTGGAAACAATAAGAAAGAATTTCTGAAACAATAGGTAATTATACAGGGGAAGTAAGAGAGAAATGGGGGTGGAAAAGAGAGATCTTAATATATTAAACTGATGAGGTTGTAACTTATAAAAAAAGATACAAATTAAATTGGTAGGAGTAAAAAAATGTACAAATAGAGGGCAAGATACACAAACATAACCAGGTAGTTAACTGTACATACCAAATTCAGCAACTTCAGGAAAGTAATTATATATGTATGAAGCGTTTGTAACTTCAAAGTTAAAATAAATTATCTATTTATTGTGGTTTTACTTTATCTCTATATCTTCTACATACCATACTGAATGAATTGGTCCTGTTTCAATAACACCATATCCTACTATATCTCTCTTTTAGCAACTTCTTTATTATGCACATGTTGCAAGATTCATCAAGAAGAACAATAAAAAATTCTATTCATATTTTACTAGATTTTTAAAACACGACTGAAATTTTTGTTTTAAAATACAACTTTGTAAAACAAATTGTTTTTTATATATATATATATATATATATATATATATATATATATATATATAAAAAAGAGGAAAGAAAAGATTCTGAAACACATTTACTCAGCCTCATGATTCAAGTTTGTCAACAGTAAAAAACTGTTAAATATCTTTTCAAATTAAGAATAGTAAAATAAAAATGTTAGCATCATAGAGAAAGAAAACACATGTTAGTTCTTTCACATTAGCTTGATGCTCTTATTGCTGCTCTACCCTTTTTAGGTGCTTACACATGTATTAAACCTTCTCCGTGCACCTTGGTAAACCTTGCTTGCAAACATTGAAAGATACCTCAAAGGCAGTTTGCAATGTTGCTAGCGCTTTTAATTTCTGGACTTTATAATAACTGATATTATGATTAAATTTTTTTGATAACTATTCTTTCACACTAGAAAACAGGGATGCCTGTATTTCTTATGATTTAGCAGCTATGTCCTTTCCACCATTATTTTAACTGCTTACTTTCAAATGTTTTAGCTTCTTTACATTCTCAAGCTTATCTGTAGAATGTCATAGTAGGCAGAGAAGGTATTGTATTCCACCAAAAAATTGGATACAACATTTTACCAGAAACACATGTTTGAAGAAGGCTTGAATTCCTCCCTCCCAAAAAAAAATATTGGAAAAAGGTCAATGTATGGGTGTCTGTGGACAGCACAACTAAATAACAAAAAGTCTGTTAAATACTAAACTATTTAAGTTTAGTATTTTCCAAGGACTTTCAGGAGAGAGAGAGAGAGAGAGAGAGAGAGAGAGAGAGAGAGAGAGAAAAAAAAAGGGAAAACACACTAAAATATCTTTTACATGGAACATTTTTCAATATTTTTGATTTTCTAAAAAATGGGAACAATTTTATTAAAATGCTGTATATTAAAGATATTTACATGGCAAATAAAAGGAATATTCTGAATTTCTTGGGAAGTCCTCTTCATTCTGAATGACTTTTGTATAACCGGTAAACTGTAAGAGATAGATCTTTTAAAACACACAATTTATGTTATATACTTTTTTGTGGAGTTAACCATTTTCAAGGTTTCCTTGTTATTGGTTATAATTTTAAAACACTTATTTCAACTTTTCTCAAATGGGAATTAGTCAATCCTTTCTTTTGTTTTACTCCTGGCTAAGGAAAGAACACTCAATTTCAATCACATAGCAACCAGCTTATAAAAATGTAACTATTGCTTTAGCCTTTATTCTCTTGTTTCCTTTCTACTTATAAGGAACTAAATAATAAGACAATTTCTGTTAAATATTTATCTCAATTAGTATGAAGTAGATAGAAGAATAATCTTTTGGAAGAATAATTTGTTTGCAGAAATTGTTAGAGAAAGACATGAGAGTTACACATGAGATTTGTTCTTATTACATGGATATTAGGTTTCTGCAACAGGGGAGAAGAGGAGAAAAACAGAAGAAATATGTTCATACTTCTTTAATTCATAAACAGCATATACTTTTTTTAATATTACAGTTCTTGAGTTCACAAGGCTAAGTATGATTTTTATACAATAAATCAGTTTGGGAAATTAGCCATATTAATTTACAAATAATATCATAAAACACCATCCTCCTTCATGCTATAACAGAAACCAACTGGATGTGAACATTTTCTAACCAGTGTACAAAACGAAGCTGGTAAATGCCCTAAAAAGTACATTTTTATTTGAGCACCTTATGCAAAACTTGGTTCTGGTGTTTGCTAGAACATTATATAAAAAAATAACATATACACTTTGTGCTTATAAAATCTATATACAAGTATTAACATTTTAAAGTATAAAAGAAAATAGTATCACATTTTTATTTCTGGAATTCTTGGGGAATTATTGTGGAACCACATGTTAAAATAATATTCACGAGTATACTGTTATGCCAAAATGATTATCAAGAAGAGTATTTCTGAAGCAGCTTTGCACAGTACTGAAAAACAACCTTTTATTCTTAGGTATCTTAATCAGTTTAATTCTCATTGTATAAAAAAAGCCAGTTATAGAGAACAAAACGTTTCCATTACAGATAGACTGTCATTACCAAGGCTTGGATATTGGGGCCTTGTGTGCCTAAGAGACTATATTTAATGCCAACAAACACCTCTTATCAACATAGTTATTAGTACATATTGTGTTAGCTTGGTTTGTAACCATAAGTGACTGTAGGGCACACCAGATCCCAAATTCTGAGCCTTCATCATTACATTTCAATAAGCAAATACATTATCACATGCTTGCTTGTTCTATGCTAAACAATACAAAATTATAGCATCTTATATTTACATACTCTTCACTGTAGGCATACCTATACAAATCTTAAATATTTTTATAAAATATCATTTAAGTAGTTAACTGTTTTAATTTCTAAGTCATTTACAAGTTTCAGAGATCTAGTATTACAAAAATAAAGACAAGCATGATAGTAGGTAATTTTATTCTTGCACTGGGCTGCATTTCCATTTAGGCCCCTGTGTGGGCATACAGGGTGATAATACAAGAATACTGAGAGTGTACATGTGCAAGCTTACAATTCTAGTGTTTCATTTTTATTCAGTGACTAACTTAGAAGTGTCATTTTAACAATGAAGTCACTAGGACACATAACTCACTAAAGTTTATCATCTAGCTCTTCATTACTAAATTAAAAAGAAAATGCTTAATAATATTCATTCATACTGGGAAGATTGAAAAGATTTGCTTCCTTAGTACATTCCATGACTGAAGAAAATAGGTGTATTAAACTGATTTTTCCACTACATTCAAAGTTCTTACAGAAATCTGCGAAGAGTGTAAGCAGAGCTATGTGTGCAGCAGATTTTATAAATACAGCCTTATCATGGTCATATTGCATAACCATCATCCCTATTGAAATATTGCTATACTTTAAACCTACTGATATAATTATGTTTACTTTTTAAGCACACTTTTTTTTTATACAATTTACACAGTATAAAATTGTGACAACAAGCAGATCTAAGTCTTAATATTGGAGGCTTTGATTTTTGAGTTTCTCTTGGTTGTCAAGTACATTTAAGAGGAAAATCTGAATGTTTAAATAGTTTATGTTAAACGTTTATGTAGCAAGATGAAGATGTCAAAAATCGGAACAATGATGCATTAACATAAAAATCTCAAAAGGAATTGAAACCTATGAATAACATGCAAAATCTCAATTATAAAATACAAAAACTAATTAAATGCATCCCTTGAAGATTAGCACCAAGATAAAGACATGGATAAGAAATATGTAAATAGTCATTATGGTTAAAAGAGCAGGTTGTGTGGAACAAAAATTTATTCTCACTTAAAGGAATATATATAGCAAATTCGAAAGATGAGCATAGATAAATAAATTAGATCCGTAATACCAAATAGTAAATCTAAAATGCTTAATATAATAAGCAAAGGAGCAAATAAGATTAATAATATCAATAAGGTCTGCTAAATCAGCAAATAAAATTGCTTGCATTTAATATACACCTGAAGTTAAATTTTGAAGGTATAATTAAGGATGTAGAGTGCTCCATCACAAAGGAAAAATAATGAAAGAAACTGATTTCAAATTCAAGTAACTGAGTTATAGAATAAAGAGGAAAATAAAAAAGAGGATCAAGTGAATACACATCATTACAGCTAATTTGAGAAAATAGCAAAACACATGCAAAATGGGTTTCTACTGTCCCACAAATAAATAATAAAATGCCATAATTTAGAAAGAATTACCAGTAATAGTGCACTAACTCCAAAACTTACTCTTTAGAAATCAACTAATTCCTCTATAGTATTTGTCCACTATTTTAATTCTTACACTTCATCTTCTCAAGATGAAGCCTTATCCATTCTGGGAAAACTGACTCCTCTTTGATTTAAACTCTCATATATCTTGTAAAAGAGATGTAGATATATAGTCAACATTAATAGACAAAACTGTTCAGCTGCTGCAATTATTAATAGAAATATTTCCTGTTAATATAACCAACTTTAGCGATAGCATTGCTGCCATCATGCCTGATACTTTATCTAACTGCCACATCAGCTAGAAATATATTGGAAATGGAATTCTAGATCCCTGAAAGCAAATAAGATGTTTTGGTTATACAACATAAATAAAAACTGCAGCAATTTCATTGCTGTATATGATTTGTCAAGTGGGACAGAAACATAATTATGATGTAACAAACCCCCAAATGTTTACCTTTATTCTATAAAATTTACAATAGACCATGTGAACAACCTTATCATAACTTTAAATACTTGTTTCACTCTTCTTGACTAATAATTCCTAATGTATATGCTTAAGCCTATGCTTTTCACCACACTTACTGCAACCGTGCAATTTGACTATTAAAATGGCTAGATAGTCATTGGACTGGAATCTAATGCTCATTCACTTCATTATTCATATGTAAAATATGTAAAAGATATTATATGATGGAAGGTATTAAGGGTTAGGTACATTCAGGGATGAACTCAAGAATGCTTTTGGGGAATGGACTGGTGCTGAAATCAGAGTAACTGAAACATATGCAGTCAATAATGCCTTCATCCTGTGGTTAATTGTGATGAACCAACTGAAACACTGAACAGGGTATAATGAATAAATGAAAGATTTCAAAGGTTCACATGACGAACAGATGACCAAACAGCAGAGTATGTAGGGACTAAACTCCCCAGCCAGGAATCATACCTAGTTGGATGTGTTAACCACTTGACCACAGGGAGACCCTTAGCAGAAGTTCCATTGTCACTTCACTACAACAGGTGTTCTCTAACCACCTAGTACTAACTACATAGGACTTAAGGTGTGCAGATGTAAAATAAGAGAGCGGGAGATTTTATTTGGTGTTTCAACATATGGAATGTTAATTTTCCTATCATCCTCCACAATTTAGCATTATTTTAATGTAGGTATAAAGTATTTTTGTTTACATGCTTGTAACAGATGCAATGACAGGCGACATTTGGGCAAAACCTCCAGAAAAGTCCACTTTTTATTTTCTTTACTTCATACATAGTATATAAGTGGAGAAAGTATTGCTTCTGCCCAAAAATAGAGGTCACGATTTCACTGGAAATGCACGTTCCAAGGTCCACTGAAAAAAGAGGTATTTTTACAAAAGCTCTCTGTGTGGGGTCTGTGAACAGAAAGTCGGTTAAATACCAAACTTGATATTTAAGTTCATCTTTCAAGGATATAACACACAGACTTTCAGGAAAATACTTCCACCCTAAACTACCCTTTACATGGAAGATTTTTCAAAAATTTTTAATTTTTCAAAAATGGCCTTAAAGATTTTAATTAAAATTCCATATATTAAAGATATCTACATAGGAAAACATCCCAAATGTTTTTAGGAATGAAGTCCTCTTCATTCTAAATAACTTTTGCGTAACTGGAAAACCACTGGAGACAAACAAAAAATTACTACACAAAAACTCTACATCTTGTTACATGCATAATTTATGTCATATACATTTTTTTGTAGAGTTAATGATTTCTAATATATTTCTTGTAATTTTTTTCAATTTTAAAGTATCTATATATACCTCAAAATGCATTTGTTTCATATTTATTTGTTGGCAAAATAAACATAATAAAAGCAAAGAGCTAAAAATAATTAATAGCATAAATGGATCTAATTAATAAAGCAGAAATTTTGGACAGAGTAGAAGCAAGAAAGACATACATATGAGGCTGGAGATCTTTTGACAGAAAAGATATCTCTTTATGGAATAATTTGTTTCAGATTTGTAATATTTTTTTACGGTCGTCTCCTTAGCGCGGTGGTAGCGCAGCTGCCTACCAAGCGGGAGACCTGGGTTCGATCCCCAGTACCGGCGTGGGGATTTTTCCCCCGCTGGGAGACCTGGACCGGGGTGCACTCAGCCTCGTGAGGTCCCTGGGGGGCCAATTGAGGAGCTACTTGATGGAGAAGTAGCGGCTCCAGGTCGTGAGGACCGCATTAACCGGCCGGGAGGGGCTCGAGGCGCTGACCACGTCTCACCCTCCAATACTGCACCCCATCCATGACGTCTGTAGTGGACTGAGATGGGGGACGCAGCGGCCGGGCGGTAGGCCAAGGCTCCCCGTGAGCTGTAGTGCCATGGAGTTAATATTTTTTTACATATCATCTAAAGCAGGGGTCACCAACTGGTTGCTCTTTGAGTAAAGCAAAAAGAACAGATTTGCGCAATGCTTCTGCAAATTGCCTACTTGCAATGTGCCACCAATGTTGCAAAAAAAAAGAACAGATAATTCCTTCAATGCTGCTGTAGTATGCAATTTTTGCATTTGAAATACATAATCCATCTTTCATAGGTTAACATGCCTACTGTAGGTTCATGGTTGGTAGAACAATTAATTTATTATGTCTCTTGCATTAGCATTTTACTTAATATATGAAAATATACATATTTGCATAGGTTTGGTGATAATTGGTATTTGTAACATAAATCCTTGCAAAAAAAATAGTCACAATTATTAAAGTATTAACATGATAAAACAACAATCTCCTTAATTTGGTTAATACCATTGTAAAAGCCTTGTAACACCAACAGCATGATAATTAATTTGAAACTAAAACCATTCACATTTATAGCAATAAATATGAACAGACATCTTGGTATTTAATTGGGATTGGACACAATTTGAAAGAAACGTTCTTCTCCTTGGTAACTGTCACACTCTGTTGAATGTGTTGCTTAATGACTATGCAAATTGAATGTTTGGAGTAGAGCACTTTGTCGAAGACTAAACACTTATTCCACCACTTTCTATAAATGAGAAAGATTCCTCTTAGGAAGGAATAAATGTTGGAGTTGATGGCTTACATTACTTCCTGTTCCTGACATTTTAAACACACACAATGCACAACACAAGGAAAAGAGACAATCCCTGCTGTCATGTGTTTACCCACTGCATGCATAGAGCAAGCCAGTTTGCTATAGCACAAAAGTGTGACTTGATGACACCTGATCTAAAGAATTCAAGCACTTATGTCTATCTAATTTTCCTCATACTTTCAATTTACTCCAGGATTGCTTAGTTACACTGTATATTGCATAAACTTTCCTCTACAGAAGTAAATTTCAAGAAAAAAAAAAATTTACATTCAGTTATTTTCCCAATTTTTTTAAGCTTTACATAATTTGAAAGGTGATTCATGCCATAATTTCTATCAGACCTGTTTCAAAATTTCAAAGAGATTTCATAAAGGAGAAATAAATCTACTCCATTGCTGCCTCAATGTATTTAAGCTAATTTTGACAAAAGCACTGATTACTAATGATATCTGCTGAATCTTCCCATCTAAGAAGATTTCTGTTTCCACAGAGACAAATGATTATACTTCACAAGAATATTCTTGAGTACACATGCAGAGTGCTGCAAGTCTTGAACAAATTTTTCAGGACACACAGTTTAACGTAGATCGACACTGTAATTTGTTGTGAAAGATCAACTTAAAACTATGAAACAGAATAAAAATAGGTTTATTCCTCCGATTCCTTATGTTTTTATATGGAAGAATACATTCTAGGTCATTCCACCAGGCACATTGACACCACTTACAACTAGTAGTGTGCAGTGACCACATTACTACTCCAGATGTTAAAGTATTAAGTTCATTTAGATATATTGATGTTGACTAGATATAACAAACATTTTTATAATGGAAATTTCTGATTTTGCAGTATGTGGTTCAAAATAAGCATTCCTACATATATAGCAAACAAATAGTGGTTTCTGGCAGAGTAGAATTATTTAACCAACTTACACACATTTCACCCTTAGAAGCTTTTTGAGCAGTCCTTTAATTAACCATTTATTCATGCTCTGGTTTACTCTTCAAATCGAGCAGAAACTGCATATATGTAACTCTGACAATTTGAACAAATAAAATTTGCATTCAACAACACTAATTTAACTCTTCAACTTTCTGTAAAAGTATTTTGCAACTAACAAACAAAATGGTTCCTATTGTCGAATGATGACATATTCTAGTGGCACTCTGTGATTGTTTAGGATTAAAATTGAACTTTGTAATATTTTTTTATGATACCATATAACAATTTATGATAAATGTAAAACGTATTGCTATCAAACATGTAATTGTGGTTTTATAAAAAAATGTTAATTTACCTTGTTTGTTAACATTTTTACACAACTGACAGTAAAAGCCTTTCAATCTGAACTGATATTAAAGATTAAAAACAGAAGCACTATTAACAGCGAAGTATTCATGTTGGAGTTTAAATGAATCACACTCATCAACATTCATTTTCACTTTTAACGTTGGAAAATATGAAACGTTTTCGAGGACATTCATCCTCATCCTCAGTGGCTGGGTGATTCAGATTTAAAAGTGAAGGTGAGCGACTAACCAAAACTCCAACATAAACTAATGTACAATGGGAACATGCATCTGCCACCCCAGGCAAATGGCGGCAGTATACCAGTTAGCTAGTTGTAAAAGCTAATTTTTGCAACTGCAGGCACTTGTTGGTATTCAATAATATTTATAGGAAGCATTAATAAAGAATAGCATCAGAGATTGGATTACTTTCTTGTCCCTGTTGGTGTAGATGGGTGGAATGCATACTACTCCTTAACACATTTTCATATCAAAAGGTAAGCTTCATAAAGCTTTACAAATCCCTTTGAAGGCTTATACTTGAGTTACTATACATAATGAACCAAGTGGAAAAGTTAGATATACAACACCATAATAAACTATAATACTTAATAGAGATTTTTTTTAAGCATTAATCACTTTTATTACTAAAACAATTTGTTTGGTTTGATCATACAAGTTTGCTGTTACACACTGCAGTGGTTCCTAGTACACTTATAAAACTAACCTTAATTCTTTCTCCATATACTACTGGTCTTGGCAGCAGTAATAGGTTATTTGCTTTAAGATGGAATATACATAACTGCTCTGACTCATCAACTTTTTAGAAATATTTGTTCTGTTCATGAATGTAAAAGCAATTTTTGGAGAAAAATGTGTGAATAGGCATGTATTGTAAAGACAAAATTATTAAGATTATGTGACGCAAAGAATC
Source organism: Hymenopus coronatus (assembly GCA_030762935.1). NCBI lineage: Eukaryota > Metazoa > Arthropoda > Insecta > Mantodea > Hymenopodidae > Hymenopus > Hymenopus coronatus. The sequence continues at coordinate 82,084,995 of CM060897.1, read as the reverse complement.
TTATGAAAACAAAACAACTTCTTGTTCATTTTACTCTAGGAATAAAATGTAACAGTGGATGATCAGAAAACCATAGCTCTGATCAAGACCCTGTATAAATGGCATATTATTAATGGATTTACAAGATGAGCACCATTATTGTGTAATTCCTGACAGAAAACAAACAATACATTATGGCAAGAAATGTAAATTACAAAATTTCACATATGTTTTTCTACTTGTAATATCTGAAATCAAAACATTCTTAAGCAAAGAAACTATAAAGGATAAACAAATTTAAACATTGGATTCAATTCCTCTACTGCCAAAATATAGCAATTTTAGGACCTTTGATGCTTTTTCAGTGCCACTGCCTGTAGCAAATGAAAGTGTAAAAACTTCTTAGTTCATCCAAGGCATTGCAAACTGTTATTTTCCCAGAACAGTCCATCTCTTAAATAAAGCAACCTTATAAGCAACCAGTAACATACACTCACTGCAAAAATGAAACACTTAATGCTAACAGGCACTATTATTACCCTGATTAATATAGTGGATATTTCTGAGTCATCTATATGACTCAGAAAAAAGGTATTTTACAAATTAAGGACATATTTAGTCAAATTAGCTATTTGAGGTCATATTTACATTGCTACTGTGTTACAGTTTTATCATGCACGAGTTATTTTACATTGCAGTAGCTCAATATGAGGATATTGTATTTAAACATACTTTAAAAGCTGGTCCTGGGTTGCATAGAACCCACAACCATAGGCAGAGGCTACTGTTTCAACAACTGCATCACCCAGATTGGTGAGATATTCAGAACCATAAAATGGGCATAGGAGATGTAGTGAGAAATACAAACTCTAGTAAAACAGTTGAAAACAGAAAACAACTTTTTGAATTAGTACACTTTGTGAAACTGCTTTTAATTATGGAGGAGCAACTTCACAAGAACTGTACCACATTTCATTAACATCATTCCATCTAGAGCATGTCTCAACCAGAAGACAGTACATATTAAATGAACACAGTTACCATATGTACTATACATAGAACTTTGGCATTCAGCTACAATAGGTCTACCAATTCAATGTCAAATGGGAAATATTGTCACTGCTATTTAAGACCATTGTAAGACATTTATTTTCCATCTGCACTTTATCCCTTTCTTTATTGTTTAAATACTTCAAAATATATTTTTATAGGCATAAAAATATAAAATATGGAAATATTCAATGATAAAACTTTCAATTTTTTATGGCATTATTATTGCTTAATCTTGACAAACTACATAAGAGCTGGGCGGAATGATTTAAAACACTGTGTTTTGTGCTTATTCCATTGTATTGCTTTAATCAAGCATGTTTTAGTTTCCCTCACCCTTTTAGGTTTCTATTAAATGGTGTCCTTATAAGTTCTTTCATTTGTTTCTTTTTTATCATATACACTACCGTTTCTGAACATCTGTAACTTTATCTGTTTCATTTACTCCCTAACACTCATTTTACTTGAATAGTCTAATGCATTCATTATTATTTTGCATTTCTTCTTAGTTTACATAAATTTAATCTTTTCCAAGCTTCTCCTTCCAAATAACCACAAAACTAACTTACATTAACACTTCACGGTGTTCCACACTCAATGAAGACTTCCTTACAAACTTATGCTAATTTTTACAGGAGCATGCTATCTGCTTGCTGCCTGGTGATTGTTAGCTGAATGGATAGATAAACTACTGTTATTGGCCATGAATGCTAGAAGTTACAGGATCCCAGTTTGTTTTAAAAATTTCTCCAACCCTTGTCAACATTTTCTCTCGCTTGGTCACTGTTGTAAGTCCAATAACAAAAAAGTTCCTTGTTTCCTGACTTTTCTACTGTATACACATAACATTTTCCATACATTTTAAAAATCACAATGTTCATCTTATGAAACACAAAGAATTCAAACTAGGTATGCATCACCATTCTAGTTTAGGAAAAAATTGCTGTTGCATTTTTGACCTTTAGTTTATTAGTTTCTGTGCGATAAGCATAGAAGCAATATTGGATTTAACTGAAAAAAATGTTTTCTTTAAAAATTTGGACCCATGGAAATCTAAAAATAAGGTAATTTAAGAGAGAAAGAAAATTCTGCATAGGATTAATGTTTTCAAAGCTGAAAATTATAACACCAAATATTTACCCATATTAGTAGCAATTTTACGATAGTAGAAAATGACTAAGCTAATGGCAACATGTGCGCGTTAGACAGCCAGAGATATCCCATTTAATTCTATACTGTCTTTTAATGTTGAGACAGGCTATGGATAAAATTAACAATTTACTGTAACAAACTAGTGAGCATTAAGAATATAAGCTGACAAAACAGCATGAAAAAATGTACCTATCTTTCATTTTCTGACAAAGGGTATAATGGTCATGTTTAAAATGTTGAACAATACCTCAAAAACACTGATGTGATAGAAAATGAAATCGACAGGATAATCATTAGAATTGGAGAAGGCTTTTCTGACAGCAACAATTATAACAGTACATTGCACAAAAGGACAAGAAGGGCATGTGGTGCTTAAGGAGCGACTTAAGAGGCAGAGTAAGGGAAGCACCCCACACAAAGCAGTTAGATAGGGGGGAGACATAAACAGGTGGGTTATCCTTCCCAAAGGTTCTTTTTAAATTGCTGTGTTATAGTTGGAAAGCACAAAGTTTTCAATGAGAATGTTTTAGTATGCATACTCAGTTACACAACTGTTGCATTGTTACCTAATTAAAACTATATGTACATTAATATAATGTAAAATTATATAATTGGCTTGTGGCAACATCTCATTATTCTCTTCAAGAATATCTTGATTGTAAAAATATGATAGTCATTTTGTTTTAACACAGCAATGTAAATCTTGCCAAGGCTGTATTGTAAATTTCATTTATCTGTTATTAATGTCTAACTATAATTGCTGTATGTAACAGTATATGTGCTTTTAACATCTATTGCTGTATCACAGCTCAATAACAATAAAATGGTATTATTATTATTATTATTACCTTAGAACTTGGATAAGTTGAAGGGGCAAGAAAAAAAATTCGAAAGACCCAAAAATATGAATTGCAAAAGTTACCTCTAAAATTTACATTTTAGCAATACAGGTAAAAACAACTCCACTTATGTTGGCCTGTCTGTACCAACAAATTTCTCACGAATAACAAAGTAAGTGCCTTTGAATATGTAGGAATTGGCGTCTCTTCAACTTCAAGTTCTCATTTCTGCTTAAATCACTTTAAATTGACATCATGATTTTCCAGTTGCATCACTCTTTTTTGACACTTTCCATTTTCACATCAGGCACTGCTTAAAATTTTCTCCATATTCTTTAGATAAGTTGACAAAATGTTCAGTGGTATCCCATAATCTTTCCTGGTTTCAGAGTTTTTCTTCAAACCTTTTTATCTTCTTGAATGATGTAGACTTTTCCCGCAAAAGTTAGTCTTGTATTGGATACGTAGTTTACTAAGAGGCATTGTGGCATTGATTTGCAACTCACTGAACAGAAGAAAGTTCAAGCAACAAAGGCGCAGGTGTTTTAAACAAGGGAATGTGGGAGCAGGTATAAAAGCTCAAGGCCTGTAGCTAGGAAAGCTATTACAACCTCTTTTGCAGAAATACATGGATGACATTAACATATTACATTTTTCCATTTTGATTAATTTTCAATTGACATTTCTGAACAAAAATTTAGATTTTAAGGAAAATAAAATTAGAATTACATATCACTCTCTTACTTTGCTTTAATACAAAATTCAAGGGATCAAGAAAACTCTTCGAATTAACAATGATTTTGAATTATCCAGGTTCCACTGTACTATTATTATTATTGGTATTAGTAGTAGTAATAGTAGTATTCTAATATACAGATAATGCACATTTATGAACAGTCCATGTAGAAGTACCTATGAAACAAATGTTTACAGGAAAATATCACATCATAAGTAAGGTTTCCTTATTGGATAGCAAGTATTTTTGTTTGCACATTTATGTATTATTTAATAGCAAATTTGCACCAAATTACCATACCCATAAATTATTACTAGTTTCTGCATTGACATGTTTTGTGGGTGAACATCACTATCTAATGGATTTCTCCACTTATTTCCTTATTAGATTCAGATTTGGTAGTTTTGTTATTCAGCTATTAAGATCTGTTTTGTAGTTATTTACTAGGTCTCCTGTTCATATGCAAGAGCTGTCATTAACTTTTGGGGTCCTCAGCTGCTAAGCTAAGTCAAGGCATGAAAAGTGACCATAGGGTGTAGCAGAGGGATCTGTAAATATAAAACTCCAAAGATCCCCAGAAGTTAAAACACATTTTATATCTGGACATCTTAGGGAAGTGTTACCAGGTTTCCTTCTACAGAGGTGCCAATGGGCAAGGAAAATACGCATATTTTAATTCAATAAACTGTGGTTGTCTGTTATGAATGAATGCAGGTTTAATCTTAAAATAATAAGAAGCTTGTGCAGGCTAACAGGTCATAATCAGCCATGATGAAACCACAGGATCTTGTGATCTTAGCTTCTAATTAATGTTAATTAAGTTTAGAATATGTTCCTGATGTGGTATTCTAAACTTCTTCTACAATACTCCTTGCAGCATTGTAATATTATTTCATGAAATTACATTCCACAATTTTGTGTTTATTGCAATTTATTTTCCCGATTAAATCACACCAACTTCTATACTTACTCATTTGCAAACTAGTATACTTTGATTGGGTAATTGTACATGGTGCAGTCATTTTAATGTGCAAGGGAGCAGTAAAACTTTGTATCTACAGAAACAAATATGAGCATTCTAAATTCTCATAGGTTATTATTTTTAATTTCATAGTTATGTGGAATGAAGTATAGCATAAGTTCTGCAGTTGCACAGTATGCTGTTGCTACAGCATGAACAGTTGTTTGTGGTTTGTAGTCTAGCAATTTTTTCATTCAAGTGCTCCAAAAGGGCGATTGATTTGGGTTAAAGCATTGGACTGTGCACTTTTAAAACCACTTTGCAAATGCCTTATTGATAAATAAACAACTCTATTGTTACAATACAGAAATGTTGCCTAATTATGAATCCCTCTAAGTATTTTCGATAATTCTCTAAAAATACTTAACAACACATTAAATATTTGTGTGTTCTTTTTAAACACAGAACTTGAGGAGGTATCAAGAATAACTCCAGAATTTTAGTAAATGCAAGGGAAGGCATAATGTTGTTGGCTTGGATATAAAGATTTAATTTACAATTAGATGAATGTGAATACCCTTCATTATAATAAAACCAGTCAAGCTGTTGCTTTTGTAAAGAAAAGCAAAAATGGTATGCATCTCTTATTTTAAGTATTTACTTCTCTTTCTTCATGGAATGCATTTGGACCAGAAAGTCAACTGAAAAATATATTATTTAGTTCACAAAACAGGAGACAATATAAATTTAGGAATTAAAAGTAGATAATGTTCGGCGAAATGCAGCACCCAAGAATAGTACCTGTGCTCTGAGTTCCTACAGCTTTGAAAGATGAAAGAATTTAGTCATTGTACATCCCATCAATGAGGAAATCCATACGTCGATAATGGCGCCTTTCCCAGAACTCACAGCCCTTTTTATATATGAACACACTCAAGACTGCAATGAGAGGGACCATTAAAATGGTGCCTACGACAGGGACAACATAATTACTTCCCTGTTCAAGCTTCTTCGTAGGTGTATGCACAGCAGAAATATTTCCAACATTGTCATTGACAGCATCTACAGTGTAGAGTGGCTTTGTTGCTTTAGTCTTCTTTGCTTCAGTGGTACTAATCAATGTTGATGTGTTTTTCTGCTGTTCCATTAGTGTGGTATTGTTTGAATTTGTGACAGGGGCATTTTCTGCTCCCTGGATGCTCAAGTTATTCTTCTCATCAATTTCCTCTGCTGAATTAAGCTCATTTGGTGAGCCACAGCAACTAGTGCAGTTCTCAGAGTTGGTTACATTAGGACAACAGGTACAAGATCCTACACCTTTCCTAGGAACTATCTTAGAAGGCTTGTACTCTGCACCTTTTCGAGCTACAACATTTGAAGTTTTGTTACTTTGCTCTGTGTCTGAATATGTATTTTCTAAAGGAAGACTTTCATTCTTTTGCACACTGTTTATGTTCACCTTGCTGACTGCATCTTCTGGACTGCTAGAGTGTATGTTTGCCACTGTACCACCCCCTTCTAATGGAAACTCAGCGGTGGGTGTAACCCTCTCAGTAGAGCCATGTTGATCAGATGTAGGGCCAGCGTTGACTTCACTGGAAATGGTACCTGCAACACTACCAGAAGTTGTTGATGTGGGAGTTATTGGTGTCTGTGCTTCAGGTGTAGTATTATTTGCATTCTGAGAAGCGGTTTTAGGTACAGAATCATTAAACCTCGAAATAGAAACTTTGTCATTGATAGCTGTGCCATTTACACTTATGTGTCCATTAGTTTCATTGGAAAAGAGGTTGTGTATTTCTTCAGGCTGAAGAGCTGTTCTTCCTGCAGGCTGTGTATGTTCATTTGAATTTTCTGCACCAGATGTAGTCAAGGCCGAGCCCAATGCTCTTCTATGAAATGAAAATACGAAGTATATTGTCACAAATAATTTTAAGTTGCACATTGTGATCCGCAAATGTTAACACGGTACTTATATCGCATGGACTTGACTTCGCTAATATATTCTTAAGTTATGCGGAATATAATTTCACATGTTCTTTTAATCGTATAAACTTCACCAGCTGTTCTTTTTCACACATTAGTATTCTACTTCCAACTTCCCAAGTTCTTCATTTCTTCTTCTTCTCACCGTAAAATATTCAGAAAGACCAACCTTGGCTTCACATTTTACATTTCCCTGTGCAAATCTTGTCGATGTTAAAGTCCTACTTTCCGTTGCCAAATTAACGGATTTTCAAGTTGTTTGACGGGCAAAACTAGGTTTTTACGATAACGGGTTTTTTTAATGAATATTATTAGCAATTATTAAGTGATGTTATATTGACTTTCTTTAGAAAAACTAACGGATCTAACTCTTAGTGTACTTGTCATGTTCTCTCTCTCTCTCTCTCTCTCTCTCTCTCTGTGGTGTAATGGTTACCATGCTGGCTTCATATACCCAAGGTCACGGGTTCAAACCCGGCGGAGAACGATGGATTTTTTTCGGGTGTAAAAATCCTTAGCATGGCTTCCTTCGGATGGGAAGTAAAGCCGTTGGTCCCGTATTGTAGCTTTACGGCACGTAAAAGAACCTCAAGCCTGATAGAGAGGCCTCTGAGCAAAATTAAGCGGTCTTTCACGCCCAATTTAGAATGGGACGCTGAGAACCACAGTAGTTAAAGAGCGTCCATAAATAACACGCCATTTACATTTCTCTCTCTCTCTCTCATACACACAATATATATATATATATATATATATATATATATATATTTGCTCTCTTAGCATATAAATATTATGCTGCATATAATGATGTCTGCAATGAACGTGCCGAAACAGTTGCTTTATTTTATGAACCAGTGTGAATTTTGAATGCAGATTAGTGAATGTGGTGCTAATTCAGTGTTTCATTGTGATGCCTCGTTGTATCTTTAACAATTAATGTATATATAGGCCGCGCGGTTAGACCACTCGCCTGTTACTTAGACGGCCCTGGTTCGATCCCAAAGGACCACATGTGAAATTTGTGGTGGACAAAGCGGCACAGCAGCGGCTTTTCTCGGAGTTCTCCGGTTTCCACCAACATCGCATTCCCTCGGTGCTCCATATTCATTCGATGTATCAACAGTATCATCGACTGCGGTGCTACAAGTAGCAAAAGTGGGCGTTAGACACTACCAAAAAAAAAAAAAAAAACAAAAAAAAAAAAACGTTATTTTAAAGTGTTTTTTTTTCCCTTAATTTCTAATGGCCTTATTGAACAGAAGGTTAAGTGGCGTGTAAAACATTTTATAAAATAATGGTAGTATGCAATGATATAGAGAGAATATATAGGAAATGTTCTATCCTTATACCACATATAGATATAGAGAAAATGGATATCCTAATGCATTGTGGTTTTTGAAGCACATTTTTGGGCAAGCAGCCATATATGGATCATACATTTCTGAGAGGAGTACGGCTATTGTGGGTTAAATGTGCATCCAAAACTAACAATTTGTGGTGTTAAATGTCAGTTAAGCAATAAATTTGGATAATAGGTTTTAAACCAGTATATTGATGAATACGTGTGTAGTGTTTGGTTGTGGTTTCTCGTATAGTAGAAGAAAAATACAAGAAAAAATGTTTCAATACATAGGCTAGGGCACTTATTTAAGGGATTTTGTGGTGTTGAATGTTCAATTAAGCAGTAAATATAGACTAAGTTTTAAACCAGTATAATGGTCAACATGTGTGTGGTATTTTGTTGTAGTTTCTCGAATAGCAGAAGCAAAACAGAAAAGGGAAATTGGCAGATAAAATTGGAAACCTACTCCGTTTATAAGAAACCTTTTGCTAATTCGCCCATATAGCAAGAAATAATTACTATCAAATTATGTGCGTGTGATACAAGAACCGTGAGAATAGAGGGCGTGGTCTCTGGACTCGGAATGCAATACATGCAGTCCACACTGAAAGTCATTATAAACAAACTTTGGGATAATCTCTGATACTGTTCACCCTTTTTTGGTGTGCTCTTAAAAATGATTCTAAGCGATGTTTACTGCAATTTCACCAATTTATCAATAATAACTTCTGACAGACGAAAAGAATGTGATTGTATTAAGTATTCCTTCAATTAGAGATCTTTCCCCTTCCATTATGCTTTGTTGTTTATTTCAAGCACCTGGAAAATCAATTAATTTGACAGATGTTGCGTTTGGTGTATTTAGCAGATTGTAGAATTACAAGATGGCGACTGGACACAAAGCGTGATTTAATTCCGCCCTGTACCTTTATGCATTGTGGTTTTCGAAGCCTGTGCGAGGAATACCAACAGCATCTTTAATAGCCTTGACATTCATTTGTCTTTGTGAATTAAATGTGTGCGAAAAATGGTTATAGATAAATTTTCTCAGCTTATTTGATCCCTCATAAGTAATACAAGAGGAGTGACATACAGTTTTAAGTGTGTAGTTGAAAAAGGGAGAAGTCAAAATGAGAAGCAGAAGTAATTCTGGAGTTCGACTTGACTACTATCAAAGAGTGGTTCATAAAATTATAATGAATCATCAGGTAAAGTTAGGTTGTAAATTACAAATATTTAGGTTACAGAAAAGAGTAATAAGAAAGAAGAAAGTCTTGTAAAGAATGCGTCGGCAGTACTTCCACACCTGATCCGAATTAAAATGTCCAAATTAAAACACCAGAGAACTTCTAGTAGTAATTCTTAAAGTAAAGCATTATTGTTTAAAGCTCACACCCGTAACCCACCTAATTGCAATAGTATGGCATTTCTTCTTCTGTTCTTAAAAATGTATCAATGGTGTAAAAGCCCTTAGATGTCCGTATATACGACAGCCTGTCATGTCATGGTATCATTTTGATTAATGTTGGCAGCCACTACCATAATGAATAATAGAGACGGAAGCAATAAAAACCTTCTAAACAATTAATACATGTGCATTCCTAATGACCGAATAATATACTATGAAATCTGTATCCCAAAGGAATAAAGACAATTCCAGCTGTTTATTAAATTGAACGTAAACTTATATTGGTAATTATTTACAACTTGGGCCGCTAACTCTCTCCGCTGCAACATATACCAGTTTTGCACTCTAACGGGACCAGAGTGGTTAGAGGGGGATTAGGGGTGGGGAGATGGTTTAAAAAACTAATGTTGCTACCTGTTTATATACACACACTAACCTAAACGGATTGGAACCTAACCTCACGCTAAATTTGAAATCCACAGGCTTTGAAATTGTCATCATAAATACAAAGTCAATCAATCGCACTTAGTTTCATTCGATTTTAGAGTGGCCGAAGTTCTGCATAATAAAATTCACTGAACAGCTGTATCTGCGTGAAACATACTTGTCATACATCAGTACAACATCTAGTGACATATGTCGGTGTTGCATTCCACAACACTGTTCGCCTGCTGCCAACAATGAAATTCCAAAAGTACTACAAGACTTCTTTATTTATATTTTACTCCTTCTAGGCAGCAAACTTCATAAATATTCACAAAAAAGGATTGTCATGTGCACATAATAAATTAGCGTTTAACTTAATTACGGAGCTTTTCCGATAAAAAAATTGGTGAAAACGTAGCAAGTATAAACCAAACTTACAGTCAAACCACAATTTGTTTAATTTCTAGAGGGGCCGAAGTTCTCTATAATAACCCTTATATCAATAAACAATTCCAGTTGTTTATAAAAGTGAATGTAAACTATATGTTAATAACAATACTTCGGCTATATTTCAGACTGAAGAGACTAAGATATATAATGTACACAATTGGTAATGAAACTTAACTTGTATCATACTGCAATAGTTATGTAGTGAGAAACTGATGAACTCAGCTAAATTAGGTGATATAAAACTGCATAAAAATAACTCAAAAATGGAATATCTTACGCTATTTTCATGGCTGGTGTCATATTTAAAAACTGTATTTTCTGGGCTGTTGTGCCTAAGACCACGGCACAACAGCCTGGAAAATAAATATTAACGCAAAAATGATTATAGTATGTTCTCATTGGTTTTTGGTTCTCAGCTTCCTATTCTAAATTGGGCATGAATAACCACATAATTTAGCTCAGAGGCCTCTTATCTGGCTTGAGTTTCTATGACACGGGACCAAGGCTTTACTTCCCTTCCAAAGGGAGCCATGCTAAAGATTTTTACGCTGCAAAAAAATCATCGCCAGGTTTGATCCTGTGACCTTGGAAGCCAGAGGCTATACACTAAGAATACTATCAAAGTATCTCCAAATTGCCACTGTTATCTGCCCTATTGTTTTATAAAGTTGTATTACATGCTTTTCTGAAAAAACACACTAATGATTTAATATCTTGGGTATATGTTTGAATGATTTACACAACAATAAACATTTTTATAATTTGACATTTTTTCCCCCACCATCTATGATTTTTGTGTATTTTTGAGTAACTAGGATGCCTTAAACCAAGCCCAAAAATGTATAATTTGAGGAAAATAATTCTTTTCGTTGCATTGGCAGTTTTCAGTTTGTGATGTCCCTTCTACTTCTTAGCCCTTTATTTATTTTTGTTATCTTTTTAGAACTAGGAAACTAAAAAAAAATGCTCTAAAATTCCTGAAGACTTACAACTTGAAATAAATAATGTCTTTCACTGTGATAGCAATTTCTGAAATACACCCAAATTGTCTGATAGTCCTTTTCTGTTTCTTAATCACTAATTATTTTGTACTCTTCATACAACCAGGCACCGTACACTTGCTCAAAAGCCTAATAATAGAGAAATTGAGGTAAATAATTATTTTTGTTGCATTAGCAGTTTCCAAAACATTTCCTCATTTTCTAATTAGTCCTTTCTGGTTTAAATGGCATCCCATATGCTTATCATTTTGAATAACTATACTTAACTGAGCTCAAATAGTTAGATATACAATATGCAACAAGTTTAAAATAGTCTCCTGTTTCCTTTTATACACAGTGATAAAATATTCTAATTTTACCTATAACGAGTCTTAGGCAAATTCTAAAATTTTGAGCAATGAACACACTGAAGTTACCTGTATTTTTTTGCACACCTACCTAATATTTTCTACCACCAAGAATTTAAAAATCATGAGGGTCGCGTAATTGGCTGCATTATTTTGACTGCCAGTAGACAAATGTGTTTTCTTCACTCTTTTCCCAAAAATTCCCTCAATCGATATGATGACAACAATAATAATAGTAGTAGTAGTGGTAATAATAATGATGATGATAATATTAATAATAAACATATACATAATTTCATGTTACACAGTGCATTTGTGTTGGTAACCACTCAGCATACTGCTAGATTTAGGGCTTCACAGTTGGCAACAGCCATCCCAGGTGATGTCACCACTGTTCGTAGCAGATGACAGCACCTATACTACACCCTGACCTTCAACACTTTCAAATCTGAATCCCCTGTGGAAGTTTTACCAAAATGTCTAAAGCATATAGTAAGAATTCACAAAGAAGAAAATAAATTATTTATATACCTTCACTTCTTCAATACATGATCTGACTTGGTACTTTTGTTATTCTGTCATTAGAGCTGCTTTATAATGTTATAAATGTTTAGGGTGTTAAGCCACAAAGCAAGGCTCAGGGATCTGTGGAGCTAAAACCCAATGATCCCAAGAAGAAGTCAAAATCTTGGCAATATGGTGCATTTAACATCAGAATAACTTAATGCTTTCAATAGTTTCAAATATGGATCGCCAGTGGAAGTTTTACCCACCACTTAAACTATTTCTTAAAAGGTGCGTGCATGTATGCATGTTTGTGTGTGTGCGTGCGTGCGTGTGGTGGTGGGTGGGTGTGCGATGATCATATGTATTTACCAAAATTATAAAAAGTTCATAAACATAAAATATCAAGATAAACTAATACAGCATAACACAAACAAATCTGAACTGTTATAAGGACAGGTTCACCAATGTTTTGAAAGCAATGTAAAAGACTTATACAATAATACCTCACCAAATTCGGAAAATAAATGAAGAAATGAGGAAAATGATTAATAATGAGAAATAATGCTTTCTTCTCACTTGAATTATATAAAACACCAAATGTAAATAGTAGTTTTAAAATACAAAACATCTGTATAAATCATTCTTAGTATTAACTCTAACTCATCTTAAAATGTATATGCGAGTAGCTTTTAATTCTTTACATTGGACAATGCCTTGTAAATTCATTGCAAATGATGAATAAAATCTGAATCTAATCTAATTCCTGAGGAAATGCTGCTCGGAATTTGATTATTATATTACAAGCTTTTGTAGTAAACAGGTTATGTTCGGTTAAAAGATATTGAAAAAAATTCCTGAGGTTATGAAAAAGGAATGCTAACAATTATCATATAGACATTATTGACTTGAAATCAATTTGGTTGTTTTCTTTGTAGAATCCGGTAACTGGTCTATTTCCAGCCAGTCCTGACAATAATCATGCCTGGATTCGGGACAATGTCTACTGCATTCTGGCTGTGTGGGGTCTGTCAATGGCATACAAGAAGATTGCAGACATGGATGAAGACAGAGCCAAAACTTATGAACTTGAACAAGTAATCATTCTATGTTGTTTATTTTCCCCTTAGTGAAGGTTTACAGTAATGTTGCCGTTTAAGGGTCAGTTGGCCGCACAATGCCACAAAACCATACCAACTTTAGAAATTAAAAACCCGCTGTAGAACTGAGCACATAGTGCCAAAGGAATGCAACCGGTTAATAGCTGCAAAATGGCAGCAGTAGCACTGTTATATCTTGTTAAATGGTGCGTATATCACGTAGCCGAAGGGCATGGTAATTCTAGCAGACGATGCCATCTATCATTCACCACTAATCCTACTTATTGCAGATGTTAATTATTTGAGGTTATGTGGTACATGAGCTAGCTAAAGGTGATTTCATTAAAACATAAAGACAACCCCATATATGTCGTACTGCAATTGCGGTGCTTTTATTACGTTTGATCAAGTAATATTGTGGGTTAAATGGAGAAATTTAATACACAAAGCTACTGTTAAATATGAAGTATCGATTGCTTTGTTTCTTTCTAATGAAAACAGGAGCATCAGTAGTAAATAAAAATTATTATTATTATTATTATTATTATTAGTGGTGGTGGTAGTATGATGATTATGATAATGAGCAACTGTTAATAATAATAATAATAATAATAATAATAATAATAATAGTTGTAAGAATAACTGTCAGCCCAACCAGATCTACTTGCTCTTTAGTTATGTCATTGGTAGCCTTAAAAAGGGCTGTTTTGTCATTGAAGAAAATATGAAAGAGGTGGAGAACAGTAGGAGATATTCAGAAGAACAGTATATGCGTCCCCTGACGCATGTAATTGCATATTTCAGTGTTTCCTGTACCTTCCTATGAATGCACTGCCTCATTGTATACATTTCTGGGTTTCCCCGTCTTGCTATGGTTATGCTTCGTAAGGTATATACTGTTAATTGCAAATTTCATGCTTTCCACACTACCATATGACTACGCTGCCTTCCCTCCTTTTCGCAATACCAACTATATATGCTCCATTATGCTGAACATGACACCTTTCAGATGCAAAGGTTGGCTGCCTGAGGTTACGCAGCCAACTGACACTTAAACAGCAACATTACCAGGTTTACTACTGTATGATGATTCCAGTATCCCAGAATTTAGTTCATTGTGGGTTATCATGAATGAAGTAGATAAACAAAGCCGCAAGTTAAGAATAAGTGTAACAGAGAAGTAAAGACACTTAGAAAAAGCAGAGTATATATTGTAATAAATTAATAATTCATAAAACAACAAATTAAATTGCTTAAACAGTGTTAAAATATATTTTTGAGTGTATTTTAGGTTTAAATTATTATAATCTAAGCTTTAGAACAGGCAACTGGAAACACTTGTGATGTCAAGAGTGCAGAGAGGAACTCATTGAAAGTGTAGGCAGAAGGCGCAAAGGGAAATGCAGGGTACTGTTACAGGAAGGTATAATGCAACAATGGAACTATGTGTGTACTTTTTATATTAACACGGTCAGCCTTTCCTATCTTTTCCTTTGCACCAAGCTTCTCAAGAGCATCTCTGTTTATGTTGTCTTAGACATAGTAGTTTCTGCAAATCAATCATACTCTATTTGGCTTATCATGATCTAGGTCTTGTAGAACTCTCTTGATGGTCATATCTCTTTTTTGAATAAAAATATGCCATTCATTGCTCAGTAATGTTAAAACTGGTGTTCTACAGAAAATTCATGATCTTTCTGTATTGCAGAGCTGTGTAAAGCTAATGCGTGGTCTGCTAATGGCAATGATGCAGCAGAAAGACAAAGTTGAACAGTTCAAGTCCACTCAGAATCCCTTGGATGCACTGCATGCAAAATACAGCTCCAGTACAGGACAGACAGTTGTGCGAGATGATGAATGGGGACATTTACAGTTAGATGCAATATCACTGTACCTGCTGATCTTGGCTCAAATGACAGCATCAGGTATGTTTGTAAACTTTTTCTACTGCTTGAAAGAGAGTGAAATATTGTTATCTGTATAATATGCTGTAACCTGGTAGGTCATATTGGACAATAAATGAGATTGGTTAAATGATATTCAAATGAGTCCAGGATCCATGGAGCTTAAAGTTATTCAGAATATGTCTTCTCTGATTAAGGTAAAACTCAAGAATAAATCTTATCCAGAAACTCACCCTAACTGACATTTGTACGCTGAATCTCATATTATTGTTGGTAGTGGCAGTATCTTCTGGTGGTTGAAAGGTATTTCCTTTTGAATGATAAACTTTTCGCAGTTATCCTAATCTGATGTATATTTGATTGCGCATAACAATGTTACATTTGGTATAATGTTGTGATTAGTTGTCCAAAAGTGGTATGCTACTGGGGATATTTGTCCATTTATGAATGATGAATTTGTCATAAATCACAATACAAACATTTGTTAACATATCATACAATAATACACACTTTTTTATTTCTTTTTTCCTTAAATACATTCAGCTAAGTTTCTATCCTTGACAATTACTTATACACACTAAGAATCCTTTTTAACTAATACTAAATAATCATATTGTTTCCTCTACTCATTTCCTCTTCCTTGCATTGCCTCACAGTTCTATGTACGTTAGATATTTTCTATATACTATAATAAATTCTCTTCTATTAATGTTAAACATTCTTTTTGTTAATTTTTCCATCCCTAGTTTATCCCATTTATCAAATATCACTGTTTTCTTGCAATTAAAACACATTCAGTATCTACATTTTCTCCATTTATTAATTAAATATATTAATTTCATAATCTCCTCTAAGCCTCATTAATTTTAACACACCTGTTGTTGTCCAAGTATATCCTTTTTGCCTCGTTATCACACATGTCCACATATTTCTCTCTTTTTTAAATTTGTATAGTTCCAGCAAACGTTTATCTCTTAACCCTTTAGCTACCATCGACCTATCTCTATTTTTTATCATCATCTATACAAGTACATTTTATTATAATGAAATTCAATGTCATATGGTAACATGACACATGCACGTCACTTATGCCATTTGTGATTATTGACATGCACATTATCTTTTCAGATTGTGATAAGCATATGCATATTTTAATACCTTGCTTCCTAGCAGTTGTGTATCCTATAAATGATAAATGTTATGGAGAAGGGGACTATTAGATGAGGAGATAGGTGCACATTTGAAGCAATCTTCTGATTCTGAAATACCTAGTGAGTTTGAATTTTTTAGTGAAGATAATGAGGTAGCTGTCAAAAACTTGGAACACGAAGATGTAGATAATGGCGCTGATGATCATCATTATGAAGAATAAATTTACAAAGAAGAAGAACAATTTAGTGCAAATGCTGCTGGGTGAATGTTTTCTCGTAATGGAAATGAAATATGGACTACTGCCCCTCAAGCTGGAATTTCTGTTAGCCAGAGCAAAAAGGATGTGTTGAAAGAAGACCAAGGATCTACAAAATATTCCATTAGGAACTGTGATAATGAAGAATCTTGTTTTATGTTGTTCTTGCATATCACTCATTGAGAAAGTGAGTATGTGGACCAATAAGGAAGGTTGAATGGTATACAAAGACTGGGTGGATATAGATTTGCATGAAATGATAAAATTTCTTGGTGTTTTGATCTTGACTGGTGTTTACAAGCCAAGAAATGAAGATATCAGCTAGCTTTGGAGTGTTGAGAATGGCTAACCATTGTTCAATAAAATCATGTGTCCCAACCATTCCATGCTATTTTTAGAGTGTTTTTGAGATGTGGGAAACTACCCTGAGAGAAACCCGCATTCCAGGACAGTGCATAACTATGAATGAACAATTGGCCACATTTTGAGGTTGCTGTCCATTTCAAAAATACATATCAAAACATGCTAAATACAGAATAAAATTCTGGGCAATTTGTGACACTGCAACAAGCTATTGCTGATGATGAAGGTGTATTTGGGGAAAGAGGAAGAAACCATACTTGTCCGATTCGGAGAAAATGTGATCCCCTGGTGATTGAGCTTGGAAAATCTGGATGTAATATCACCTGTGTTAATTATTTTAATCTCTTGATTTAACTCTTTATTTTCTGGAAAAGATCTGACACTAGTTGGTACTATTCAAAAAAACAAAGGTGAACTACCTGCTGAACTTGTTACACCTAAAGGACATGAAGTTCATTCTACACTTTTTGGTTTAATAATAGATACTTTATTTCACTGCTTAGGGCATGGCCCGCTGGCAGCGCTCCAAGAATAATAATACAATATACAATATAATTAAAATAAATAATATGGGTAATATAATACCCTGTCTGAATGACAATATAGCATAGTATATACCAAAATAATAATAATAATAACAACACTAACAATAACAATAATACAGTATTAAAAGTTTTATAATACCCGGAATAACGCAATATTTATATTTGCTATCCCTACTATAAATTGTTCCTAAGAAGAACAAAGTTATCATCCATAGCTCTCTTCTTGACCAACCAACAATATTACCATCAGAAGCAAAATAGCCTGAATTATGACATACAGTAACATGAAAGGTAGCGTTGATACCATGGACCAAAAGATGTGATGCTACATTGTGAAATGAAACAAGATACTAGCCATTTGTGGTTCTCTTCAACATAATTGATGCAAGTGTAATGAATGCATGCATCATTTGGATGACACATCATGCTGTCCACCAATACAAATATGAGATGGAGTTTCATCATCATTTTGGAAAAGCACCAGCAAGAGTAAAAAACTCAATGAAGACATTAGTAGTACCTGTTCCAGAAACGGCTGTGAAATCTCCAGCTAAAAAGAGAAGATGTGCATATTGTGTAGAGAGGAAAGGCAGAAAAGGCCAAATGTCATGTTATAAGTGTACCAAATCTGTATACTCAGAACATTCTGCTATTGTTTGTGGACAATGTACTATACTACATACAGATAACTACATAAAGTTTGATAGCTACGTCCCACAACACACACATATGCAGTCCTGAGCAGTTTAACGTTCAGATTAGTACACATTCCATGGAGAATAGCGAATACCAACAGATACTCCAAATAGCTACCAACAATGGCTTCCAAAAAAAGTGCAATAGACAAGAGAATACACAAATACAAAAAACTGAACTGCATAATACACACTCACCCTACAGAACCTCCTTGATCAATCTCAGTTGAGAAAATTCACCTGTCATCCTTGGGCACACAACAAACTTCAGAAAATCTTCAGGAATTATAATATCACCTTAGCTCCGAAAAACTACACATTCAGAAGCTGCTGTGCAAAACTTTAAAAGATCCTATTCCTGCAAACAAAAAACTAGGAATTGATGAAATTGAATTGCTCAGACTGTATTCTAGAACATATAGGAAGGACAAACAGAAGTTTGGAAACCAGATTAAAGGAACACATGAGAAATCTAAAATACAAGCAAACAGTTAAATCAGCAGTTGCCTATCACTCTTGGACATCAGGACACGAAATCACACCAACTGTTAAAACCAACATATAAACACACAGAGTTAGATGTCTGGGAGAGATCTACACCATGAAGAAAAAGAGCCATATTTTGATTTACCACCATACAGCAACCTTTGGAAATTCATAGGTCCATTAACAGATGCCTCCACAAGTGATTGTTGATGCCAACGAAGTAGGATTCAGTTGGAATGAAGGGTTGAAAATGGGGACAAGTGTTCCCATAACCAGTCATGTAAATAATTACTAAGTGATGTTTGTGTAACAAAAACCGACTCATTCTTTTATTTTTAATTTCTGTTATGGTTTACCAGTTATGCAAAATTCAATAAAATTCATCCAGAATGAACAGGTCTTCAGAAGCTATTCCCTGAAAATTCAACATATACATTTTATTTGTGATGTAAATAGCTTTAATATACAATATTTTTAAAAAAAAAATCGTTAAGAGCCATTTTTGAGAAGAACAACATTTTCAAACATTTTTCCATGTAAAGGTTATTTTGGGGCGGGAGGATTTTCTTGAGAAACTTTGTGTCGCATCATTGGAAGATACCAAACTTAAATACCACATTTGGTATTTAATAGTCTTTTAGTTTTTGAGCTATGCTGTCCACAGACACACATTGACCTTTTTCTAAAAATGCTTTTTTATTTATTTATATATTTTTTTTTTTGTCTCAAAGGACCTCAAAATATATTTCTGGTGAAATCTCAGTATCAAATTTTTGGGTGGAGTACAATATTCCCCCTTAACGCGGTGGTAGCACAGCTGCTTACCAAGCGGGAGATCTGGGTTCGATCCCCAGTACCGGCGTGGGGATTTTTCCCCTGCTGGGAGACCTGGCCCGGGGTGCACTCAGCCTCGTAAGGTCCCTGGGGGGCCAATTGAGGAGCTACTTGATGGAGAAGTAGCGGCTCCAGGTCATGAGGACCTCATTAACTGACTGGGGGGGACTCCAGGCGCTGACCATGTCTCACCCTCCAATACTGCACCCCATCCATGACGTCTCTAGTGGACCGAGATGGGGGACGCAGTGGCCGGGCGGTAGGCCAAGGTTCCCCGTGAGCTGTCGTGCCATGGAGTTATTTGTTAGTACAATATAGCTGTATGCACATAGTACATATAGAGATAAAGGCAACCAGTAAAAGTTTAAAAATTCTATTTTTAAAAAAAAAATTAAAAATTATTATAAAGTATTTCTATCTCAAAGTGATTCATATTATAAATAGTCAAATAATGTCAATTTATAACACAACCTGGGCCTAAGAGGCCTGACTGGTAGGAAACATAATACAGATGTTCTGGTAAGCAGTGGGTTAAGCAACTAAACAAATCTTGTTTTTCGATATCCTCAGTACATGCTTTCACTTCTTACCAGAAACACTTTTCCATGCCTATGCTCCTATTCCAAACATTTTCTAATCTTATTTCTTCTGAAGTTTTTCCCATCTTTGCATACCAACTGAACTTCCAGCCAGCCCCTTTTACTTTTTCTAACTCCATATGTACAATGTACATAGGAATAGAGACGGTATTGTATTCCACCCAATAATTTGATACCAAGATTTTACCAGAAATACATGTTTTGGGTCCCTCTAAATCCAAAAAAAGCATTTTTATCTTTAATATATGATACTTTAATTAAAATATTTATAGTCATTTTTTAGAAAATGGAAATTTTCGAAAAAAGTTCCATGTAAAGGGTAGTTTGGGGTGGGGGAATTTTTCTCAAAATCTTCATGTCGCATCCCTGGCAGATACTAAACTTTAATACCAAGTTTGGTATTTTACAGACTTTTCGTTTTTGAGTTATCGTGTTCACAGACACACACGCACATGCACACACACAGACCTTTTTCTGAAAATACTTTTTTTTGGATACAAGGGACCCTAAAACATATATTTCCGGTGTAATCTTGGTATCAAATTTTTTGGTGGAGTGCAATACCTTCTCTATACACTATGTACATAGTACATGTAGAGAAAGTAAAAATGTGGATCTTGTCAAAACACACAATTTATGTCCTTTACATTTTTATTATGAAGGTTACCATTTCGGAGATACTCCTTGTTATTGGTTTTAATTTTAAAATACTTATACTTTTTTCAAACAGGAAATCACCCATATTCTTTTGTTTGACTTTTGGCCAAACAAAGAAGCGAATTTCAATGATAGTTGCATAGCATCAGCCTATGAAACATTTGATTATCGCTCTAGTATGGTGCATTCCATTAGTTCCCTTCTACATGTAAGGAACTAAGTAATAAGAACATTCTGCTAATGCTTATCTAGATTAGTATGGTGTAGAAAAAGAAAATGTTTTATAGCAAGTTTATTTGCAGAATAGGTAGAAAAAGTTATGTGAGTGTAACACATCACACTTTTTCTTAAATAGGCTAAATCCTGTCACAGTCTGCACAATTAATTTGATTGATTCATACTGTAAGAATGTTTAGATAGGAAAAACCAAGGTTGAAAGTATTCATGATATTCCTCAAATATAAGTAGGTAGACAAATCCATACTAACACATCGCTTTTGGACAGCTAATCACACTACTATGCACTACTTTGCTACTATGCAAAATTAATTTTATTAAAGCCAAGCAAATGCACAACAGAATTTGCTTCTTAGGAGAAATTCTTCATCATCAATTGCCAGTCCTGACAAATAAATATGAATTTGCTGCTGCTAAAAACAGGAAACTAAAAGTCAGTACCATCTTCAAACCAATTGGGCACATAATATTGGGAGCAGTTATCTGTTGAAACATAAAGTTAATCAAAGTGGGTGAACATCACTCATCAATTTATTTTCATTTTTGACTTGTCTTTAAATTTAAAACACATCACTATTTCAACATTCTTTCAAAATACCTAAATAATAAACTTTGTTTTTTTTGTTTTTGTTTTTGTTTTTTTGTATTTGAAACATTAGAGCACCTTATGTGTTATAAATAGAGGCTAGATATGCACTAAAAACCATAAATACATGCATGCAATTATGCAGCAAAAAGTTGAAAATATGCTCTTAATTAAAATAATATACACAAAATGCATTTTCTTCTAACAATAAAATACGCTATTTCCTCATATCATTTTATTTCTTTTATGAAGCAACAATTGTAATATTTTTGCTGTTTTGCTCCTAATTGAAGTTAATAATTATATTTTATATTGTCACTCTCATTAATCTTGTGTATAATTAACTAATTAATATGAAATATAAGTCAACAATCATTTAACACTCGATCACATATCAATTTTTGTCACAATAAATAACCAAATATTTTTCTAAATTTTCTGGTAAAAAGCCCTTCCTTCTGTTACTTAAAATGTGTTTGAATGAATAGAGGTCACAGGGGAGTATCGCAAACACTCACAGAATAAGAATTAAATTTTTTTTCAGATTCACCTTGTAACACACTGTTCACTCCTGAATAAACTTTAGTCCTGGATTCCTGGTTTTGATTTCGATTTTCTCACAAAGTGTCTTTCCAGTTTCTCCGGGCACTTCTTGGGTGGCGGCAACTTCATACATCTGCAGGGCAGAAGATAATGGCACTCCTCTTTCTTCCAGATGTGTGATTGTGGCTGGTACTTTACTAAAATAGGTTATAATAAAAGCTAATTCAGCCTGTAAGCTTTTCTCATTGCATGCATTCACTGCAACTGTGATATGTGCTGATTCATTAACATCCAAATTTTCCAGCACCTTTTTCAGGTTTTCTAGGTGGTCACAATAATACAATGCTGCTTCTATCCATGTTCCCCATCTTGTAAGGATTGGCTCTGGGGGAAGACAAGATCTGGCACCATTTGACAAAATAATTTCAACCTTGATGGAGCCTTCACAAAAACTTCTTTCACAGAAGAAATTAGGGCACTCACTTCTGGAAATTTTGCTCTGATGTCTTCTGCAATCTGTGAAGACCATGAGCTAGACATGTCGCATGCACTGCCTTCGGATAAAATATTTTTAAAGCT
Source organism: Hymenopus coronatus (assembly GCA_030762935.1). Taxonomy (NCBI): domain Eukaryota; kingdom Metazoa; phylum Arthropoda; class Insecta; order Mantodea; family Hymenopodidae; genus Hymenopus; species Hymenopus coronatus. Next base: position 82,062,278 of record CM060897.1, on the reverse strand, counting down.
TTAACTGCCTTAATCATATATGTTACCGCATCTATGCCTATCAACAAAAGTTTTTCTTCATTTTCCTGAACATGCCATAGAACACGTAATGCGTCACGAACAACACATACAATGGTGGAGTGCTATGTTTCCTCTAGTACTCTGGAGGCGTTAAGATGGGGTATTCCTGGTTCATATTCAACAAGTTTTCCCAAGGTGACATTGGTAATGTATCTTCCACAGGAATCAGTTATTTCGTCTACAGATAGCTATATGTTTGAGTCACCAATGTCAGCTCTGATCTCTTGGAGCACCTAAAATAAAATAAAACATACAAAATTAAATATATTTTAAACATTACAATAAAATTCCTAAAGATCTTAGTTAAATTATACATCATTACAAGGACCTTTATATTTTTGTGAAGTGAAATAGCGTATTTTGGTGTTAAACATAATGCCATTTCTGTGCATATATCGTGAAATGAAACATTTTATATTTTTAACTCTATGTAAGAGGGAATAGCAACTCAAATGTTACATAAGTAATTTTCAAAAATAACCGCGTAATCCTAAATTATATTAAAAAGAAGATATCTGTAAATAATAATGCCTGTTCCACCTTAATTTCTATATGATTTTCCCAAGATAAAACTACATATAGATTATCATGTGAACGGAATAACAAATAAAAGTGTTGAATGAGGCTACTTGCTTTGTTGCCCAGTACTCATTAACAAGTTTTAATTATTTATTTATTTATTTGAGATTTTCAGTTTTAGATAGACTTTTTCAAAGTATATGAGTTGTTTTCTACTGTAATCCAAGCAGTTCGCTCAGTAAATAAAATTTTGTGATATATCACAGAATGTCCCTGAAATTTGTATTTTAAACACATACAATGCTAAATATTACTAAGGGAAAGGTTTCGAAAAAAATACAGAAAACTCGTGCATATTGCTCTTATAAAAAAAATATAGCTCTTATGTAATATTCAAGTTTATTTGTTTTTATAATTCTATAAGTTAAACAAACTTACCTCTTCATAGAGAGGGCCAATAAAATTTTCCTTAGTGTAGTGTAGATTGTCAGGCAATATTTCTCCAAGAACCCTCATAGTTCTGAATTGTTTAATTTTTTTAAAAGAATGTTTGCCGACACTAAAGCTTTACACAGGTGTGTTGAAAAAAACATAATTTCCACTGTTCCTTGCAGAAAATGCTAATGTTAAAGTTGTCTGCATTTTGACATGATTTTCCCAGCAGCATTTTTCTTGTGAGCTGCTATTTGTACATAAGTGTTACATGGTCTGAAACCTTCTGTCATAGGAACCTGTAAGTAAAAATGAATAATTAGTGAAATGTAATTCACCTTACTTAATTGTTTATGAAAAGCCATTCAGTGCAGGATTTAACAGTGTGATAAACTGATAAGTTATTTAAAATCCTCACATGTTTGTCGCACACTTGGTATAGAACAATATTTTCATTTGTTGTTAATGTAGGATTCCCACCAATCCAGTGATGTAGCAAAGATATTTTACAGGATTTTTCCTTTGGCATTGAAATATATTTGTTTTGGTCCACTAACACTCACAAAATGATATTTGAGAAACATCTAAGAATTTAAACTTTGATTCCCGCTTTGTTTTGTCACTGTGGTCAATAACATATAATAAAGCAGATGTTCAAACTTCAAAGAATATTGCTGGTTGAAAACAAAAATAAGGAAATTACCATCAACTGTCCATTGTTGGCAAGTATGTTTCTCTCCTTCAAAATCTTCCTTTTAGGAAATGGTTTAGGCCAGATTGCTTTATTAAGCTGTTGAGATTTAAATCTGCATATCCCTACTTTGCACTGTTATTTTATATGTTTAAAGATGCTGACTTTCTATGAAAACAAGATTATCTTCATTTGCAAAAACATGACAATAAAGCGGAAACTTGTCATTTTGTGGGGTTAAAAAACTAATATTTTAATATTAAATGGAGAAAAAAGTGTAATACATGTATCCATTATCCTGATATATGGTGGACTTTGAGACAGTGATGTGTTTTAACTATTAAAATTTAGTTGGGTCGATTTTGTAACACTACATCACTTACTTTTTTATTTCGGAAAACATGTTTCAGAAGCCATGTGCTTCCATTGTCAATTCCTTTGGTCGACTCCATTCACAAATTAATGAAATGTGTGCCAATCTCGTGAATATGCATTTATATGCACTATAAAACTTGATTCCAAATGACATGAAACACATTTTCTTCTTCCATGCATATGTTTATTTTTGAAGGAATAAAACATGCAAAGATGCAGAAATCTGCCCTCTAGTTATAAAGTAAGCTACAAATAAAGTACAGATGTTTGCATTTTAGTAATTCTATTTTGTCAATAATCTATTCAATATAATTCTGTGTCCTTGCCTTCCTTTTTATAGAGGAAAATAATTGCAGCCCATCTCACTGATAACCAGGCATAGAAATTTCTAAATATTAATGCCAAGATGAAAGGAAATTAGTTTGAACTGTACTGGATCTTATGCAATGATGTCTTTTATGGCCATGTTGGCATTTGCAGACAGCACTCAACTACTCATAAGACTATATTTTACCTGTTGCCAATGACCCCTGGGCCATTGTCTGCATTCATTTATTAATAATAGTTTGAGTATAATTAACTTGAAGTAAATTCTTAAGAATTCATATACCTGCTGATAACTTGTAACTCCTTACATGTAAAGAGTTTTATAATTGCTGCTTTAGTTAATATTGCTATTCTTTAGGCTTGCAGATTGTTTTCAACCTGGATGAAGTGGCCTTTATTCAGAATCTGGTCTTCTACATTGAGTCAGCGTATTGTACTCCAGTAAGTAATAAACACATGAACAGAGCTGCAGTATGAAAGTTTTTTATTTAAGATTCCTCTTGATTCTTATGTGCAGTTGACTGTATATCTATTTGAACTCTGAAACAATGACTTGTGTATTTCTTTTTGTTCATTTTTGTACTTTATCACATATGATGTACATAGTAGAGTATGTACATAGGTAGAGAAGATATGAGGGCCGTTCAGAAAGTAGCCTCCGATTGGTCACAGTGCGGGTAGTGGGGGGAGTAGCGACGCCATCTGTGCATTCACGCACTCAGCAGGTCAGTCGGCATCAAGCTGTGGTCGAGTGAAAGTCGTACCTGCGCTAGTTTAGTGTTTGTGGCCGTTTGAAATGTGTACTGCAATAGAAAACCCCGCCAAATGTGAAGTGCGTGCTGTTATAAGGTTTTTTACAGCCAAAGGATATTCTGCAGCAGCTATTCATCGTGAGCTTTGTGCCGTGTACTGACCAAGAGTTATGAGTGAAGGAGTGGTCCGTGAATGGGTACGTTTATTTAAAAGTGGACGAGAAAACGTTCATGATGAAGAGAGGAGTGGTAGACCATCATTGGTCACGGACGAACTCGTTCAGACAGTTGATGCAAAAGTTTGTGAAAACCAACGTTTCACAATGTCGGAGTTGTCTACTGATTTTCCACAGATTTCTAAGACTCTCTTGTACGAGATAGTGACAGCAAGAATGGGTTACCGTAAGTTTTGTGCACGATGGGTGCCCAAAATTCTTACCGACCACCACAAAACTCAAAGAATGGCCTCTGCATTAGACTTTCTGTCACGTTATGAGGCCGAAGGTGAACCATTGTTAAACAGAATCGTGACCGGGGACGAAACCTGGATTAAGTACGTGAACCCTGAGGCAAAAGAACAATCAAAGATGTGGGCACATTCAAATTCGCCTACCAAACCAATAAAAGCCCGGCAAGATTTTTCTGCCCGAAAATTGATGGCAACGGTGTTTTGGGATGCAAAAGCGGTGTTGTTGGTTGAATTCATGGAACGTGGGACGACCATAATCAAGACGTGTACTGTGAAACACTAAAACAATTACGACGGGCTATACAGAACAAACGCCGTGGTATGCTGACTTCCGGTATCGTTTTTTTGCATGATAACGCCCGTCCTCACTCTGCTCGCAGAACAACAGCCCTTCTTGAGTCCTTCAAGTGGGACGTTGTCAACCATCCACCTTACAGCCCAGATCTGGCGCCAAGCGATTATCACCTCTTCAAGCATATGAAGAAATGGCTCGGGTCCCAGCGGTTTGATGACGACGAAGAGCTCAAAGATGCGGTCACAGGCTGGCTCCAGGCACAAGCGGGTGATTTTTATGCAGAAGGAATTTCAAAGCTTGTGAACGGATACGATAAGTGCCTCAATCGTTATGGAAACTATGTAGAAAAATAGTGCAAAGATGTAGTTGTAAGATGTATATATTAAAATATTTTTATTTTACTTGGTGAATTTCTTGCAATCAACCGGAGGCTACTTTCTGAACGGCCCTCGTATTATATTTCACCCAAAAATTCAGTAACTTTCACTGTTTTGATGACCTTTGAGTTCAGAAAAGGCAATTTTAGCTTTTTTTGGTTAGGATGTTTGAAACAAAAAGTAGGTTAAAACCAGACTTAGTATTTGCAGTATCTGCCAAAGATGTGGCAGATTTTCAACAAACTGCCCCCACCTCAAACTACCCTTTACATGGAAGATTTTAAATTTTTTTTGTTTTTCTCAAAAATGACTCAAATGAAAGCCATATCTACATTAACAATATTTACATCAGAAATCTGGAATTTTCTAGGAATAGCCTCTTAAACTATTTTCATTCTGGATGACTTTTACATAACTGATAAACCATAAGAGACAGACAAAATGTTACTACACAAAAAATGTAGATCTTATTAAAACACACATCTACATTCTGTCCAATGTAGTTTTTTTGTGGAGTTAACCATTTTGAGATAGTTTTTGTTATTGGCTCAACTTTTCCAATATTTATGCTTTTCTCAAATAGGAAATTGTCAATCATTTTTCTTTCTTTCTTTTACTCCTGACCATGGAAAAAGAATATAATTTCATTGTCATTATGTGACCAGCTTTACAAAGATTTGCCTATTGCTTTATCCTATTGTTAGACTATTGCTTTAGTATATTGCCTTATTTCTCAAGGAAATAAATAATAGGACTATTTTTGTTAACGTTTATCTTGAGTAGTATCGAGTTGACAGAAGAATAAGCTTCTGTGGGAATAATTTGTTTCAGATTAGATAGAAAAAATCATGTACATGAAACACATTAGATTTGTATATTTTGTTTTTATTATTTTTATCTCTTTTAGACCCAATAACTGAATACTGATATTAAACAGAAATAAAATAAAAATTTGAATAATTATACAATTTTATATTATAGTTTAGCAGCGGTTGCAAATATAGGATTTCATTAAATTAGGTTAATTACCTCAGAACTAGTTTCAAGGAATCACTTCATTGTCAGATAATTGCAACTGGTTGGCTTTCCTCTGAAGGTTATGTCTGTATCTTAGCCACAGACTTAGTCTGATCACTAATTTAGATCAATCACAGTGAACCAAGTTCAGAACAGGTTTGTGATTGCAGAATGCTCTATATGCTGGAGAATGATACTTGAACAGTTTCTTTCTTTCTTGTGGGAGTGATGTGATTAATATTCAATGGTAAGAGTTGAGTTGGATTTAGTAACACAAAACATCACTAACAGTTACTTACTAGGGCTGGCAAAATAGTGAATGCCAACAAGAATATCAGCAGATACTCCAAAGAGCTACCAACGATAGCTTCCACTAAAATGCGTTGGATAAGAGAATCCAGAAATACAAAAAAGGGAATTGCATAAGCAAACAACCCCCCTATAGAAACACTGCAACCAACCCAATTTAAAATATCTGATGTGTTACAATCACATGACTTTCTCTCTGTAACAAATTGTGAAAAAGCTTATTCCTCTATCTACATCATGTTAATCGAGATAAACATTAGCAGAAATTATCCTTATTACTTGGTCCCTTGTAAGTAGAAGGGAATAAATGTAATGTTTTCCATTCACATCATGTTCTCTCGCTGTTCAGCAGACAATCCTTTTATTCAAAAGATTAATCTGTTATCTATAGGGTGGTGCATTATGTATTTACCAATTTTGGTTGAGAAAAGGAACTACTAAATAAAAGTGAAACTACTTTATTTGTGAAAAAACTGAAACAATTTGCATTTATGGATATTACACTTACATCAACACTACTTGAATGTGAGGTCAGCTCAGTGGCCCCCATCTGCATTTGTGCATCCTTGAAGATGGTGCAGAAATGCCTCCATGGCACTTGTGCCATCTCCCGTGGAATGACATTGATTTCCTGGCCGATTGTATCTTTCAACTCCTAATGGTTTGCAAATGGTGCGAGAATAATTTTTCTCTCAGTTATCCCCACAGAAATTATTCTGGAACTGTTAAATATGGAGATTGGGACTGCCAAGTTAAATCTCCAAAGTGGGAAATCAGTCGATTGGGGAACACTTGGAGAAAAACCTTGCTTTGAAGTGCAGTATGTGGCATAGCACCATGCTGCTAAAATCAAATGTTGTTCAACTGTCGTTCTTGGAGTCCTGGTATGACAAAATGTTTCAAATTTCAACTTGGCGGTCGGAATTTACAGTTAGTAAGTGATCGGTACAATCCTCGGAAAAATATGGACCAATAATCCCACACATTCTAATACCACACCACTACATCCTGGCTCATAAACTATGTGAGGATTTTGGTTTTGTTTGTTCTCAAACTCTCTGAAGAAGAAGCTCGCTTCATCTGATTTGAACAATTGGTTAAGCACCCATCTGTGCCAATGTTGATATAGTTGGCGTTATATTTCAGTTAGGGAACACACAACAATGAAGGCTTCTACAGCTGCAACCCTTGTCTATATAAGTCAACAATCCATGGCATACCAATTGCGAACATCGTAACCGTATAATCATATCTGATTCATGCGATGCGCACCTCAAGTTGAACAGGAATACCAAGCAAAATTGATAGTTACATTATGCGCCATCCTGTGATCATGCTAATCAGGATAAACATAAGTAGAATTAGTCTTAGTACTAGCTCCTTGTAAGTAGAAGGGAAGTAAGAAAATGCACAGGCTAAAGTGATAGTCTCGTCCCTGGTTGCTATGTGAAACAATTGAAATTCCAATCTCTCTGCTTTCCAGGAGTAAACAAACCAGAAACAGGAAGAAAGATGTGTTCCCATTTGAGGAAAATGTAAGTGGCTAAAACTGAAACTAATAATCCAGAATATCTCAAAAACGGTTAACTCTACAAAAAAAAAAAAACAAAAAAAAACAGAGAAAAAAAAAAAAAAAAATGTATATAAAATAAATTGTGTGTTTTAATGAGATCTAAATTTTTTGGCTAGTAAGTTTTGTTATATTTCTTACAGTTTGCTGTTAATACAAAAGTCATTGAGAATGAAGAGATTTTTTTGGGCCATTCCCAGAAAATCCAAGATATATATTTCATTCGTCATAAAAATATCTTCATATGGTATTTTAATCAAAATCATTAGGGCCATTTTTGAAAAAAATCAACATTTTCGAAACATGTTTCATGTAAGGGGTAGTTGGGGGTGGGGGGATTTTCTTAAAAAATCTTTGTGTTGTGTCCTTGGAAGACACCAAACTTAAATATCAAGTTTGGTATTCACCGGTATTTTCACTTTTAAGTTCTACTGCCCACAGACACACACACACACACATACATTTTTCTAAAAATGCTTTTTTATTTGAGGCAGTATCAAAACGTGTATTTTTGGTGAAATATCAGTTTCAAATTTTTGTGTGCAGTACAATACCTTGTCTATACACCACGTGCATAGTACGTGTAGAGAAAGTAAAAATTCCCACATCACCCTTGGGCATACAACAAATTTTATCATTACCTTAAACTACTATGTCAACAATTAAAAGGTCCTGATCCAGCAAAGGAAAAACTGTGAATTTATGAAATAAAATGACAAGACTGCAACATAGTATACATAGGAAGGATAAGTTTGAAAACCAGCTAAAAGTACACGTACATCACTTAAAATACAAACAGATAAATCAGCAGTTGTCCACCACTTTGGTCATCAGGACTCGAAATTACACCAAACATATACACTCAAAACCAGCTTACAGCATACAGAATAAGATGTTTGGGAGAAAATCTATATAATAAAGAAGAATCATATTATGCAATTAATTGTTCCAATGTATAACAAGGTGAAGAAAAATGTAGAAAAGAGAGGATATCTTAGTTTGTAATAGAAATGAGAGTTTGGGAGGTGGCATGATTCTGACTAGGGGTACATGGAAGCTGAAAGGTTTGAGAGGAGGGGTGAGGCAGGGACAATGTCCAATTTGAGGGGTGGAGGAGGATGAACTGCACATGTTTAAATGTAAAGGGACGAATCAATGGAGAGTGGAGATGCTTAAACAGAAGCGGTTAGGGAGAGATATTGTGGTAGGAATAAAGAAAATATTCAAGCACCAAGGGCAGCAGAGAGAATTAGAGGAATTCTAATGGAAAGTTAAGATGAAATGGACAAGGCAAATAGATAAGGTTTAATTAGTGAGAGCTAATTTTATTGTACAGATAGTATAGTGATTAAGTATGTATGTAAAATGAAGTTTGTGGCATATAATGGCCTATGCCACAGCAGGTTGCCACCATTGTATTGCATGTAGCACTGAAATAAATTATTATTATTATCATCATCATTATGCAATTTGATTTAGCGACATACAGCAACCTTTGAAAGTTCATAGATCCAGTACAGACTCTTTCACAAATGATGCCTCACAACCACAACCCTCATCTTTGAGTCAATGAAAGGAGGTCGAGTCTTAATTCTGTGGCATTGGGTCAGAACATGATAACTCCAAAATGGCTTTTTTTTTTGTGCTAAAACAATAGTGATATAAAAGAAACAATCCTCTATTGTTTGCTGAAGTCCAGGAGATATCAGGGCTTCACCAAGATATAGAGGATTGTTTCTGGAGATATCATGGCTTCACCAAATGATAGAGTATTGTTTCTTTTACTGTCTTTGCACAAAAAAGACCAATTTTGGAGTTATATTCTGACTAAACACCACAGAATTAAGGTTTGAAAGTGAAAACACCTGAAACTGGTTCCAGTAAATATTTGTTAAGTGAAGTTTTGTGTTACAAAAACTAACTAAGTTCTTACCATCAAAATTTCTTTCATGTTGGCCATGCAATTGATCAGGAGTGAAAGTTTCAGGTACTTTGTTCATTTTTCCTGATAAAAAATATATATGTAAAATGAAGTTTGTGGCTTGTTTATTAATAATTAACCATTTAATTATTACAAAAAAGGTTTTAAATGAATATTACACTTACCTTCAGAATTTGAAGGCAATTATTCATCATTTTTGAAGATGAAAATGTCAAGCTATCAGCATTAAACTTATTGTAACCATGAAAGCTCAGCGATATGACGTGTTTTCCCTCCAAGTATTCACATCTTCTTCTTTTTCCTCCTCCTCCTCCTCCTCCTCCTCCTCCTCCTCCTCCTCCTCCTCCTCCTCTTCCTCTTCCTCTTCCTCCTCGTTTTATTTCCTGATGCAATATGATGTTCACAAAACTTTACTTAGTCACACTCATTCTATTTCTCCTTTCTTAATTAATTACGCTTTAGGATTATTGATGGTATTTCCTTATAGTGTCACATATCAATCTTTATTTAAAACTATATTCCTTTTTTCTTCACATTTCTGTATGTATTTTATTTTCTTCCTTATCCTCTCTATTTTTTCTTTTATACATTTCCTTGTGTTTTTGTTTATTATATTCTTTGGGCAAATATTTAATTTTTTAAT